>JASGCC010000058.1:0-566822 GCA_030067915.1 Hydractinia echinata
CCTCATTCCCAATCTGAATTTAGACCCTAGGGTAACATAATTTATTTAAACATCATATAAAGACAAAATTGGTACTCACGCTTGTGTTACTTCTACTCGATTCACTTCAGGTGGATAACATTGTTGGGACACTTGGGGTGGTTGTGGAGTCTCCTGAAGACCTGGTGGTCTTTCAGGCTGCACTTTGTATGCATTTGATAAATGCTATAAAAATATGTCAATAATCAAGGTTACCCTCTCAGTTCGCATGTGGTAGGAAAATTTAGGAAATTTGGGATAAGAAAAGAAACCCAACGCCACGGACATTATATTTAAGTTGATTTATGTTTTCACATAATTAAATCTAAAACTAATTTAATCTAAAATCAATTTTTGTGAGATTTTTTGAAAAGCAAAAGGATTTAAACTTAAATGGTTTATTCGTGAAATAGCCCAACAGGACCAATTCACGAAAGTGTAAACTCCAAAAGCATAGAAGAATTTTTTGAAATACTTTTTTAATACTGTTTGACTGGAACAAAACTTCTAATAGCACGAAAAACCTTTAATCATATTTCAGAACAGTATTTTTGTTCTTCAGATTATGTAATTCTTTCTGCAAGTTGTGTAACAAACTTACTTCTTTAGCACGAGAGAAGTGTCTCAATTGCAACAAACACACTTTTTTGCCAGCTGGACCTCTCATGATGGCCATCATAGATGGAAGGTTTTCTAAAGGTGTAGAAAATATAAAAAAAGTTGAAAGTCACTTAATAAATAATCAGATGCAAGGTTAGGTGGATAAGAAAAGTTTTAAAGTGTTTGGCTAATCTGAGTGCTGCAAGACAGAGACTTGTCTTTTAAGGTTTATCTTTTCCTTTAGTGTGTTGTTACAATCAAATACAGAAACAATGCATGGTAAAAGTACAGAAAGCTCAATAAAGGAGATTTTATTTGTGTTAAATGTTCTAAAAAGTATTTTCTCATTCGTTCTACACACTTACCCATAACACATTTCATTGAATCGTCATGTAATGCAATAATAACTGTACCATCCAAAGCGTAATATCGAAACTAAACATGAGACAAAAGTAAACTATACTGTCGGAATATTTTATTTTATATAGGTCTTGTATATCCTCAACAAGCACAACAGGTGACAAAACAAATCTCTTTAATAATAGTCGTATTTCATCTGTCTGTTTGTGCGCGAGAAAAACGTAGTGTTACCGAAACACGAAAGATGCGATTATAAAGAACAGGCGACCCCGTGGATTTTCCACGAGCTACCGGCTAGTCTATATTATAATATCCGTATATGTCTGTCTGTCAACCGCAGTAGCAAAACGCACAAAATGTGGTAAATAAAGGATGGGCAAATCCATGGATTTATCTACGGGCCACCGACTAGTATTTTCTAATTCCTTAGAACACACACCAAAATTTCATACAAAAATGCATGTTTAGACAACTAAATCCTTCACTTTTAAAAAACTACTAACAATCTCCCAAAAATGTTTTAATTGTATTGATATACCTTTCCTTTTTCCTTATCTTCGGAATGATTCAGTAACTGTTCTTCGTCCAATAATGATGACAAAGACGCAGGTCCACATGGAGTAGGAAAAAATCCCTAAAGAGTATATATTCTTGCTGCACATGTCAAAAATTATTAAGTATGTCATGCTGTGGTTACAAACTTTAAAAAAGTTGAATTGAAGCAAATACTGTACATTCTTACCAGATTTTCCATTATAAGTGCCAGCAAGGCCTCAGCAGCTTCACGAACCCGGAATGATACAGGCATTAACTCTTTGTCTCCTGTGTGTTATAAATAAATTTTACAATTAGCATATTTCGGTTTTTAAAAACTATAAGAATGTTTTCCTAACACAACATATAACAAACCTTTCAAAGCTGGAGTAGATTCAGGTGAGCGAGGCTAGGTAAGATAAACATGACAAAAATTACAAAACATTTATTTTTGAACTGTAATATATTTAAGGCAACATAAAAACACAGTTCAATTAAGCTTACCCGTGATTTCGAACCTGATATTCCAAGCTCAATAACTTCCAAGACAGCTTGAAGGCAATGCTAAAATGCAGAAATTAAATTTCTGTCTTAAATACATTTTGTCTACTTCGAATCAACATGCATAAAGTATACACTATAAACAAGGTCTGATTACCTGATCATCCATAAGCCAAGGATGATTAACAATCCATGCAGAAATGCATGAAAACGATGCAATAATGATAGAGTGAAGATCTTTTGAGTGAGCAGGGGGTGGTTGTCTGGCTTGAAACTCGATATAATCACATATCCATACCAAAGACTTATGAGCTGCTGCTTCATCTAAATATTGTCAATGGAGAATTCTGGATTATTAAAATAAGCTATTCATGAGAAATTTATTGTAGATAAAAAGTAATTAAAGTAGAAAGGCTACGTTTTTTTATGTCAGAACTATAATTAGGGTTACTTTTGGACACAAGTTCGACAACCACTATTATTTTAAAATAAAAATAATTGTTCAAATTGCTGCACTTGCTGCAATTCTGCAATATTTTCATTTTTTTTAAATGCAAACTTTTTTGTAAGCGATTGATTTTTAACTAATAACTCGAAAAACAATTTACCAATAAACTTAGGATCAAGCTGTGCCATGCCAGATATACATTCCAGCGCTGTTAATGTCACATGAAGCTCTCCTCTCCATTTACCAGCAAACATAAGCTTTTGGCACAACAACGTAGTCATGTAAACAAATTGTCCTTTCGTTGTAAGTATATCTACAATGGCAGCAAATACAATTAAAAAATTGATGACTTGAATTGACAAGTTTAAAAGATGGAACTAGAAACTTTGTTTAAAAAAATCCGCTCTTTGCCCTTTAAAAAAACCATCTGACAAACCACTGTCATTCATAAAAATCATGTTACCTTCTTTTTTACCCAGGAGACCAATTTTACTTTTATCCAATGTCTTTTTCTGACTCGATTTGTTTCCATTTGTTTGTTGTTTGACTGGGTGTGTTGTTTTAGCAATGTGAATTAATTTTGGACTTCCTGATGATTTACCATCAGCGTCATCCAACAAAATACATGGTGCTGACCCAGGGTTTTGTTTGGAAAACTCATAATTCTTGAACTCAACACACATGGTATCTTCCATCAATAGCATAGCACCTGTTATATTATATTAGATAAGCTTTAGTTTCAAAACACTAGTTTAATTCTGAAGCAGCAGATCATGTGATTACACGCTGTAAAATATGATGCAAATCGACCTGTTCAGGGTTTCAGGTTAAGCACGTGCATGCACACATGTAAATGCAAAATTATTTAGATAAGTTATTCATAGCACATGCTAGTCCTAAACTCTATAAGAAGTTGACCAATGCATGCCATTTGATGTGTCCTATTTGCCGCCCAAATCTTTCTGTAAAAAGCCTGTGTTTAAAGAACTGTGCTTAGTTCAAGATTAGTTAAACATAGTGGGCTCTGTAATAAAACAACAGATTTTTGACTGTGGTTCTGCTTAATAAAATCCCCCTTAATATATATATATCCTGTGAACTAGCAACGAGAAAATAAAATAAAATCGAATCGATGAGAAGATACAAACCTCCTAGTAACATTTGAGTATTTTGAGGATTAGTTTCAACTTCTATTGAATGCATCAATAACTTTGTTATTCTTTCTTTTAGAGATAAAAATGTGACTTGTGGTAAATATCCAGTGTTCCCTTCAGCACCATAAGGTGCTTTTTCACGACATAAACCTAAGTGTTACAGAAGAAATTATAAATGTTTAAGCAATAAACCATGTTCAAAGCTCTATGTTTAAAACAACTAATCAAAAACTACAAATTCTTTGTGAATCTTTACTAAAAGTTCAAATTTGTAGGGTGCACTGTGCTGCTGAAAAGGCCATCAAATCATAATGAACAAGAAAACCGTCCGGTTTAATCACACATTCATATTGTACACATACTTTATACTTAAATATTGTATTGATTATGTTTATATATCTTGTATCTATGGCAACGTTCTTGTTTATATAGAAAATAACACCAGAGCAATAAATCGCTCCCCCAAGGTTAAAATAATTTAAACTGGGCGAGCAATCTGAATAAATAGAATAAGATTATAAACGCATATTTTATCACAAAGTCTTTTTTATTTATTTTATTTTATCTTTTTTATATATTTTTGTTCTTTTTTACTGTAAATAATAAGAAAGAGAACATTGATTTCCATGTGAGATGAATTGATATTGCTCAACTAGAAAATTTTTTTTAGAATTGGGGGAGCAATTAATGGCTCAGCTAGTTTCTTATTTCTCAGAATTGGGCGAGCCTTTGCGTGAGCAAGAGCAATTGCTCTCCCCTTATTGATAGGCCTGGTGTATGACACCTGAAACGTCGTAAAATGTTGTTTTAATTTGTACACATACACATGAATGTCCAAGTATTAACATAAAATATTGTCAATCGAATTTCTAATGTCTCATGTAAAACAACAAGAACTGAAGCGGTTTGAACACTCACACAACACTATGATGATAAATATAAAATATACAATGATAAAATTTGGTATAAAATATTAAGGCACAAACTTAGAGAAAGAGATGATGATAAATTGAATTATACTAGCCGGGGGACCCGGCGTCGCACGGCCACAAGTAAAAGCGTTACCCAGCATTTAAAAACCCTGTGGCGCAATAAATAAGAACGGTAAATTGTGCCACACATTCAGGTGGAGCACTCTAGTGCAGGTATATATATGTCGGTGAAAGTTCAAAAATGAATGTTACTCCAGGCAGCGCGACATTGTTTACCCTAGTACAGGTAAACAATGTTGCGCATTCATGTATAATACCTTTTTCCCAAAAAAAACTTTATCGCAACTTAGATTTAACAGAAACACAGGAAACAGCCCATCGTTAACACCGGACTGAGCACTTAGTACAGGTAAACCGTGTTGCACATGTGTTTTTGCTTAATACCCTTTTAGCACAGTTTACAACCCGTTGTTACTCCGTCATAGCAAAAAGATTAGTAAACGTTAACAAATTAATTATGACACATGATTACACTCTGTTAAAACGCTGGGTTAAAGCCACAAGTAACTGTGTTACCCGGCGTTGAACACCAGAATTTTATTTTTCGGAGAATGTTCCCAGTGAAAATTCAAAAGAAATGTTACTCCAAGCTGAGTGCTTAGTACAGGTAAACAATGTGGCATATCCATATAGGTGTAATAGCCTTTTCTGAAAAAAAATGTTATTGCAACTTCGGTTAAACAGAAACAAAGGAAACAGCTGTTGTTAACACTGGACCGAGCGCTTAGTACAGGTAAACCGTGTCGCACATTTTTTTAAAAAAATTTATCGCGACTTCGGTTAAAAAAAAGTCATGAAACCGTCTGCCGTTATCCTGTTCAGCTTAAAAAAATACTCCAGCAATTTTATTTTGCAGCATACGTTTAAACAGTAATAAAAGTGGTAGCTGCCTAACTGCATTTATTCAGCATAAGAATTGTGTTGCAGCCAAACAATGCATTTGGCTTCTTTCACTTTTTATCCAGAGGTAGCTAAGGAGAGCTAGATAAACACAACTTCGACATAAAATAAATAATATTGGCCAGGTTAAAAAGCTGTATACCAAACTGAATAATAAGTAAGGGTAGCTAGCTAGCTGGCTGTAGGTAGAATGATCCTAAAAAAATCTTCGTTCCTAGCCAAAAATCCTAAAAATGGTAAGTTTAAGATTTGCACATGGCTAAAAAACATGATAATATATTTATTTTAACATGTTAGAACATATAGATAACAAATATCACAAAATAAAAAGCTTTTAGAAGACAAAAAAGGTCAAACAGACCTTCAAACCCAGCACTGGCCACGTCCACTTTCAAAACCAAAATGGCCTGAGATATGGCTGGAGAGCAACACAACTCGAGTCAATTTCGAACATTATAACATTGTCAACATACCAGTAAATCAAACAATCATTTCAAGACTATGAACACTATCATTTGATGCGAGATTTCTCGAAATTCGAATAGAATATATATCTACTGGTTTGCATTATTTTGGGTATATAGCTACCTATATAAAGCTACACGATAATAAGAAAACAAAAAAACGCTGCTATACGCAAAAAACAATACATAAACAAAAACATTTGGTCAATATAGCGCGCTATTTGTGGTGGCTTTGATTTAGATACTATTCGCGCCCCTTTTAACTTTTCGTTACCACCATGACAGAACGCAGCCCATACCAAATCACACATTTCTACGAATGTGTGAAATTAAACCATACTGCTTATCATTTATTTCTCACAAATTAACCATTATTTCCAGCCCTAAAGCTCACAATCTCATTAGGCTTATATTTTCAAAGTAGTGTAGTGGTGTGGTTGTCTTTTCTGTATTCTTTGTCTAACAAATATCCAATGTTATACATTGGTGCAGTGCCTTAACAGCACAATATAGGTGCTATTGACCTTTTTCTGTACGCTAAAAAAACTGCAAATGCTAGGTACATAAAAGATCAACAAATTCTGTAAATAAGGCTAAATCCTGTATTTTGCTATCCAATTAAGCTCTTATTTGTTCACTGTTTATACAGGATATATGTACCCCAGCCATACAGAGCTGACTGCATGTTTTTTTGTTGATCTTCAGATAAAATCAAGTTAATAATAGCTAAATAAACAAATTGTTTCAAAACACAAACCTTGTATTGGCAATGAAAGAAAGTGCAAAGGTAGACAAATCATGGATAACAAAATTTGAATACAAGATTTTCTTAGTTCAACGAGAGAAACATCATAGCTAAACACAAGAATAATAATCTATTAGAATATTATGTTACATTTTTATCTGTTGAGCAGTTATAATATTAGGGTAGTAGTCCTTAGATCAAAAGGCGAGTATTGATAGTGACATTGGCAATGAAACACCTGGCCAGAACATACACCATTTCCAACAGCTCACAGTAGTTTTATCAATTTTAAAATAGTAATCATCTTACCCTAAAACAACTCTCTATCTTGTGTGGGAAGAATAATTTCCAAGGCTTGTAAAAAGATGAGGAACCAGGACTTGAACTCCTTGAAGATCAAGACGAAGAATGTCTTTAGCAAGTTAGTAGGATGCTTCCAAGAACTTGGCCTGCACGTGTCTAACGTAAAAAGTATAATATCTTCAGAAAAAAAATCAGCATGATAAATTCAGAATAAGCAGTCATTTAGTTTACATTTTATCTTAGCAAATGTTTATAATACGCAAAAAAATTTACCTGAATTAACAATGCTTTATTGACTGACTTACTCACTAAAGTGAGTCAATAAAGCATTGGCATCTTAATTATCCACACAATGAAAAAATAGAGCAAGAAACCTTTTTTTTGTATTCAAAACATGTACTGAAAAGCTTTAAAATTTATGACAGTGATAGTCATACAATAATATACCTCACAGTAGCACAATCCAACAGCCAAACTCAAATAAAACCTTGATAAGTAAACTGGGAGTATAGCTTGGCTAGTTGTACGCTGATGACAGAATATGTGACATAGTGTACTGAATGCTTGAGCACGGCCAGGTTCAAAGTCATTCTTTTTTTGGTCCTGGAAAACTGAAATAAGTTAAAACAATATTAATACCATAAAACTAAAATTAAAAAACCCACCAACAGGTTGAAAGAAATTATTAAGTTGTGTGCAAAAAAACAATTATTAACATTTCCCCAAATTTATGATGTGAGTACCATCATGGTTAAAAGTTCAGGGCATCAAAATTGTGTGTTTATGATTTTTTTTAAGAAACATTGGCAAAAATGGTAAGGCTTCTTCTGATTCTGTTTTAATAGTTTTGAAACAATATTTTTCAAATATTGTATGATCCTGTTTTGTAACTAATTTTCTATTTTGCATATTCCTGTTTTTACAATTTCGTATAATATGGAGATATCCAAAGTCTATCAACAATAAAAATGCTGCCACATGTCGCACCGAATCATGAGCAATGTCAATTATAAGTGTATGCAATCTTAAAATATTGATATTATGAGTAAAAATAATTTTAAGAGGCATATTAAGTGAGGTTTTTAAGGTTATAACAGGTCTTAGAAGTTAAGGCTGGAAGTTCACTTTAGTTGCACACAGTCACATAGGTAAAACATCCACCACAAATTTCATAACAGTTTCGTTTGATTTTGCACTACAATTTTAATAAATTTTGCTTGTGGTGTGGTTATTCTTTAAAACATAAGAGTAATTTGTAATTATTGGAGTGATTTATGACTAACTCAACAATGTTATCCAATTCACAAGAGTAAAATGGTTTTGTGATGAATAATTACACAACAGGTATGATCTTCCAGGAGCTTGCAAAGTAGCAGGAATGCCATTATTTGATATAATATTTAACAACATTAATAGGCAGGAAAAATAAAAATAAAAATATTCCAGAAATATTTCTCTAAGCAATAACAAAAGTTAACTAATTAGAAAGTATTCCTTGACGAACTGATGTATGAAATCAAAAAAAGGCAGGGTACACCTAGTATGGTGAGAGTGTGGGCAATGACTGTTTCCCTTTTCTTATCCTGTCCTTTTGTTCCACATAGTTATTTTAGTTAGGCATGTTATTCACTTCCAGGGTTTAGTTGTGAACAAGTTTGTAGAACTAACAAGAAGTACATTCTAAAATAAACATTTTACCTCCCAAACTGTTCTCTTTCTTCCTTTGTAAGATGTAGAGATTTTGGGCGTAAACCACAACTGATCATACCAACTGATTGGAGCACTTGATCAATGTTTACCCCTGATAAACAAACTTCAAACAGCCAAGAACCAAACAAATGTAAAATGAAGTTTGTATCAGCTGATAATTCGTCAAGGGAAGCTTTAGATTTTAAATTACTATCATCTCGTACACCTTTTGTCACTCTGGAAGGATCTAAACCTCGTCTTGTCCCTATGAAAAAACAATGACAGCAAAATACACAAACACATATACAATCCTATTATGTTATAAATTATAATCAAAAATTATACAAAACAAAGATAATATAAACATTCACGTTTTACCTGGTGTTGTAGCAGATTTTTCTGACAAATCTGCATCCATTTGTGGCTTATCCACAATTGTACCTGTGCTCGAAGATTTCCATTCACCACGCGCAAATGACTGTGACGATATTGAGTAACTTCTTTTATCAGCAGACTGTGAACTTCCCAAGAACATACCAACAAGGACAGAGACACCTTTCATTGCCTTGTAAAAGCTAGCTGGCAAAGATTTCAGAGAAGGATGAGAATCCCGCTGCTCTAATGAGTATTGCAAGAAGTACTCAGTGCCACAAATTTCATTTGTTTTAGACAGCGAAACTGGATTACCAATAATATGTAGAAATCGAAACCAACATTGAACCGTTAGTTCATCTGAGAGTTTATTTGGAAGTAAAATGGGTTCAGAAAAGTCGTCTTTATATAATCTTGGTAGTGGGTAATTGGGACCAAACAAAAATGTGTAAAACTCTGCACGTTAAAACATACATCAGTTTGTTCCACTGCAAGATCAAAATATGGTGATGACGCCATGTCAACATTATTTCTCTTAATGTGCACCATAAGGTGGGTGAAGGAAAATAGTGGCAAGACACATGCAGCCAAACAGTTTATAACACAATTTATAAGTTGTTCACAAAGGTGCTCTGCTAAGCCTCCTTGAAGAGGTGGGACCGAAAGTAAATGGCTGGATATACCCAGATAAAATTTCAGAATCATTTCCGATGTCAACTTTTCAATAGTACCTTCTAACACGATACTTTTGATATGATGCAAAACTTGACTACAAAACTTGGCCTGCAACACAGTTGATGCACTTTCTCGTGGAATAAACAAATTAGTCAAATGCTTCAGCATTCTACCAAAATAGTATTCTTTTTTTTCAATAATTTGTGTAGGAATACCCGATTTAGGTTTTGCTGACATCACACTCGTCCAATCCAAGTATAGAAATACGCAATTCTTGATCATCTCAACCTCAGCTAATGGCATTGTCAAACCAAAGCATATAACATCCATTGTCCAATCTAAATCTTTTTCAGTCCTAAAAAATCCTTTTTTCACTAGGATGATGAACAAGACTTCGAATAACAGAAGATGTTACATCTTTACCAACATTTTGTGGGTAACTGTTTAACACGCTCCATGAGCCACAGTCATCCTCAACAGATGTACGATTTTGATATCCAACCATTATACATGATTAAAAATTATGGAAACTCACAACCATTAGTTTTTTTTATCTCTAAAAAGATATCTACACATCAATTTAAAACATTCTAAATCAGATGTACTGCTTCATTTATCTTTACTATTTGTAGTAGAAGTGCTTGTAACATTCGGTATTCTATTTGCTTTAAAGCCAGAGGATTATGCTCTTACTATGTAGGCTTGTCAAAATTTACTGTTTTACTCTTACTCAAGTTTTATACTAGTATAAAATGAAACAAACTGAAAATTTGACATAACATTTCAGACTCTGAAGACACAGGAATTTCTTTTGTGTAAATTCTTAATTTTAGTTAAAAACACCCTTTTACATTTTTTTATTAAATCGAGATCTTCACCTTAGGCATGCTTTTAAAATCTATGGACGCATTCATTGAGTAGCAGTGATAAAAAGAAAAAAGCTTTGGATATACTTGCTTTATAAACAAAACAGGTTGGTCAAAGATGAAACCTTGAAATTTATTGAGTTGTCAGTGAAGCTCTGAGAATCTGTGTGCTCCATAAAAATGCTCAAAGTTATTTTCTAGATAAAGTGTTGGCGAGATTCTTAATTTACTAGCTTGAAAGTTTTTTTGTTGTTATTTATTTTGTACAATTGACAGAATGCCTGTCTGATCTGCTTCTAGTATCAGGATGTTCTTTCCCCTTGTCTATGCAAAATTTCTTCAATTTAATTATTGCTCCATCCATATCATCACACAATCTGTTGAAAAACGCAATCCTTATGAAAAACCTTGTGTAAGTTACTTTACCGATTTGTATGTGTTGCATCTGGCCTTGCAAACATGTAAATATAATCTATCTAAATATGCAAAAAATAAAAACACTCTATTTGCCAAAATATATACAATGTGTGCGTGTTAAGTCTCCTTTATGGTTTTTCTCTTTATCTTTAGAGTTCCTTTCATTTTTTCTCCAAACTCCTTGGGCTAAAAAAAATTTAAAAAAAATGATGTTGCCTCTGCAGATATCATGATACATTATAGGATGTTTAGCTAGCTTTTGTCGGTCAGACACACAATTCACATCTATTTTTTTAATCAATGATTTACTAGTTTTTCCTTAAGCTGATGTATTAATTTCTCGAACCTACCTTACAAAGTAACAGTGAGTCCAAAATACTGAAAAGTGTAAACAGTCAGTGGTCAAAGCCGGCAAAATTTTGCAGACTTACAACGAAAATGAGGTTGGCAAAACCCATTTAGAGACACTTCACAGGTCGGCACGTTATATTCTCCTTCACTCTTGGGAGTGAAATTACAAAATTTATCCCAACTACTATCTTTTGCAGACGTGTTTTTCTACCTATTCATTGACAACTTTGACTTTGTATCCCTTAGAGCAGCAAAGTCGATTTTATAAGGTGTGAAATAACTTAAAATGCGGATTCAATATAAGATTAAAATGAAGTGAAGTCATTTTCCTGTCTACAACAAACAATGTATTAAAAACTTAACGTTTATTTTTTATTTTATCTTTTTCCGCATCCTTTAAAACAAGGTCGGTTCTACCGATGTTATAAAGAAGTTTTCTCGGCATGCATATAGGGCGGCATAAAAAAGCTGTCTTTGAATCAATGTAGCTTGGCTTTCAGGTTGGCAATGCTGAATGCCGACGTGAATTCACAGGGCTGAAGTAAAGGCAAAAATTCATTCATTGCATATAGGTTAGATAGATAGATAGATGTGCATATTATACATGGCTAGCCTCACAAATATCGAGGGATATACCCTGTCTATTATTTCCAGGAGGGGCCATGGCTTAGATGGAGAATCCTAGAGTATTTAATGCTCATTTTGAGCTACGCAGACCCAATTAGGGCCCGCGCTCTACTAGACAACTCACGGCAACATCCAACGGCCCACACAGTGTGCCATCTCCCCAATTTCCCTCACATGGCTTGGGTTAACCCGGGGCTATGGTAACATTCACTCGCCCATGTTGAATCGCCGTCAAGAGGAATCGAACCCCGGTCTCCCGCACAGAGTACGAGAGCTATAACCACTAATCTACAGCGCCACAACGGTTTATTTATCATTATGGTTTAATTTTTCTTGCAATTTGATTGACACGAAATATATGCTATATTTTTATTTTTTACCAAGAATTTTTACTTATTTTTCAATTCTACAGTGCAAAAAGCTTATATTTTTTCTCTGATTAGCTAAAATAGCTGTCTAGACACTAGTAAAGCGTTTGTAGGGACAAATTTTAGCTTGTTTTTGTTTTACTCATTAGCCCAGTCCAGTTTTTTGATGACTTTCTCACAAGGAATTATTCGTGTCATACGAAAAAGGCAGAAATGTGTAACCTTATCTGTTGGTTTTTCCCTATTCCTTGCTTTACATACTAATGTTTTACTTCTAATAACGTGCTGAAATAGTGCTGCTAGCCCTTTCTGTGGTATATTAACATTATAACTTAAGTTCCAAATAAAAACAACCTAAAGTTATTAACTTGTCAAACTTGCTAAATTTGTCAAACAGATTCATTATCGATCTGTTAGTCTGGGATGAACAGAATGCATTTTTCCTTTAGCAAGAATTGAAATGTTGAAGTGAAATAAATTGATGAACTAAAATGTTCTTGAAAATAGAAAGAAAAAAAACAGCAATAAAAAAGTTATATAAAGAGAACAAGAATCACGAAATTTGCCCCAGTTCTCTATGCAAAACTTTATCAGAAGATTTATTGATACTACTTACACTTCTTACACCCAGGGCAAGTGCAACTAACAAAACCAATGAACTACATCCGGTAACACTGATAGCTGTTCCATAACCCAGGGCCTTTAAAGCAAGTTTACTGCCATCAGTATGTAGTGTATTCAACTTTGTGGTATATGATCTTTTGGCCCTTACCAATGTAAATGCAAAGCCTGTGAATGTGGCTAGTGTGGTAACTCCAAATATAAAGCTTGCAGATTTTGTTTTGCTACTCAAATCAGGTGAATTACCATCATTTTGTTTGTCTTTTATTATAGATTCTTGCATCAGTTCACTATAAGAGAGTCATACAAAATATAGTCTACAAAATGTTTTTAGTACGCAGCTACCCACACAAAGCAAAATCAAGTTTAATGAATTGTTTGTCCTGCCTACCCACTACCTTTTACCATCTTGTAGATGTGACTTTCTCATTTGTGTTTAGTTGTAATATGGATATTCAGCACACACATGGTGGTGGACCAACAGTTCACCACATGTTAATTGCGGTTCCTGAAGTAAGTACTTATACCTTGTTGAGAGGCTTGGCTTTGATTGCATTCAGTATTCAAGTGTCAACAAAGATGGCTACTAGCATCATTGAAGGATATACTTTAGAAACTCAATGTTCTTCCAAATCTAGAATGATAGACTTAGTGAAAAGGGTGGTCACAGGGCATGAACACTAGGGGCCCTCAAGGTAACTAACCAATACTGTTGTAGATCCAGGCCCCTAAGATTGCCTTGCCTACCTATAAAATGGAAGCAGCTAAAGTCAAATAGTTTCCATCATCACATTTTGCTAATAGTTTGGTTTGCCCACCCTGTTATTATATATTTTTCTTTTTCTTTTATGTACATCAATCACTTCATGTACTGGCATCAATGTCCACAACTGTCACCATATTAACTAATCCTTCAATCAACCACGACCCTTACAGTACAGTCCAGATGTAAGCGTACGCGTACGCTCAAGTTTCACACCTTTTTCTCGGAGGCGGTAGTTGTTTGTCTTTTGTTCTTATTAATTATCTAGAGTCTTGTAAGTAATTAACTTGCGCGTAATAAACAAAAGATTATTGAAGAAAAAATAGCTTATTATAACTCCGCGTAACTATTGTTAAATAGTGTTAACATAACTATTCCCAATAGCATAATTGCAAATGTTATCAACTCTATCAATGTGACACGAAGAACCATTGTTTAATAGTTTTATTAAATAAAAGTTTTGCGTGGAAACTAAATAAACTAGCGAGAAGGCATTGTTGGTTGCACGGGTTAGCTTTTAAGCGATAGAAATTATTATATTTAACAAAGATTGAAACTTTAATTTTGATAGAAAAGCTTTTTTAGATCGCGTTTTAGAACGAAAAACGGCAATAGAAATGTTTTTTTAGATCGCATTTTAAAAGTTTAAAAACGAAAAACGGCGATATAAATGTTTTTTTAGATCGTATTTTAAAAGTTTAAAAACGAAAAACAGCGATAGAAATGTTTTTTTAGATCGCATTTTAAAAGTTTAAAAACGAAAAACGACGATAGAAATGTTTTATTAGATCGCATTTTAAAAGTTTGAAAACAAAAAACGGCGATAGAAAAGCTTTTTTCGATCGTGTTTTAAAAATTTAAAAACGAAAAACGGCGATAGAAATGATTTTTTAGATCGCATTTTAAAAGTTTAAAAACGAAAAACGGCGATATAAATGTTTTTTTAGATCGCATTTTAAAAGTTTAAAAACGAAAAACAGCGATAGAAATGTTTTTTTAGATCGCATTTTAAAAGTTTAAAAACGAAAAACGGCGATAGAAATGTTTTTTTAGATCGCATTTTAAAAGTTTGAAAACAAAAAACGGCGATAGAAAAGCTTTTTTCGATCGTGTTTTAAAAATTTAAAAACGAAAAACGGCGATAGAAATGATTTTTTAGAAAGTTAAAGAACGAAGAACGGCGATAGGAAAGCTTCGTTAGATTAGTGTTTTAAGTATTTAAAATGTTATCAACTCTATCAATGTGACACGGCGAGCCATTGTTTGATAGTTTTATAAAGTAAAAGATTTGCGCGAAAACTAAATAGACAGCGAGATGCATTGTTTGTTGGAAGCATTACGCACCACTTACTCAGCAGCAAGACCAACAACCACAAAACAACTTTTTCATGGATGACTTTGACATTGTAATTCCAGATTCGCCACCTAAACCAGATTCGCCACCTAAACCAGTTTTGCCACCTACATCAACACCTATACAGCAACTTGCACCAACCTTTTCAATTCATCAACCACCACCTCCGTTTATCTCAAACCATCATTTGAATATGCCGCCGTACATTTCACCTTATCCACAGCACGGACTGTTTTCTCCGCCACACCAACCATTTTCTCCACCGCACCAGCCATTCTCTCCACCGCACCAACCATTTTCTATTCCTCCACAGCACAGTTTTAAACACATTTCTTCCAACTCATATTTGACCGACGACGTCATCTTGTATGCGCGTAATCAATGTGGTGGTAAAATAGGAAATTTTGCAACAAGACTAATGAAAAAGATTTTCACCGTAGAGGAGAGAAAGGGAAAAAACGTTTTTGGTATGAACAAAATGGTGAACGGTAAACAAGTTAAAAAGAACCTTTAGACAGGGAAAAAGTCGAGTATATTAAGCAGATTGTTTTTCGGTATTTTGATGTTTCAAAAACGAACCAAAAATCGACCTGGGCAGGCGCAGTTAATGCTATGAATGAGTATTTGCGATGACCGAAACTAAGTAACAGTGACTTCATGTAATTTTATAGGTCTTTTTTTATTAATATTTTTTAAGTTTGTACTAACTCTTTTTCAAAGATTTATTTTTTAGAAAGAACACGTGTTTTTAACTTTGTATCTTTTTATTCTTACCAGAACAAAATGTCCCCACAACGAGCGTTTTCCCCTTTTATGCGCGACGAAAGTTATATTTTTAGACTCTTTCTTCAGTATTAAAATTTAAAACAAAATGTTCTCATGTTTTGATCTTTCCTGAACGTCAAAAGTTATATTTTTAGATTTTTTTCTTTCTTCGGTATTAAAATTTAATTTGTTTTCGAAATCTTATCGTGAAGGGAAAAGTCCCGAACGTAGGGTTTTTCCGTTTTGCGTTGCTAAACGTTGCTTTTTATAAAAAGAACTTTTAAAAGTTTCGCATGTTAAAATGTTTCGACGATAAAGAAATATTACCAAAAGTTTTAAAAGTAGCATTAGTTTTTTTTTAAATATTTAGATCATTGGATTTGTTGTTTTTTAAAAGAGCTTGTGTTTTTTAAATATATCGAGATTAAAATCGCGTTACTATAATTAGTTTCGTTGTTAAAAAAAAATAAAAATTCAATGGCCTTCGCGTTTAATTTTTTCTCACGCAGAGTATTGTTTATAAACAATGTTTCTTGCTATGCTTTTGTTTTTAACACTAAGCAATTATTTTTGCGCAATTTGAAAGGAACTCGCTATCCTATTGTTTTTTTGAATGAAAGCAATTATTTTTGCAAGTTGAGCCTACGCGTACGCTTACATCTGGACTGTACTGTATGTTAACTCGATAACGGGACCATCAACCGACACATGACGAGTGCATACGATACCAACTGATGTAGCCCTCGAGGTTCCTCTACAACGAACTACAACACACAATGATACTACGAACTACAACACGCAACGATCTACAACGCAAGATGGGGGATCAATTGGCATCAAAGACGCGCGCTCGCTTACACCAGTGCTCTTGCTTCAAGGTTTTCTTGGTGATCCAAATTTGGCTACTTGCGATTGCCAAGTTTTTTGTCCAGAGGTAGAAGCACTGTTGACCCGCGCTGGTGGGGATGTCGGGCTTCCTTCGTCAGCCAAATGGGATGAAGATGCTTACTACCTGCTATGGTGTATCTCGTGGAAACGCAACTCATTTGTTAGGGAAACAAACGAGTTGCGTTTCCACGAGATACGCCATAGCAGGTAGTAGGCATTTCCACGAGATTTGCTAAGGTGTGGGCGCTTCCACAAGATTCGTTGAGAGGGTTGCGTTTCCACGAGATACGCAGGTGTTTCCCCAATATACACCCCAGGTGAGTTAGCGTTTCCGCTGAGATGTAGGCATTTCCACAAGATTTGCTGAGATGTAGGCATTTCCGCGAGATTTGCTGAGATGTAGGCGTTTCCACGAGATTCGCGGAGAAGGTTGCGTTTCCACGAGATACGCAGGTGTTTCCACGAGATACACCCCAGGTGAGTTAGCGTTTCCACGATATTCACTGAGATGTAGGCATTTCCACGAGATTTGCTGAGATGTAGGCGTTTCCACGAGATTTGCGGAGAGGGTTGCGTTTCCACGGGATACGCAGGTGTTTCTACGAGATATACCCCAGGTGAGTTAGCGTTTCCACGAGATACGCAGACGTTTCCACGAGATACGTCTTGCAAGGGTAAGGATGGAAACACACGTATCTGGTTTGGGGCCCCCTGATACCAAACCTGACATCCCCCCCCCCCTTTCCCCAAACTCAAGTGTAGTTATGACATGAAACAAGAGAAATATACTTCTAACATTATCTGTCATGTTGTTGTTTGCTTTCGTGTTGTTGCTTCAGAACCATAGCAATTAATAGCCCATTATCTTTGTTTCTAAAATTTGTTTTAGTAAAAGAAGTATTTGTTTTGAAAAATCCACGGGTATGCCATCTTAAAATTACACATTGGCATTTGCTATTTCATGCTTCTGCAGCACAGCTTTTTTTCTCATGCACAAAACAGAGACAGGATAAGGGTATCATTAAAAAGTTGCAGAGAGCATTTTCGGCATAAGATGGCTGAAGGAGACGGGTGATTCCGCTCCCATTGTGTCATCAATAAATCTTTGCTAAAGTCTAAATATACCGTAGATTTGCTGTATAGCAGGAGGCGAAAAACGTTTATAGTTTCAAGCGGGAGCTGCAAAGAAGAAGAAGAAGGTGATGTTTACTCTGAATTCATAAAATGAAAAATACCTGTTTTTTATCCTAAACAGAACAATAAAGGCCTTTTAAGTAGCTAAATAAGGAAGGAAAAATGAGCAAAAAGTCCTTGACCACAAAAGCTGGCTGTAGAACCAGCAATTTTTCTTTAGTGGAGTTAAACAAGGTCTTAGCGCTAGTGCATTACCAAAATTAAATCCGTAAAATCTCATCAAAATGTAATAATAATGTACAAAATTAATAAAATAGACTAACAGACACAAAAAAGTCAACAACCCCAGGAGTTGTTTTGACTTTCGCTTTAAAAACAATCGGCCCACGTAATTTTTATCATTTTCCGATTTTTTTATTTTTCAGGTTTTTTTTACTCTTTTGCATACTTATTTTGTATACTTTTTCAACATTTGTAGGATTTATTAGTAAATAATTAGTAAATAAATTTATATTGTTTAAACAGAAATAATCAAACTAGTTTACAAAAATACTTTTTCACTTAAGTTCCAGGTACACCCACTATGATATACAAATTAAACCCTTGTTGCAGTGGATGTAGACAAATTCGGAACAAATCGGATTTTCATGAGGATTTAATGATCTCGTTACTTCACACCAAAGCAATAGCACGTGTTTTAAATTTGTGGAGAAAACCGCGCGGCGAAAAAGTAGGTAGCTAAACCTCTAGTAAGTTAGTAATAAAGTAGCTATAGATTGATGATGTGCATATTTTGCATAGCTAGCCTCACAAATATCGAGGGGTATACACTGTCTATTATTTCGTGGTCAGAAGGTCACGTGTGGTACAACTTTCAGGTGCGGAAAAATACGGACGTTTCACGGTCCCTAAGGACTAAAATAGATAACCACCTGTTTTTACAGAACGACCAGAGAACCAGCAACGATTTTGTCTTTAAAGTGAATAACTCCAGCCTCAAAATTATTCAAATCAATTCAAAAAATTTCTCCCTCCGCCTCAAACAACGTCAAACAACTTTAATTTTTCTGCAGGGTTAATTTATGCGGGGTTAATTTATGTTATAGTTGCCAGGGTGTGCGTTGTATTCTGCGTTCCGTGTAGCAAATCGGACTTTTCACTGTTGCAAAGCAACAACTGCTGCAGTAAAACCAACCTTATGACGCATAAACTGAAAATACATCTTTACGATAATTCAGGAAAACTAACACTCCATCGCAGCTGATTTTGCGATCGGAGGAGGTAAACATGACACTTTTATAAGAGTTTATTAAAGAGAAAACACGTTCTTTCGTGATAACTTTTCTTGCCGCGTTTTGTTTTTAATGAAAAGTACACATAAGTTGTATCTTATTAATAACAACGTTTCCTGAAAATTTGAAAGAAATTGATACAAAGAAAGTTAAAATACTGGAGAAAACACGCTTTCGTCTCTAACAAACTCTTATAAAACCACGTTTTTTACCTCCTTTCTTCCGATATTGTAAAACGATGGAGAGCCGTAGGAACGCATGTCATCATTATCATCATCATTCTCGGCTTAACGTCTGTTTTCCATGCTAGCATGGGTTGGACGGGGTATATTAATGACCCTCTTCCAATCTGATCTAGACTGTGTTAGATCTAAACTCAATTTCCTCTGTATCAAGTCTGTCCTTATAACCTCCTGCCAAGTCTTTCTCGGTCTGCCTCTGGGCTTTGCCCCAGGAACTATCAAGTCTCTACACTTTCTCTACACTATAATTCCTCCTCCATTCTTTCCAAGTGCCCCAGCCAATTCAATCTTCTTATCTGGATAACATCTTTAATTCTACGGATACTTAGCCTGCTTCTTAGCTCATCTGAACTCTTTCTGTCTCTCAGACTGGCGTTACACATCCACCTAACCATTCTCATATCATTCCTTTCTAAACGGTCAAGATCTTCCTGCTTCACTGCCCATGTCTCACTACCGTACAACATAACACTTCTTACACAGGCCTCATACAACCTACCTTTTACCTCAATTGACAAGACTCTGCTAGTCAACAAAGGCAGTAACTCTCTGAACTTTTTCCAAGCAGAACCTATCCTGCAAGTAACACTTCTTCCAACACCCCCTTCACTGCCCAACATATCACCTAAGTAACAGAAGTTCTCAACTATCTCTAACGGGCCACTGTTGTACATCATTAAAGCTGGAAATACTTCATTCTCTATAATCTCACCTTTGCAACGCTTGCATACAAACTGAATGTCAGCTCTTAACCTTCCACCAATACTACTGCACTTCTTATGTACCCAATGCTTGCAAGTCTGACAAAAGATTGAGTTACTGTAATGCGGACTGGGTTATTGAGAATTGACTTGTTTGTAACTTGTGAATATGTTCAAATTAAAATAAATTTTTACAAAATTTTTATATAAACTAAAAAATTGAACTGACAAATTCTAGAGTGACAATAATATTGAGTTTGAAAAATTAAAAATTGATTAACCTAAGAAGACACACTTAAGAAATAAAAATGGCTGACACTGAAACAAAACAAAACTTACCAGGTAGTCAGTGTAAATAGTACTGAGTGTACCCAGTGCATATTAATTTTAAATTGAATTTGTTTGAAGTTGATTTGACAAATGTTATAAAATTAGTCTTGACTTTGATTCATCATAAATGTACTCTTTGAAATTCATGTTACAACTGATGTAATGAAAAAGTGTGTGTCTATTTATATAAAAATATTGAATCAGAAATAATTGCCTAGTGAATAATTACATACAAAATTACAGCAATTATCTAAGATGAGCATAAGGAATAAAATAAAATAATGACCTAAGGGAATATAAATAACATACATGATTTTTTCATAATAATCAATTGAATATAATTACTTAGGGACCATAATAATAAAAAATAAATGTGATTAAAAAAGATAATGGTGGAAAAAGATGAGGAGAAATTTTTGTCTTTATAAATGTTCATGTTGCAGCACACTCCCCTGCAAGGCAAAAATTTCTTTGAGGAGTTCATTTGTATTTAATTGTACAACTCTTTGAAAAAATCAGGATCATTGATCGCATTTACCAGAACCAGACTACGTACCGAACGAAAAGTTTCGCGCTTGACGTTTTCATTTTGATTTTTGTATTCGACCAGCACACGTCTTACGTTACCATCATTACCAATCTCGACCGACTTAACCATTCCGTAGGTGTAGGTTTTTGAAATGGCTGAATCAACCTTTGTGAATAACACAACATCACCGACTTCAAGATTTCTATCTTGAGAAAACCATTTGGTTTGTTGCATCAGTTTTGGAACGTGGCTTAGCAACCAATTTTCGAACCATGCATCGTAAATTTTTGAGTTGGTCTTCAGGAGCTTGGATGGATTGTCAGAAACAATTAGATTTCCAACAGGGCTTCTATTGTTATTTCGTCCAAGAATGAGCCTGTTAGGGGTGATGAGATCCATGTTCTCGACTTCGACAACGTTGCCAACAGCAAGCGGAAGGTTGTTGATTGTGTTTGCTATAGTCGATGCCAGTGTCTCCCACTGTAGGATGGAAAACCTGTGGTTGGTGACTGCTTTTTCTAAGGATTGATTGATTTCCTTTATCTTCCTCTCCACTTTTCCGTTAACGTTGTGGCCACCGACAGGGCATGTCTCGAACTACACGCTTCGTTCTCGGAACATTTGTGTTTTTATATCTGTGAAATTCAGCTTCATGGTCTTTGATCCTTTAACGAGTTGAGAACCTTCATCGCAGAACACTTTCTTCGGAAAGCCATATCTGGTAGAAAAGCAGGTGAAGGATTGTATGAATGCTGTCGATGAGTAATCATCCATTACGTTGATCATCACAGTTGAAGTTGAACAGCAACAGTACACAACAAGCCAGATCTTGACTGTGGTCCTCTTGTGAGCTGGTGAGAATGACTGATGAGGACCACTCAAATCCAATTGAGTGTTATAGAACGCAGGTGCAATGGTCATGCTTGATGTAGGAATCGGGCCCATAATGGCTTGAATTTGTTTCTTGTTGATCAGGCGACATTTGATGCACGACTTCTTGATCATCTTCACTAATGGACGACAATCAATGACATAGGCTTTCTTTAAGACCTCCCTAATGGTTGTCTCAATCCCAGCATGTTTGCTTGATTTGCTGTTCCAGTGAACATCATAGATGATGCTGAATGCAAGAGGCAAATTTTTGTCAACCAATGAAACACAAAATGTTGATGCAGTCAAGTCCAACATGGCTTCAGTGAATCTTCCGACAATTGTTGCATTGTTTTTTGACAGAATACGACCATTGTACATCAGAATTCCATCCTTGAGTGTTGAGAGGGGTTCGTATTTACGTGGTTCGACGAAATGCAGAATCTCCTGAGTTGCCTTTTTGAAGAAATACGATTCTGCTAGGTGAATTTCCGCTTCAGTGAGATGTATTGACTTGACAAAGTTGATGGTTGATGAGCACTTGTTTTTAATTGCATCACAGAATTTAATGACGTAAGCAAGTATTCAAACAATAGTGTGGAAGTTCTTGCGATTTGGGTTAATCAGGTATTTTGAAAATGAGTATCGCTCTGAAAATCCTTGATCTTCCTTTCTGGTGACAGAGAAAGTTTGAGTCTCCTTGCTGATTTCCTTGATTTCCGAATCATTTAAACATAGGTCTCTAGCGCTTAGGACAGGGAATTGAGATTGATCTCCCCGCATCCAGTCAAATCCATTGATCCACGTTGATGATTCAGATATGTCCTTGATGGTTGCCCCTTTCCTGGTACCGATATCTGCAATCATGTTGGTGGTTTTTACATAAAACCATTGACTTTTCTCTGTGAATCTTCTAATCTCTACAACTTGGTTTCGTACATACTGCTTAAGAGGCTTCTCTTCATTTTCAATCCAATATAAAACGATTTGGCTGTCAGTGAACTTTATTGATGACTGATGCCATTTTTTCAAAGCGCGTCTTACGGTTTCTCCTGTATGAGTGTTGATAACTGCAGCATACAATTCTGCCCTTGGTTGGGTGAAATCTTTTGGCACAGATCTTGTTCGGCCAAAGAGGAGTTGACAGGAGTATTGCCCATTACGTCTGAGAAATCATCGCTGCCAAAATTGATGCTGCTTTTCCTGTGATATCGAAAACTTCAGCCACCTTTGATGCGCAATGTCTTCGAGTGAGTTTTGCAGGAATTAGGTTGATTGTTGCTTCCGGTTTCTTCCCACGGACTTTCTTGTTGAAGTTTAGCTCACCGATGTTGAGTGCAAGCTTGTCTTCTTTTGCAAACCATACCATGCCCCCAACATGGATTGTTTTTCCATCTTCGCTGAGTGTGCTTGGTGGGTCTTCTCAAGAGAAGTTCCAGTTCGTCAGCACGTCGGTAGGCGCTTTCTGTGTCGTCCTCCCCAGATACGCAGTCGTCCACAAAGATGTCATTTTTTACTATTTGGTGAACTTCTGGGTACTGTTCCGTTTGTGCTTCAGATGTCTGACGTAGGGCGTATTCTGCTTGATTGCCTGATGACTTGACCCCATAGATAAGGGTTGTGATGACCTTCTCTTCTGGCTCCACTGTTGGCGTGAGGTTGCTTTCCCACAAGTAGCGTTGGTAGCACCAATGAGTCTTGTCGAGTTTGATTGTGTTATACATTTTCTTAATATCAGTGTATTGCAACTGGTCGGGTATACCATCTGATGAGAATTTCTTGCAGTTTATTTAGATTGTTCGTACCCTTGGCTAAAACATCATTCAAGCTGAATCCAGATGGAGTTGGCTGAGATGCATCGAAAACGATACGACATGGAGTGCTGAATGAGTTGCATTTCCAAACCGCTCGCCATGGAATGAAGTAATGCATCTTTGCGTTTTGAAGTTGCAGTTGAACATCTTGGGGAAGGTTGCGCACGTAATTGACATAACCAAGCTGATGCAACTTGGCTTCCGATTCAAGCACATCTTGCTTGTCCTTCTGATTCTTTGGTAAATTGAGACTTTTATTGCCTTTTCTCTGTTGTTGGCAAGTCTTGTTTCTGGATCTGCTACAAATGGAAGAAGTGCTGTAGCAGTGCTGTTTTTGAAGTTTATTGTAATTGAAGAGTTGATGATGCTTTGTTCGACTTCCTCTTTGTAGCTGATGATTTCGTTTGACGGATGCTTACACATCTTGCAATCTCTGCAGTTTGGACAGCGGTATACGATTTCACTCCCTGAAGCCTCAACCTCCTTGAAGACCCTCATCGTAGTTGAAATGTGGACTGATGCATCTGTGAGGTTTGATGGATGTAGGTCTTTCAGGTTGTGTGACTGACTGTATCCCAAGAGTGGAACGTTTGGTTGATTCCTCATCATGTTGTATTGACTTGAGAAGACAGTGGTGGCCATGGTTGAGTTAAAATATTGATGCAGTTTCGTGAAGCTGTAGTGTGGACCACCAACAACGCCTCTTCCTCCTGATGAGTTTATAAACTTTGATTCATACAATGTAAGTCCAGATGGTAATTGGGTTACCATCTTTGGGTGGTGACGAAGGTACTTTATCTTAATCATCAAGTGTACCTCTCCGCCGATGGTTAGTGGAAGCTTCGGAAGTGGATTTGTTCTTCCTTTTGCTATGTGAAAGTCGACGATGTCCCTCTCAACGTCATGCAGCGGATAATTTGGGAATCTGGACGTAATTTGATCAGGGCATGGTCCAGAAAATACAACTTCCTGGCCATCATGTGACGGAATTGTGATGCTGTAGACACCATCCGACTCTGCTTGACACTCTCCGACACCTCCGATGGTTACTGGTTCGGATGTTATCATCTTGGCTCTGCTTCAGAGTAGCTGGATGCCTTTCTTGCTAATAACAAAATCACTACAACCGGTATCGTAGAAGATGAGTAGGTTGCTGCCGTTGATTGTGATTTCTTGTAGAAGATACACCCCACGATCATTGCATTGCTGATTAGTTGCTTTGTAGAGCTTGATGTCTTTTGCAAATGATGGTAAAGCTGGGTTTTTGATGAATCGTTTGACAAATGTTTGCACAAGTTGTTGGTTCGTCTGTAACATCTTGTGGTCCTCGAATACCAGAACATGCCTTTTGACGATGTTGTTCTGGTGTGATGGATGAGTGCATACAAAGTCACGTTGACACTTTCCTTCAGCATGTTTTCCGAAGGATGCGTCTGCTCCAGGGAACAAGCATTGCACACAGAAATCTTTTTGTTGAAGAAGTTCGAATCGATCAGCAGGTGATTTGAAAACAAATGATTTGCATGTGTAGTACTGGATGATCTTGCTTCCTCTTGGACCGTTTGTTGAGATGTGGTCTGATGTTCCGTCAGGTGAATTGCAGATGCAGCATTTTGGTTCACTTGTGTCTTGATTCCAGTGGCATAAGGTGCTTCGTTTGCCTCCATACTGCTTCGCTTCTTCTTTCTTGTGTGCATCAGACTGCTTGAAGATCAGGAGACGTTTCTGCTCATTAACTTTCCTCTCTTTGTTGAGAAAGTCAATCAACTTCTGCCAAGTTTCTTTTGGGCTGAGGTTGTCTTCACAGTTGTGTTCAAGGAAGGTGGTTGAGCGTCGATCACCAATGAGTTGATGGATTCTTGTGATTGTATCACCGTAGTAGAGGTATTCTTCTATCTTGTGCTTCTCAGCTAGCGTTGCAACTTCTTTCATTAGGCTGATGAGTGAGCTCATGCCGGAAATGAGCCTTTCGGGATCCCTTTTGTTGAAGTCAAGATTCTTCAATTTTTGTGTCATCATTACCTTGGCATCACCAAACGACTCTTTGAGACGATTCCATATGTCATCGATGTTGTCAATGTTTTTGACCATTGTTAGTGCAGGATCTGCCAGGTAGTTGTTTCGTAGCAAGTCTGGCAAAAGTTCTGTTGGTGTTGTTGACAGGTGCATTTTGTCGAAATTGCTTCGGAATGTATAGTAGTCAATGTTTGAATCATATCCGGAGAACTTCTGTAGTTTGATGTTGAGGTTCGATTTCTTGAAGTCTGCATGTTTGTTAAGCTCTCTTTTACGTATCTCCGAACTTAAGTTGCTGACAAATGTTTGTTTTAGTTCATTGAGCTGCATGTAGTTATCACCAGTCTTTTTTATATCGGTTAGTAGGCCAGCATTGGTTGATGTAGTTTCAAGGCATTCTTTGTAGTTGTCCTTGATCTTGTCTAGCTTGGTGTTATGTGAAAGAAGATCTTTTCTCAACTGCAAGAGTTCATTTGAGTCAACAGTCTTAACGTTTTGGCTGAATATGATTTCTAGCTCTTTGATGGCTGCATTGGTGCATTTGAGTAGAAAGGTGACGGCTTGCTCTTTCTGTCTGGTTTCATTTACAGTGACCATCTGCTGTTGAAGCCTTGCTTTTGTCTTAATATCGTTCACCGTTTTTATGAAATCCTTTATCAAGATGATACCTTGATTGACTGAGATCTTCGTATCCTCTCCAAGCTGTTCCCTTTGGATGTTGACTTTGACCTCTTTTCTACGAATGGAGCTTCTGATTTGTTCCAGCTTGGTAATGATGATGTTTAGTTCTTCTGCACCCAGATCCTTGATGGGGCTTTCGTCGATGATGTCCATTGCTTCTTGGGCTAATACCATCATGTCAATAGCATCATCCCCTGGTTCAGCCATGGTTGGTGTGGTTGTTGTAGGTGATAACGAAGGACTGGCTTGCTCGTGAAGTGAAAGATTGTTGAATTGAGCAGTAACTTCCTCCTCTTTTCGTACTTGTGAATATGTTCAAACTAAAATAAATTTTTACAAAATTTTTAAATAAACTAAAAAATTGAACTGACAAATTCTAGAGTGACAATAATATTGAGTTTGAAAAATTAAAAATTGATTAACCTAAGAAGACACACTTAAGAAATAAAAATGGCTGACACTGAAACAAAACAAAACTTACCAGGTAGTCAGTGTAAATAGTACTAAGTGTACCCAGTGCATATTAATTTTAAATTGAATTTGTTTGAAGTTGATTTGACAAATGTTATAAAACTAGTCTTGACTTTGATTCATCATAAATGTACTCTTTGAAATTCATGTTACAACTGATGTAAAGAAAATGTGTGTGTCTATTTATATAAAAATATTGAATCAGAAATAATTGCCTAGTGAATAATTACATACAAAATTACAGCAATTATCTAAGATGAGCATAAGGAATAAAATAAAATAATGACCTAAGGGAATATAAATAACATACATGATTTTTTCATAATAATCAATTGAATATAATTACTTAGGGACCATAATAATAAAAAATAAATGTGATTAAAAAAGATAATGGTGGAAAAAGATGAGGAGAAATTTTTGTCTTTATAAATGTTCATGTTGCAGCACAGTTACTACCAACCCCTTTCCTGCAAACTCCACAAGGCCACTTTCCAACTACAAGGTCACACTTGGCTGCAATGCTACTAATCATGACTTTAGACTTTGCTGTGTTCACCCTTAGCCCTTTCTCTTCTAGTCCTTTCTTCCACTTCTCAAACTTTTCAACTAATTCTTCCATCGACTCCGCTATGAGAACCAAATCATCTGCATGTACAATTGAATTATCGTAAAGGTGTATTGCGGGAAAGTTAGCGAAGAATAGTTATAGATATCCAGCAAGATGCCTTTTAGTTGTGCTGCATATGAATGTTCTAATCTTAATATGAAGGGAAACAAGCCTGGATTTTTTCGTTTTCCAAATAATAATTCTGACTGCCGTAAAAGGTCTTAAAAGATTAGTTATTGCTTGTAAAAGACTTAATAAGGATAGAAGCATGTGGGACCCCCAAGGGAAAAATGTTTATCTTTGTGGTGAGCATTTTATTTCTAAAAAGCCTTATGCGCAACAGCCAGAGGAAATATATTCAAGTAAGATTAGGAGATTTGATACCTCACGAAAAAGAACAGGATTTGCTTCACCACTTCGTGAGCAAAATATAAACACAAAATATTGTTACACCACTTTTGCTTAATTGCGCTTAATTCTACCATACTTTCTTCTCAAAGTTCATTTTGACATTGCTGATACAGATATTCATAGCACTAGTACTAAGGAATCCAAAGGGACACAAACTAGTTTTGACAGAGTAAGCTGAAATTGGTAACTGAACAATTACTTTCTGAAGGCTCGAAATGATTTTATTTTATCACAAAAACAAATTATATACAGAAAACAAAAGATCAAGCAGATAAATTTGAATTTTATACTGGTATAACAATCGAACGTTTTAATGTTATATCTGAACTATCTTACAAGGACCAACTTTTATGTAATTGGATTAGTTTAAAATAGATACCACATTTTGTCATCTGGCCCATTAGCAATCCCAATTATTACATCTATGTCTGATGAACACGATGGTGAACAAGTAGCTAATATTGATAAAATTGGGCAGTTTGTTGCATTTTGGTAAACCTTGGTGATGGAATTGTTTATAATGAAATAGAAGATGAATAACCAACTGAAAAATGGTACTTAATTAAAGGGGTATTTTTATAGCCCCAAATACGAAAAAACATTAAAATGCATAGCATACTTTTGCGAGAATACAATTTCACACAAAAAAAAATTATGGCAAAACTTATTAGTGTTAAAGGGAACCCAAGGTATAAAATGATGTTAAACTTATAATTATATATAGAGCTCAAAAGTTGGCTAAAAAGTCTTTTTAAATTTTTTTCGTTCTCAAGATATTCACATTTTAAGAATTTTAGTTTTAATTATGCTGCATAAATTATGATGTCATATTTAAGTAATAGCAAATTTTAACATTTTATGTCATCTGTAATTTTAGTTTGAATGCACATCCCTTAAGGGATGTAAGGGATGTGCATTCAAACTAAGTATTATAAAATTGAATTGTTTAACAAAGTTTTTGCCAAAATGACACTTGTTTGCTCGTCCCAGGCCTCCCAATAACTCAGGGTCTGCAACATGGTTTATAATAAATCATAGCTATAATTTAATTAAAAATTATAAAATCATAGCTATAATTCAATTAAAAATGAGGATGCAATTTGAATTTCTTAAGTTTAGAATTTTTCTGTAACTGACATTTTTACTTTTTCAGAACTTATTTACTGTACAAACTGACCATAAGGTGTAAGTAGATAAAGCAGAGATGTGTATCAGTTTAACAAATCTAATAAAACTTGCTCTTAATAATAATTTATATAATTTATACATACACATATATATTTTTATATATTTAGGGATCAATTACATCCTACGAAGAGTATAAAAAAAAAAGCAATCAAGCAACAACAAAAAAATATCTGTGCTTAAACATGCCCCAATAATGAAACCAAAGCAACACAAACTGAGAGCGTTGATGTTAACAGAATAGAAAATTTAGAATATGACATTCAAAACATTAAAATTAACAATAGACCAAATTAATGATAATATCCAATTTATTCTTTCCGTCATCACAAAAATTACTCCTCTAGCCGAGAATGTTGTTCCATCTCATTCACATGACTATGTATCTCCTTCACCTGATGTATCTTTACCACCTGATGTATCTCCTCCACTCGACTTCACCTCACCAAGCATCGCACCTGAAATTTCAGAATTACAACACACGTTACCAGGTGGCTCTCTTCCTACTTTGAACAGTGAAAATTACCTGCCTGAAGTTGGAGACATGTTTTCGACACGGCGATCTTTTCGCTTTATACGATCCCGTTTTCATGATTTTTAAACGATCTACGGCGATCTTTTCGTTTTCTACGATCCCGTTTTCATGATTTTTAAACGATCTTTCGTTTTCTACGATCCCGTTTTCATGGTTTTTAAACGATCTACGGCGATCTTTTCGTTTTCTACGATCCTGTTTTCATGATTTTTAAACGATCTACAGTGATCTTTTCGTTTTCTACGATCCCGTTTTTATGATTTTTAAACGATCTACGGCGATCTTTTCGTTTTCTACGATCCCGTTTTCATGATTTTTAAACGATCTACGGCGATCTTTTCGTTTTCTACGATCCTGTTTTCATGATTTTTAAACGATCTACGGCGATCTCTTAGCTTCTACAATGCCGTTTTCATGATTTTTAAACGATATACGGCGATCTTTTCGCTTTCTACGATCCCATTTTCATGATTTTTAAACGATCTACGGCGATCTTTTCGTTTTCTACGATCCCGTTTTCATGATTTTTAAACGATCTACGACGACCTTTTCGCTTTCTATGATCCCGTTTTCATGATTTTTAAGCGATCTACGGGAATCTTTTCGCTTTCTACGATCTCGTTTTCATGATTTTTAAACGATCTACGGCGATATTTTCGCTTTCTACGATGCCGTGGAGACGATTCCTAAAGACCTTAAATAATAAATCCAATTAAAATAAACGAAGTTCGTATAAGCAAATTTTTATACGAACTTCTTTAAAAATGATACGAACTACATACGAACTTTATTTTAAATGATACGAACTTTATACGAACTTGTAATTTTGATGATACGAAAAAGTTCGTATTAAAAATAAAATGATACGAAAGATTTAATAAATCGATACAAAGTTTTTTATACGAATTATACGAACTACGTACGAACATTTTGAGACGGTCCCTTAGCTAGATAGCTTTATAATTTGACATTTGACATAAGTCAAACTAAAAAGTCCTGGAAAAAAAATGTTAAACTTTAGCTTTCTTAATGCTGTTAGTTTCTTAGTTTAAAGGCATTCTTACTCTACTAATTAGGCGACTCCAACTTAATTAGTTGTTCTACGGGCCCGACCGACCCTAATTTTCACAAAAACAAAAAAATAATATCAAGCAAAAAAGTTTTAAAGAAAAAAAAATGGAAAAAACAAACATTTTCTCAGTCCATCTCGTGAAAATATAATGAGCATAGAAGATAATCAATGATGTTATTTTTTGTTGGTTGAATGTCAATCTACAATTATACTAAACAAGGTGAATCAATAACGTTACTTTAGGACCACCATTGGTAAGGCCACTTGAAGTTGATTCTTTGTTCATGGTAATTTATGGTAATTCATGGTAATTTATGCAGCATAATTAAATCTGAAATTCTTAAAATGTTAATATCTGGAGAACGAAAAAAGCTTTTTAAAAATTTTTTAAAGAGTTGTTAACCAATTTTTTATGCTCTTTAATATAAGTCCAACATTATGTTATACCTCGGGTTCCCTTTAAATAATCTCAAGAACCAAAGGTCACAAATATAAAAAAAAATAACACGTTTATATTCACATTATAATGAACATTTTAAGCACAACTTGTTATCAATCATTAGTTCTCCTTTAATGAAGACTGTGCAAAAGAAATTTTTTAAGTGTACACAAAACTTTAATATTTTGCATCAAAAAGTATTCTCTAGAACAAGAGTTAAAGTACAAATTACAAGTTTATAAGGTTGGTATAGTCAAAATTGTATAAAGTCCATCGGGTCTATAGTGTATCATACCCTATACACACATGCTATGTGTCATAGAAGGCTGTTTTATAGTAGGAAGGCTTTAATTGGGAAACTGCGTCAAAGAAATGCAAGACAAAAATTTTGAATTAATACACATTTAAATTTTTCCACAAACATAACATCAGCATATTAAACCTCACTATCTCAATGCAAGTTGATGCAACATGAAAGACATTTCTCAAAAATAACAGTAGTAACTAGATAGCAAATTTTTGTTTATTGACTATGACAGCTAGTTATAACTGAACATATATTATATATAGTTATAACTGAACATAGGAACAAAACATCTAAACAAAAAGAGCTTACTTCAAATTAATTACAAAACGCTTATCATCTTTGTTTTAACATGGGCAGTTTACCCTAAAAAGCATTGTTTTGGTAAAACAAAATCATGTTTTTTGTGGAACTTTAGTAAATAAAGCAACATTAATTTAAGCAATTTTTAATGATTGTCTAAGCATAAACTAAATTCTAAATTGTTTAATTTTTGTAAAATTCCATTAAATTTCCATTTTGGCAACTTTATGCATTCAACTGTTTCTCAAAACTATTTTCCTGTTGTCGTAATAATGTTTTCGATTGACATTCTTAAGCTATTGTTTGTGTTTTATGTCATGTACTAATAAGACTAATTCCAATATTGTTTGATATTTTGATGGGGTTATTATGGTTATTTGGTATATAACAACGTTGTGTTACATTTGTGTGTACTGCTAGTTGCATAGAGTTTCAAGGAAATCTTAACCTAGATGTTTTATTCACCTTTTAACAGAGATTTTCATTTCAGAGTTGAAAAATAACATATCAGCACTAAATACAAATACTTTTTATGATCATTATAATCATTAGTTATTTAACAGGTTAAGATGTAATTTGTAAAACATATTCCAAACTTTGATATTGTATTTTAGTGTATTTTAGTTTAGAAGAATCAGCTGCTGTGATTGGTCCATAGAGAGAATCACCTAATGTGATTGGTCAGCCAATTTGAGTGACAAATAAGCAAATAAGTGAGTATGATATTTAAGATGTTTTAATTCATTTTTTCTGTGTTTCCTAATAATTACATAATTAGTACTCTAGAAAATTTGACTTTAATTATATATTCACACAATGATGAATACGAATATGGATTCATAAAAAATGAATTATTCAAACTTTTCCCTTTTTGTATCAATATATTTAAATGGAAATAATTAATTATTTATTGGTAAGAAACTTTTGACAGAAAAAATAATGATGGTTGTATCTAGGCTGCAGAGCATGACAATAAACAGTGTTATTATTTACAAGTAAAACGTTAAGTAAACCTAATAGTTTTGATATCTATTTTTTACTATCTATTTTGAGTTCTATACACAGAATTTATTTTTTATTTTATTTTGTATTTTGTTATGAAGATACTAATGTGTTGATGGTAATATCTGGATGCAAAAGATTGAACTGGATTTTTCTGATTAAAATTGTCAAAGTTGTCATTATATATGATATATGTTTATGATAGTATGTTACATTGAGCAAATTAGTGTGTGATATTATTGATGGAATAACAAATACTCTAATTAAAATATTTTGATTTAAATGTAAATAAATTTTAAATATATGACATGTGTATAACATAACTAAAATAAATATAGATAGAATAAATGGCTTTAAGAACAAAATACACACCTGCACCTCCAAGTAGTATCTTATTGGATAAAAAATGGAAACAACATGATTATCTTCTACATCAATATCGGGTAATTTATTTTCATGGAACTAGCTAAACTAACTCATGGCCTAATTCTGTTCTTTGAGAACTGTTACTTTATAGCAAATATTGCATCTTCATTCAAAGAAATATAAAAATTTGTTTTTCAAGCAAATAAGTTTTAATAAGTTGTATTTATCAATCGTTTTTTTAGCTGCATGCAATCAATGGGGTTCCAGTTCAAAAACCTATCTTTAATGAGTAAGTAGAAAAATATCCGTTGTACTTAACTTGTTCTCACTTGTTCGTAGCTGCAATAGTTGTTAAATAGGTTATGAGGCCAAATAGACCATAGCACAAACCTTTTTAAAACATTTGACTAGAAAATCTTTACTTTAGGGCTTCTAATAAAATTCGGTCTCCACCCCAACAAAGACATGCATCAGCTAAACAACAAGCCACAAGATCAGCTGTTGTTATGCCAAGAGCTCAGACCTCAAGAAAAAGACCTCTTACTTCCAGAGAAAGGTTAAACCCATTAAAAGAAAGTCCATATACGGTAAAAAAGAATAATTTTATGAAACCGAGGCCAACCACGTCAAAAGAAAAACAATCTCAAATCAAAAATTTGGCTAAGGAAGCAAGACCTGTAACATTAAGACCTGTTACATCAAAACCAAGGGCGTTTACTGCAAGACAAAGACCATTAACCTCTAAAGCCCAACATCAGTTTGGTCAAAACAGTGCAAGGATGAACAGATCTAGACCACACACTTCAAAGGAGTTTCCAAAAAATGATTTAGAGAAGAATCAAGTAAGTTTTTAAATCAACAATGACTTTCCTTTTTGCTGACAAAATATGATGCTTTTTATATCATCAATTCTTTTTAGCGAGTAAAAGTATTGGCATTCAAGCCAAAACTGTCTGAATACAGTAGAGAAAATATGGTAGGTTTCAGCTTCTTTGTAACTTTCTCTCATAATTACCTATTTGATTTAGCGTTTATAGTTGGACCCCTATTAACAACTAGTTGAATCCCCCTTTACAAAGGGGGATTCAACTTCCCCCTTTACAAAGGAGGATTCAACTTTTTAAAATTTTGCAATAATAATAGAGGGTTGAAAATTTCCCAGTAAACAGGGTGGAGTTAAAATATATTGTAAACTAAATATGCAGGAGGCACTAGACTACAGATCAGAAATAGACTTGCTAAGATTGTCGTTACAAAGCAGCACTTTACAATGTATATTTGAACTTACGGTTGTTGAATATTTGTTTGTTCTTACTAGAACTGAGTGTGCAGTGCTTGCTCTGACTTGTTCATTCATATTATCTAAATTCATGTCAACACCTATTAGAAAAAATCATTTCAAGTTTTAAAATTTGCAACGGTAGAAAATTGGAGAGTCTTTTCTATGCATTAGAGAAATTGCTGACAGTTCTTAAAATACCAGGTATTTTCAGTCACATATGGAGGCTATGAAGTGCAGACAAAGTTGACAAATGGAATTAGCAAGAGCACAATTTAATTTGCTAGAACTTTTTCTCACTTTGAAATTGTTGTAACTATTTAACATCGTTTTTTGGTAGGTTATATATATTTTTTTTACAACAAGAACAAGAAGATGCTTTCTGATGTGTTTAAATATGAGTTCAAATTAATAGGGGGTTCACATTACATATCCATTACAAGTTGAAGATAATACCTTGACCTCAAATAATAGGGGGTTACTCTCAAAATAAAAAGGGTGGGGTTCCTAATAATAGGGGGGTTGTTTTAAAAATAGGTGGTTTCTGAGCCCTCTGCCAACTATGGTATTCATTCATATTTAACATATTTCACACATTTTGCTTATAGAACAAACACTTTGAGAGGCATCAATATTACAGAAATCATATTCTTAATCGGAATAAAATAGTTCAAAGACCATTGGTATGTATTTATTATAAATTTAAAAGATCGCCAGATCTTTCATGATTTTAAAAATTTGTTGTATATATAAATAAGTTGTTTATGTTTAATTTGCAAGTGTACAATCCAGGTAAAATTAGAAAATTGCTGATATCACCTGCTAGCAAACGTTTGTTGACCGGCATGCAAAGTAATGTCGACACATCAGATATTTAATACATCAAAAGTTGGCACATATTATATTACTTTTTTTCTCAGTTGATCCTTAAATATTCCTCAAATATACATTTTTTTATATTGTTGTTATTTCTTTTGTTTCCTTTTAGACTCCTTCTGAAAGTGATTCAGATACCTATTCAGAGTTTTTTGAGGTTTGAAAGTATTTCTTTCTTCTTGGATTGTATTTGTTGTATTTTGTTTATCCTTTCTAAATCTTTCAAACCTGCAAAACCCTACATTTGTTTATGCATTACAATTAAGGGTGCATTCCATTTAACACAAAAACTGACACAACTAGCTAAATCAGCTTACCTTACTCAAAGTGCATACATGTTCCCAAAATGGAATGAGCTATGCAAGTTTCGCAACATTTTCATAAAATGCAATGCGAGGGTTTCATAAATTATCTTGGCTTCACATTTTTCGTAAGTTATGCAAACACATGTTTCGTTTCGTTTCAACAAATTAAACGTAGTTTGTTTACAAAAAAATCCGCCATTTTATATATTATGCGGAAATTACCATGGAGATTTGCTGACATAATTTAATTATTTAATTATGCGTTCCATAATGGCAGTATATTTTGTGCAACTTTAGCACTTTTAGCGGCAAAATGGAATGGCGTGTTGACTTTTACGAAGAGATAACCATAATCTGAGTTAAAAGTGAGTAAAATATGCACAATGAGCTTTATTTTATACTTATTTTAATAACCTCTGAGTTGATAATTAAATTAAGTGACTTTTTTTACTCAAAGTGCTAATTTAACTTAAAAACAAAGCTAAATGAAATGGATTTAGTAAAACTTTTGAGTAAAATTATTAAATTTAGCCACTTATTTGTGTTAAATGGAATACACCCTTATTTAAATTTTCTGTTCTCATTTTTTTCATAAATTTCTCTAAAATGTAATTGGTATTTGTGTATGGGAGCATACGATGATCACAAACTAAATATAAATTGCCCCTATGAAACACAAATTTGCCAACTTAGAGCAGGAAAATGGTAGTTCATGTTGTCAATTTTTTTCCAACAAGAAATAAATTCAACTAGAAAGACCGACGTTTGAATACCTTCAAAAACTATAAAAACAAAATAATGAGTCTACAATTGCTACATAATTGGGGTAATTGTGCATTAAGTAAAATAAGCATAACAAAGATCTCTGCAAACATTACTTGTACTGAGTATATCTCTTTCCAATAATGGCATTCCCCAAATCGGATATTTATAAAAAGACATGGATATTCAAGTTAGCTATCTAAATCACTTTTATCAAGTTACAAGAAGGAGTTTACCTTGTCTTGTTGGACACTATTCTTGTTGAAAAAGTCCAAAATCACATTGTTTCTATAATAATTTAGTGCGAAGTATTTATTCTAATGTTTAATCTAGCTCCTATTTAATGATGCACCATAGTCTAACAAATACTTTTAAGTAAAAAAAAGTTAAAGTATATCCTTTTGTATCGTTTTTCAGGAGGAATAACCATGCAACTTATTAATATTTTTTCTGTAATTTCTGTGTGCAAAATTTTCACAATCCTAATTTTTTTCTGCTATAGAGTTCATCAGAAAATGGATCATCCAATGTTCCTTCACCAGCTCCTTCTCCAACGCCTTCTCCTCCTGCAGAAGAAGAAAGACAAATGACTCCATTATTCATGGAAGAGGTATATTAGGTTCATCCACCAGCTATTGCTGTTGTTACATTAAAGTGTCATCATTTTGTTTTATGTACACATTTATAAGGGTTTGACCATTAAATTTTTGAAAAAAAACATGCATAGAAAGGCAGGTATGAGATGGGTCGGCAGTGAAACTCAGCCAGTAATGTTAATCTTATTTTCAATGTTTTAATACCATTTACCTTCATGTTAAGTAATAACTGAGTATATAAATGCAGCTCGATATTTTTTAACCAAGAACCAAGTAGCATTTTATACTAAACTAACAGTGAGATCTACTTGAATAATAATAGGTAGAGCTAAGAGTGAGTTATTCGTGATTATGTTTAGAACTAAAAAATTGTATTAGTTCTATATAATTGTTCACTTAAATGCAGTAGCAAAATATTTTGACCTATGATTTGTTTTTAGAATATGAAAGTTGAAGAATCACGTACACCTACTCCTGTGAGAATACTTAACAAAGAACTGCCTCCATTAGAGGATTATATTCCCCCTTCTCATATTTACAAAGTTGCAAAAAATGCAAGTGACAGTAGTGACACAGGTGATGAAGAACCTGTTTGTATACTTAAGGATGGAAAACCAGGAAGGTATAAAAAGAAAAATGGCAAATACGTGCTAGTTGATGAAGAAAAGCGAAAGGAGAGACTTAAAAAAAAGGCAGCTAAACTTAAAATGGAAGCTAAACTTAATAATGATAATGAAGATAATCGGGATTCAGAAAATGAAATTACTTATCGTGAGGTTCGGTATATTGACTATCAGAATGCTGAAAGTTCTGATGATGAAAATAATAACCCCAATGAAGAGAAGTTGTTTATTGTCAATGACTTAGAAAAAAAAGCTCGAGAGAAAAAAGAACAAGATAGTACTAGTGAAGTTAAAGAGGTTGAAGAAAAAACAATTCGTAAGATATATTACGAAATGGGTGAAGGTGATACAGAAAGTGAGGGACAAGAAATGGACATTAAAGCAGATACTGAATCGGACAAAGATGAAATGAAAGATCCTGTGGAAAAATTCAAAGAAAAGTTTTCTAACTTAAGAAAAGATACTCCAGAAGATTTTGATGCTAAAAAGCACTATGATTCTGGATCTGACTTAGATGAATTTGGTAGACGTAGGGACCGTGCACGGCCATCTTCTTCAATGTACGATTATTTACCCCCTCTCCGTCCAGACCCAGTTATAGATGGAGGAGATGTTAACCGCTGCAAAATAAGACTGTTACGAGATGCAGTGAACATCAAGGAATCACTTTCCAATAATGAAGGTGTTTGCCTTGAAACAGCTGTTAATATTATCATCTCATACAATTGTGACAACCGTAGATGGCTTCGAAAGATATACAGAGATGAATACCTACAGGCATGTGCTGTTTATGTTGACATAAAACATTGTTTATTTGTTTATGATTTTAAACATGTTTATTTTATTTTGCAGAGTTTACTTTTGGATTTGCGTAAAACTCTTCCAGCTGATATTGCTAGTGTTATATCATACATGATGATTCCAATATGTGAATTTGATGCTATGTGTTTGTGGGATGCATTAAAGGTACGAAATCTTGATATTCTACTTTTAATGCAGCGTCCCACCATTACCTATTATTTTTTATTGTTATTATTATTATTCTTACTATTCTGAATATTTATACAGGATATAGCCACTTCAGTGTTAGAAACACTGTTATCAATGTGGGTCCTGTGTCCTAAATGTATATATTAGGTAAACACAATTTCTCTCACATTGCATGGGTTGACCCGTAGCTGTGGTAAAGACACTTGCTAAACATCCCGCGATGTGGAACCACAGACCTTGTGATTACGAAGCTAAAGCCATAACCACAAGGCTTTGCGCCGCAAACAGTCCCAGTCTAGAAAATATAAATTTGTTTAAGTGTCTTGATGTGGAATAAATTTTTGAACTAAGGCGACTCCAACTTAATTAGTTGTTCTACGGGCGAAGTCGATAGTAGCTTACGGTCGGTCGGTCGGTCGGCGAAATAAAAATAATTTTATCAAGAATGTATGGTCGGAACAACAACAAAAAAAATAAAAAATAACAACGGAGGAGGGTGTTACGACAAGCATATTCTTTTATGTATTTCCGCACCACGCACACAGTTAATATTTTTTGTTGCAAAGGAAAATAATTATAATTTGTCTCACTAAAAAAAGTTTTGGATAAATTTGTTCTCTTGAATTATTAAAATACCTAACTGTCAAGGTGAAAAGATAAAAGTACTTGCATGCTCAAAAACTTGTTTTTAAAAGTTATGCAGCAAGAATTTTTCTTGTGTTGTTTTGAAAGTTATACAGCAAGAATTATTCTTGTGCTGTTTTGAAAGTTTGCGCAGTCTTTTCATCATCATCATCATTCTCGGCTTAACGTCCGTTTTCCATGCTAGCATGGGTTGGACGGGGTATATTAATGACCCTCTTCCAATCTGATCTAGACTGTGTTAGATCTAAACTCAACTTCCTCTGTATCAAGTCTGTCCTTATAACCTCCTGCCAAGTCTTTCTCGGTCTGCCTCTGGGCTTTGCCCCAGGAACTATCAAGTCTCTACACTTTCTTACCCAATTATCCTCCTCCATTCTTTCCAAGTGCCCCAGCCAATTCAATCTTCTTATCTGGATAACATCTTTAATTCTACGGAGACTTAGCCTGCTTCTTAGCTCATCTGAACTCTTTCTGTCTCTCAGACTGACGTTACACATCCACCTAACCATTCTCATATCATTCCTTTCTAAACGCAGTCTTTTAAGAAAATTTAAATATAAGTGCAAAATCTTTTTACAGACTATAGTTTAGTTGACAATATTTAAAGTCTTTTGCAGCACTAAAATTATTTATTTAAAATTCATAACGGATAGGGTGTTACAACAAGCGTATTCTACCTTGTTTTTATTATTTTTCCTAAATGGTATCGACTAAAAGTCTTGCAGTATTACATTTTAGCTAGTGTAATTTAAAACATATATAATAATCATAACGAAGGAGGGTGTTACGACAATAATAATCTGTCTTGTTTTTCACTTGTATTTTAGCGAAAGTAGCTAATTTTTGTTAGAAATCAAATAAAAATTTAAACTTTTGTTTAACCACGTAACTATTTTTGTGATTGTTTAGTATAATTGTAGATTGACATTTAATCAAGAACAAATAACATCATTGATTATCTTCTATGCTCATATTTTCACGGGATGGGATGAGAAAATGTATTGTTTCTTTTCAAATTTTTTTTCTTGAAAAGTTTTTGCTTGATATTATTATTTTTTCGTTTTCGTAGAACAACTAATTAAGTTGGAGTCGCCTAAAGTACAAAAAATATAGTTTCACATATCTATATTACAATACCTGTATGCGTCTGTCTGTCACGCAAAATGGTACCACAAGTAGCGAGACACACAAAGTGCGGTATAAAAAGAACGGGTGATACCGTGGATTTTCCACAGGTCACTGACTAGTTTAATAAGAAAAGTTAAAAAGCACTATACTCCTTTCTCCACCTAATCTAATTGTCAAACATTTAATAAACATCCAAGTTTTTAATAGACGCACTATGGCAGTTTTCATATGTTTTTTTTTTGTGTGTGTGTGTGTTCAAAGGTCACCCAAAAATGCCCTCACAGAATAATTAATTACTTCAAGCTAATAGGGCTACAAATTTTTGTCAGTACCACAAATACCAACAGAATCAATGCCAAACAACAATGCTATTTTTTGTCATTATGAAATATTATGCGCTAAATAAAAACATTGCATGATTAAGCCAAACATGGAAATTGTAAACAAATGGCTACCTAACGAAAGAATAAAATAAATGAGGTTGTCATATAAATTGCATAATTATGGAGTTGTATGATTAAACTTTAAAAGCTAGAAGAAATTATTCTGGACCAGTATCAAAATTATCTAAATGTCTCTTCCTCAAACGTTTAAAGATAGAATAATAGTTCTTTTTGGCAACTAATTGATAACGTATTTACTCTATTATTCCTGCATCTCTACTGTTCCTGTCTTTCTAATAAAATCAACACTTGAGAATGGGTTAAAAAAATAATCCCACCTCCCGTAATCCTGCATGCGGGACTGCTGCAATCTCTAAGTTTATACCACATCTAATCCCACCTATATAAGGTTGAAACACTAATCATTTAGAGTTTCATAAAATTATCTTCTTATCCTTCTTATGATTTTAGGGGCTGCATAAAGATCCAGAAGTGCTGTGTGAAATACTATGTACAAGAAATAATGAGGTATTACATACTCATAGTGTTACACTACCTCCTCCCCCAAATACTAACTGGGTGGGGTGGGTTGGATGATCTCAAATTTGCCCTTTATTAATAATTTGCCTTGTATTGACATCTGTCAGTTTGTCAATATGTTCACCGCGCACACCCTTTTTTATCATTCTGTATTAAATTTTTAATGGCACGGCAAATATAAGATTGACATACAACAGAGGGGATAGGATCTAAAACTTAATGGGAGATGCCCTGTGGTTCCAAATTAACACAACCATTGGCATGTAATTCTTAATTTAGTTCACCATGTTACTTGCAAGACTAAATATTTTGTTACTTCTCATTAGGAATTAGCTGCTATAAGGGAAGCTTATTACTTACGTAAGTTGGATTTTAAAAATTATTTTCCATGTGTTTGTGATGTTCTCATATACCTATATATATAGCAGGTAAATTATAAGTCTTAATTGATATTTTTATTCAGGTTACAGTGAGGAGTTAATCGACCACATTGAAGATGAAACAATTGGTATTTTTCAAAGAATATTGATGAAATTAGCCACAGTAAGATTCTTTTCTTTGGTTTTATTTCGAAAGCCTTAAGTATTGGCTGTGTCTTTCCTAGAAAAGTCACAGTTTAATGAAAATAAGATGACCTTAGCTGTAACACCTTTCCCAATACTTACCAATGTTAAGAGTCTGTAAAATATGTATAAAATATAACAATGTGCAATGTCTTAGACATTTTAAATAATTCCAAAGTGCATAAGCCAGAGATGTAAATTAGAACGGTCGATATAGGTTTATCAAAGATACATGCAGGTTAAGAGAATAATTATTTTAAGAAGAATGTCAATGCCCAATAAGTACCCAAAATCAAATTATGTTGCATTGTTTTCTATTCGCATGTTAGGGTCAGCGATTGGAGGATGCAGCATTTTCAAAAGCAGAAGCAGCTAAAGAAGCCAGAGCCATCTCTGCAGTATGTCCTTTGTTCTTTAAAACCCAGTCCTGGTGTCACTCTATTGTAACAGATCATACATAGCAATCTGATGTTATACTGAAAACACATATTTAACCCCTGATCATTTTTTTAGTTGCTAGAAGTAAAGGGAGAAAACCTTCATAAGAAGCTCATTGAGATTTTTACTAAATGGCCAGTTGAATCATTGAGACTTGTCTTGACAGAATATAGCAAGGTAATATCTACGGCTTCATTATTGTTACTAAGAAGACTGTGCAAAGGTGGTCTTTTGGTCCAATGTTTTAGAATTGTTAACAAATATTGGGACACAGAAGATATTTCTTTTGTTAAAGTTTTTTTGCAGCAATTCCCTATAAGCATTATTGTTTGTAATTTAGTTTAAAGGATATGATATGGATGTCGACATTGTAAAAGTTTTACAAGGAAATTTTTCTCGATGCATTATTACACTTAGTAAGTGTTTTGGTCATTAATTTTTTTAATCTACTAAATATACTTTCAAGAATCCTGTCTATTATAATGTCTGCATTAAACGTACATAGCTGCAGCTCTTACAATTGCAGCGTTTTCAGAATTTTAATTGGTTATTAAAACGATGTCTGCTGCAATCTCTTTTAAAGTTGACACACATCAGCAGTCAAAATACAAAACTGCAACCAGCATGATGTTCATATTGATGCTGAACCTTTAGAGGCTTTACATAACCATAACCACCCCTTATGACAAGTATTATCACGACAGCTCTTTTCACCCTATCATCATTTATGATAGTAGTTTTTACATTATATTTGCAGCACATTTGATTTACACATGATTTCATTTTAGTGCATTACATTCAAAATCCACCTAACTATTTCGTGCAGAAGCTTCATAACACTCATTTCAAAGGTGTTGATGACGATAAAAGTTTATGTCGAATTTTAATCAGTAGGTCTGAGGTATGTAATTTGTAAACGCAGGGTAGCCTTGATGCTCCTTGAATCTTTTATTTTACTCTTTGAATCACTGTGGAATTTAAATTTTATGGACACATTTATACATAATATATTTGTCATCAGATATTTGTACATCAATTTATTGTATTTTAAAGTTGAATTGTTCCTAAGCGCTTTAGTGTGTAAAATTTACGTATGAATGTCATTACTTCTTTAATTTGTTGAAAAGTCTTCATAACAAGAGTTGTGTTTTGTTCTCCTTCTTCCCTTATTTACAATCTCCTGAGAATTACAGTCATATCCAGGCCTATCAATAAGGGGAGAGTGAACGCTCTTGCTCACGCAAAGACTCTCCCAGTTCTGAGAAATTAGAAACTAGCTGAGCCATTAATTGTCTGGCTGAGCAATATCAATTCATCTCACATGGAAATCAATGTTATCTTTCTTATTATTTGCAGTAAAAAAAAAAATATATATATATATAAAACAGATAAGACAAAATAGATAAAAAAGATTTTGTAATAAAATATGCGTTTATAAACTTATTCTATTTATTCAAATTGCTCGCCCAATCTAAATTAATGTAACCTTTGGGTTAGCGATTAATTGCTCGAGTGTTATTTTTTTATTGATAGGCTTGCATATCAATTTTAAATTTTTAAACGTGTGAAAAAGCCGTGTCTTGGCAATATCAGAGAACTTGTAACAAGCTGTTGGTATAATACACCTAGACATAAAAATCAAGGACTGTCATAAGGTCGCCAGAGTCCTGAAAATTTTATTAATTTGTGAAGGTTTCTTCCTGCAAAGTAACAATAAAATTTGCACTAGCATAAATTTGCATAGCTTTATCATTTGTTATGGTTAGTACGAAAAAGTTCCTTAATTTTGCATAAATAATTTATAAAAAGAAATAATTCCAGGAAAATTCATCTTTTGTTTTTATGTTCAAGGTTTACTGAGGGATCATAACTATGTGAAAATGATGTTTGATACTGTTGTAACTTGTTCTAAATCTTAAGCAGTTTTTTTGTTAAATGAATGACCTAATGACCTATGTATGACATTATCTTAAATGCAGTTTGTTTTCTACTCTACCAGCTTTCTTTTAAAACCAAATTAGTCTTTAGGTGTCCATAAACAGACACACACTGTTTTAATTCTTGTGATCGATCGTGACCACCTGATTATAATAAAAACTTTTCTTTATTTACAGTCCGATGTTGAGATGATCAAGCAGTTGTTTTTACTTCGTTATGATATGGAGCTGTTTGATTACATAGCACAGATCTGTCATAGTCCTTTGAAAGGCCTGGTACTGAGGTTGATTGCAGGTATGCTTTCTCTCATTTCAGTTGAGATAACTCACAAAGAATTCTGTTCAGTAATGTGTTTATTGATTGATTACAGTCTACTGAACAGAACAGACTATCGATTTTATCTTTTTCGTACGTGTTTTATACCTCTATAATAATAGCCGCCGTCTGTCTGTCTGTCTGTCTGTCTCTGCAAAAAAGGTAGCGCAGTAGCAAGATACACAAAATGCGGTATATAAAGGACGGGCGAACCCGTAGATTTGTCCACGGGTCAGGACTAGTCTTATTATATTTATATAATTTTTTTTTAGGTAACACTGTGAATGGTGAGGTAAACGGGGTAAGTCTTTTCCTACAGCTGATTAATATCTGGAGATTTTTAGGTTATCCACGTATTGTTATTATGTTTCTTGACAAGACTTCATTTAAAAACATTGCTTCTTAAATAATTAACAAAGGATGGTGTTAGTTTGTTTGTATGTGTGTGTGTGTTTAGGTGATGTTGCCTCCTCTTTTCCCTGCTGATGATGACTTCAATCTTATTGAGCGACTAACTTTACCAGCATCTGTTCAAACGGTGTTAAGAAAAACCAAAATTGTGTCGAAATTTGTGAAGCTGCTTTTCATGCGAAGAGAGGTAATAGTTTTTTATTTTGATTTACTTTATTTTATATATATTTTGTTACAGTAATATTAATAGACACCAAAAGGGTTAAAAGTGTGCGGTGTTTTTTGGAATAAAAACGATTTGTTAGCCCATGAAAAAATCCACAAAACTTCGCCCATCACTGCTCGCAGCTACCATCTTTAGCTGACAGGCAAGCAGCCAAGACAAAACAAGCATTATAATATAGATAAATAGTTAAGAATTGATTTCTAAAGTAAATGCATTAATTCAAATATTATGTCTTTTATTATATTTTGATCTGCCTTGTAGAGAGTGCGTCAAGGTAGTGAGTCAAGCGATGACTCACCAGAAGAGTTTGAATTAGAAGCCGAGCAAGGTGAAGAAGAAGATGAGGACGAAGATAACGCACCAGCCATCATTGACAGTGAAGAAGAAGCAGAAATCGCAGCAAAAGAAGCCCAAAGAGAATTGCGTAATGGGTTGAAAAATATATCTTTTGCAGAGAATGTAGAAGTAGCTGCGGAGGGTGAATTTAGGTCTGTTTTTCAAGATGTGTCATTTGCTGCTGCTTCCAGAGGTATGTCTCTTTATCAGCAAATTTTCACTGTTTCGTATTTTGTGTTATATTGTATTGAGTCAGGATATAATACATATATAAATGACCACATTTCCAGGAGAACCATATCGACTTTTTAGGATCTCACATCTCTTTTTAGAATACAATTTTCAGCATGTGACTAATAGGATCACCTATGCTGAATATTTTAATGTAAACTTATTTGTCTGTAACTTGAATTTTAAATGCCTTAGAGTCAGAGAAAGTAAGATTTAGGAGATGTCAGAGAATATAAAACATATTTGTCTCTACAACTTTTGTGTACTAGTTTCTTGAGTTCGATCTTTTGTTTTGTAGCTAATCAATATTTAACAGAACTCCAAAAATTTAAAAGCAATTTATCCATAGAAAACTGTCCTATGCTGTGGTTTTGGCCGGGTTAGTTCACTCTGGGTCTGGAAATACAGAGTAGTTTTATATATATAAGTGATAAGTCCTGCAGGGGCTATTGATGGTAACGCAATAATGGATATGCATAAACTTTTCCGCATTTTCCAAACAGATATCTTAGCATGGGTTTATGTCAACCCGTGATGTTTGGTTTTTAAAATCTTTGGTTTAGCCAAGCGTATGTGGATTTATTATAGTTACCGTTAGTGTTTGTTTTCTGTTTTAGGTATTTTAAAGAACACCGACGCAGAGAGTGAAGATGAAGATGAAAAACAGGAGCAAGCGTTGGATTTAGATGATGAATTAGGCCAACAAAATCAAAATGGACCAAAAATGACCCAATTAAACGGGCCGGTACTTGATCCTACGTTTACTGGTCGTGGTGAGAATAAATTCTCTGCTCGGCTAAAAATTGGAAAGAAAAGCAAAAAGAAGGTATTTTTTTTGTTTATTTGTATTCTGTTTGATAAATGACACGCCAGTGGATATGATGACACGCCAGTGGATATGATTATCTTATAGTAGTGCTTGTTGTGTGAGTGCCAATCAAAATTATATTTGCAAAAAAGGTATCTCTGGTTCGGAACACAAATTGAACTATAACAAAGATTAGGGGACTCCTGAATTTTATCAGAAACAAGGGATGTGATTAAAAAGGCTTATATTTTTTTCATATTCCATTTCCTATTTCAGTTCTTTCATGGTACTGTTAAAGGAATTCCAATGGTTTCTTTCAACGCTCTGAAAGATGCGCAAGCGATTGGAAAAGCTATGTTGCAGAAAAGTAAGTGGTCATATGTCGGATCCATTCAGTAACAAAAATAAGTAGCCTCGGGTTTCAATTATGGCCATTCGATTTGCGTTTGAGAAACTCGCATTACACTATGGAGATTCTAATTAACAGGTTTTGGCAATAAAGTATTGTGATATTGTTGTAGCAATCAATATGCACGTCTGCCATTGATATGCTGGTTACTTAGTAGTAGTCAGTAAAATCTTTAATTTAGAAAAAAAAAATCAAAAAAAATCGTCAGATTTTACTGCAGCAGGAGAAATGTAAAAAATGTAATAGTAACTTTTCCCCTTTTTTCTTCCTTTCTCAAATATGTCAATGTCAATTTTTATCAAGTTTTTTAGTAGCTGTCTCAAAAATTAAACCACTAACATGTGCCATTAAAATGTGGAAGAATTCAACGATGAGTTGTGCCCTCCGTTTCATTTTGTCCTATTTACATATTTCTTTTCAACCCATTTTAATGTTTTAGATCGTAATGTTGAAGGCATTCTCCAGTTTATGGCGACACGAAACAACGCTCAAAGACAGCTCATTATTCGAGAATTTTTCAGACGTTACAGAAGAGTAAGAACTACATAAAGTCTAACAATATCACATATTTAAATGTTTTACCTCTATTCGAATGTATTATTAACTTTTTTAAAATCTAAAAACCGTTTCTTTATTTTATTCGTTAGGATTTAGTGGATGATTTAAGGACGCTCGCCCCTCTGCATGAAGAAGTAACGCTTTCGCTTTTGTTGTCAAGGGAAATATACGACTCCGCATCTCTTTACGCAGCAGTCAGTGTGAGTTGTTTTACTTTACCATTACCGACATTTAACATGAAAATGTTTTAACGTTCCTTGTTTGTGGATATTACGATAACTGGTTAACTCCAAATTATACAGTTAGACGCCAAATCCCTAATTTTCTATGCACGCATGTATTAAATTTCGAACTGCAATTTTGTCAAAACTATTGGAAACTATTCTATAATAGTAGATTCTACAAGATTGGAAATGGAAATTTCCTACTTCCCCTGGAACAATGACTTCTGCATTAAATCCTTAGCCCCCCTCCCCCTTTATCCTGCACTATCAATTTTATGACTTTTTCAAAAAAAATAGTTTTGACCAAGATTGTACCATATTTTTTACCATATTATATATAAATAGATTAAGTAAGAATTCCCAGTCACCTTATTAGACATCAGAATTTTATGATGTTATGTTTTTTTTTCTTCAGAACGCCGATCCACAGCATACGATTGATGTATTTATTGAGATTTTGTGCTCGCGCCAAAATGACGTAAGTTAAACGTGTTAAAATGTGGTTGAGAACACCTTGCTGAGACACCCTAGGTTGAAAGTGAGAACAGTACTAGGTTACACTGTACTACTGTTATACAAGATGAAAACTAAAAAAAATATCCAGTTACTGACGTTATAAAAGTGTGTTTCGGCTAAATTTTTATCTGGAAAAGTACTTGTTTTGTAACGCAATTTTATTTCTTGTTTTACAGGAAATAGCAATAATAAAGAGAGCGTTCAATGGAAGTACGTTTTCATTTTTTTATTTATTTATTCGTGAACAAACAAATAAACGAAAGGAAATAGTGACCTTTATAACTAAAAACCTTCCAGCCTTTGCCCCAGGTCTTTTATAAGCAGTAAAAATTGATAGTCTAACCTAGAAAGACTTATATTGTGATAGCCATAACTGGAAGTTTTTTTACTGTCTGGCGTCTATCATGATCACTCGATATCTTTGCGAAAAAAATCTTTTTCCTTTCTAAAATTTAACGCCAGAAATTTCTGCGAGAACACACACCCATTAAAATTCAGAGTGACAACACGAGTTTATAGATGTAATGTATCACATTTGTAGCCGCATGTTATGTGACTGTCTTATTTTATTTTAGTTTTCAGTATGGATCTGCATGAAGAAATTGCAAAGATTACATACGGTCCTTTTCGTACTCTGCTGTGTGCTATTGCTGATGTAAGGATGAGAAATGACGACTGGTTAATTTTGATGCAATATTTGTCGAAGTGAAGCTTAATTTTTAATTGATTCTGATCTCATTCGAAATTTTGTGTAGCTGCCTTTCTTTTTTTTCTCTTTTTTTACTTCTAACCATTTTTTGCAACATTGCTGTACGTCAGGGATAACTCACGAAGTTCTCCCGCTGTCCCAAACGTTTCCAATATCAACAAGCACTCAGACATCACTCTCTTGAAGCCTGTCGACGAAGAATCAGTTAATGATATGTTTACGGCATAAAATTTTTATACGTCAAAGGATTTGACTCCCCCCTCCCACCCTCTGACGCTTTTTACACACTTCAATTTGTGAGTCATCCCTTACTTTTATAATTCATTGATAAATCGAATGTGATGGAGAACTGTTTTCTTCGAGACGAAAAAGTGGCACAGTCATGATGGTAGCTGCAAGATCTTGTAAATGTTTACGCCCAGTATTTTATTTTGGTCAAATTATTCATTTACCTAAGGAAAGTTGGGTTTCCGAAAAATTATTTTATTTCAATACCTTTTTTCATCTTATAGGTTTCTAGACCTGAATGAATTTGTAATGATATTTTTTTGGTTGAGACTCCAACGATCATATAGCTTTGAATTCTGCTTTCATAACAATCCAGAAAAATATTATTTTTAAGGCCTACTATTACTCTTTGAAGGTAGAATGGCTAGAGAAAGTTAGGGAATTTTTTTCGAGTATCGTTATGAACCCTGTGAAAGAATAATTTTGTTGAGGATTTTCTATCTAATGTGCGACTTCTGTTCTGCTGTTGTAAAACTCATAACCTAACTTAGAAAAATGTTCAAATTTCTTTTTCAGTGCGAAAGAGATGAGGGGGACATTCTTGATGAAAACTTAGCGAAAAAAGATGCACAAGCTTTATACGAGGTAAAATACATACACGTTGGTAATTTTTACAGCCTAGCCTGAGCAGAGTCATTATGTTGGGTGCTGACGAGGTTAAGGTGTAATGTATGTGATTTCTGTTTTAATTTGTTCGTATGTATGAAACTCATATTTATTCTGTCATGAATACATAGGCGGTGATAAAGAAACGAAATATTCGAGACTATAACACGTTCATTGAAATATTTGGCACGCGTACATTTCCACACATTGAAGCTGTGTGTGATAACTTTTCTAAGGTAAGAAATATGTAATGATTTGTTTGTCTTTCTGACGAAGTATTTAACATTTCTGTACATGTCGGCTTTTACAACCCGGACATAAATTGGTGGAAAGTTCGTTACCACAAGCATTTGAGAAAGCCGTTACCACAAGCATTTGAGAAAGCCGTTTCTATGTAAGTACCCCGCACTCCAAACGTGTCAAGGTTTATTTATTAATGTTCACAGCGGACTTTGGTTATTTGGGAAGACCCAAGATCTTACACGATATTAATTTTTTACACCACAATTTCCTGATTTTTCGTCCCTTTCGTGCCTTAAATTGGATTGTTCCACGAGGCCGACATTATGAAAAGTGCAGCTAGCACGTTTGCGAAGTTGTTTACTCTAGCCTTTCAAAGTAAAGTTGCAGACTGCAGGCTGCAGTGTTCTGACCAAATGATGCTGTATATCCATTTCGAGAAATACGCAATTTTGGAATTTTCTATCGCGGTTTTTTTATCGATTTCGGATTTTTTATCGCGGTGGAAAAAGTTAGACTTTGAACCCTCCGTTTTGAGTAGCGAAGCATACAAAAAGTGCTAAAAAGAAGAGTCTATTTTAAGTTTGAGTTTGTTTCCTTGTAGAAAAATATATTTATATAAAAATGACGTTATTTCTCGCTACTATTAATATCACAAAAAGCCACTCTACAAAAATCTGGATATTTTGATAATTGTACAAATTTTTGCATTCGCGAAATTAAATGAATTGGCGCGAAGTTGTCAATCTCTTATAAAAACACAGACATATTTGATGTATATTCTCAAGAATTTACCTTAGATATCACAAGTGGATATATTAGAAATATTGGACGAAACGTTGGAAAGAGAATTTTTAGAAGGAGTAACAGCTATCAGTAAGTACAAAAAAAAGTTGATAAAAGAAAACCTTGAAACTTGATAAAAAAAGCCTGTGAAAACAGCGCCTTTTAGGCGTTTTCACAGGTGACCTTTTTTTTATGATGAAATTTTATATACCTTAGTAAAATAAGTTTTTGCGAGATTTAAATTTCGCGAATTTTTATGCTTTTCGCGAAATACTTTATTTGCTAGTGTCGCAATTCGTGGAAATAAGTTCTCGCGAATTTTTGTCAAGTCCGTCATTCGCGCATTAACTTCTCCGGAAAGTTTATTCCAAAGGGAGCCGAAAATTGAGAATTCAATATACCGCTACTCAAGTTAAAGAAATTGCTTCGAAATAGCATCATTCGAATTAGCGGATTTGTACTGTATTTATTTAATCCCCAGCAACGCATTGATAGAATGATTTGATAAAGTACTCTACGCTTTCTTTTAGTTTGCAACGTACGTGATGCGTCGATGTATTTCTGCGAAAGAATATATCGTTCAGTATGTTACGAAGAGCCAGATTACAGCATGCTTATTCGATGCATCATATCGCGAGCTGAAGTAAGTGTCCTCTTACATTATCAAGAACGGAGTGATTTTTTTCCTTTTTTGTTTTTATTTTCGTAGTAAAAATAATACTAATCATAAGGTGTATCATTTAATCAAAGTCTTTTTCTGCAGGCTGATTTTATGAGCACGAAAGTTATAAACCGGAGTTCTCTCAGCCAAAAAAAATCATTTCGTCTAGAGTTTCAAGTTTCTTCTTTATATTTATACACCTACTGAAGCATTTGTAAAAATTACTCGACGAAGAAAGTAATCTTGAAAGCTTGTCTTGATATGCTGTAGTCTTTTATAGTTGAATATATAGATATGTATATATACAGGGTTAAAGTTTTCTTGTTGATTACAAGAAGTGCTTCATTTCTTATAGGTTTATTGTTAAGTTATATCCTACATGTTTTTATTACATTCATATCAGAGATTCCAGTATATAGTTTTCTTAGTTTTCTCTTCTATATATTAGTTATATACTATTTCTTTTTAGATTGACCTGCAGCTTATCAAGTCAACATTTCGCCAAACTTACGGTAGAACGGTTTATAACTTAATCGATAAAGATTGTGAATTTAAATCAAAGAAGATATTGCTTAATGTCGTGAAGAAATGATTTTTCGGACGTTTTTAGTATTTTGTTGTTATTTAAAACCTTTAAAAGAAGAAAGTAGTTTTGTTGCAACGATTTCATTGAACTAAAACTTCTGCAAAACTGAAAATATATTTTTTGAAAAACTTGCATGGAATGCCTTTTTATGGCCATAGACATTTTTACAAATAGGTAAACTACACAATTGTAAAGAAATGGCGAAAACCAGAAAACTACAAGCCTCTTTTTCCATCAACAAGAATATAAGTTTATATGAATTAATTATACTGTTCTCAAAGCTGTAAGGTGTAACATTGTATTATCATTTTTGTGAAATATGTAGATATTTTTACGATGCACAATAAATTTCGCGTAATTTTTGTTTTAAATTCTTGCTTTAAATCACTTGTCGTTCTTCGCTTACTACTTTCCTAAGAATATTAATTTTCGCGAATTTGTCTTTTAAACTGAAAAATAAATTACTTCAACTTTATTATCATCTGCAAAGGCAACTCTCTTTTTTTGTTAACGCGAGAAGCAAATTAGTATTAGTAGACAGGGTATCCACTCTGTTGAGAAATTTTGAAAATATAGGCGATATGTCAGTAAAAATTTGGTCTTTTTATGAAATGGCAGAAAAAGGTCAGGAAGTTTAAACTTGCCACTAAGTCCTAGTAATGCATATGCTATTTCTTTTAATATAATATTTTCCAATGTCAGTTTTTATCTTCAGCTTGTATTTGTTTCATCCTTTGTTTCTTTTTTCTTTATGTATATTGCATTTTTTCTTCTTCCTTAAACAGTCGGCTAGTTCATCAGTTATAACTTTAGGAAATAGTAGAGTAGAAAAATTGAAAATGTCAGTATTTTTAGCTAAAAAAATTCAGGAAAATGTCAGGTGGACACCCTGAAACAGTGTAGCTAAAAATAGTTTTTGGTTTAAAATAAACAAATATAAATAGTTTTTGGTTTAAAATAAACAAATTGTTTGCTAAAGTCTTACACTTTTTCTCGAAATCGAAATTCGAAAAAAAAGTTTCACAAAAACTTGTCTTTTTACAGCCCTTCAAACCGCAAAAATTAATCCCTTTTGATAACTACTTCATGCGTTTGATGCACGATTAAAGGTGCGTGGAAAATAGGGCGTGATATTTCCCCGATATAATTCGGGTTTTTTTTTGATGGAGCTGAATTTTGGTGCGCGCTTCGGCGCCAGTTTATCTATTGCTTTTTCCACTTGAACATGTAATTCTAGATGACTGCTACGAGTTCTCGATGGTGGTGGCTAGTTTGTATCGGCTAAAGTAACACAGTGGAGCACGTCCACGCGCATAGGCCGCTATTGATTTGATATTTTAACTAAACTTATTTAATCAAAGGGAAAGTTGCCTGGCGGTCGCACCGGTGTTTCGCCTTACACGGGCATAAGAAGGGACTTCTTGGGGACACACGGAGATGTGATGGTATTTCCGAGCATTACCGCGCAGCATAAAAACTGATTTAATATAACGGCGCTCCATTAGATAATTTCCACCCCGCAGAGTCAATCCAATCCGCGCAAAGAAGTGGCGCGGACTGTGTTTTGGTTGGATTGGACTTGACGTGCGGAAATGTTTTTAGCAGATGCGCTGCTAAAAGTAAAAGATCAATTTCATAGTTTTGTAATGTGCACACTCAACATACTTCAGAAAAAGAAACTTGCACATTTTAAAGAGCTATAGCTAGCTAGTTAGCTACCAATACTGATTTCTTATTAGCTCACCTTTCTCTTTCTGTGTTTTGTTTAAAAGTTTTGAACTAGTATAGCTAGCTAGCTAGTAGCTATGGTGTGTATGTACCGTCTATATATTAGGTTGAGGGAAATTACATCACATATTTTTGTCCACCGCCTGCATATGTTTGAGCACCCACATGAAGAAGTTTGTATCCGAACTTTTCATTATTTGTGAACTCTAACGAAGAGAGCTCTATTCGGCGATTCGGTTCAGCTTTGTTGCCGTAGTGATGATTGACATTTTGCTTAATTGACGAATCACATTTGTGTTACATCCGCCATTTTTAAAATTTTGCAGGGTGAAAACAAACCTACAGTACAGTCCGAATGTAAGCTTCCGCGTACGCGCCATACAACACCTTTTTCTGCAAGTCGGAAGCCCTGTAATCTTTTGTTTATTGTAATTACTTTAATGATCTTAGCGAGAGCTATGTTGCGAGTGATTTAACAAGAGCTTCGCGATAAAACAATATATACTGTAATTATTTTCTCATAACTGGAGTTTTATTGTTAAAACATATTGAAAATAAAATCCCCTTAGGTATTAGCGCAAGTAATGACATTTAATGATTTGTTAACTACTGTACGAAAGTGTAAAATAAATCGCAAAAAAAATATTGTTTTTACAAATGTTTTTGTGCATGTTTTTTTAATATCTTTTAAACTTGATCCGTTTTAAAAAATATATTTCTTAACATTTTATTCTATGCTAAAATTACGCTAGCTAAACTGTAATACAGGCCGTTCCTTGAGACGAGTGCGATCGCACGCGCACTCGCACTCGCCCGCACACTCGTAAAAATATTTACGAGTGCTTTTTATTGCACTCGTGAATTTTTTCTTTTTCTAAAATATTATAGAGTGATGAAAAAGGCTATTACGCTGATTATATAACATTGATTTCTTCGTGATTGATTTTGTTTAAAAAGTGTAGAGAACATTAAAGTCGGCCCCTTTCCTTCATGCTGACACTCTTATGCTTGGCTGGTGCATTACACTGAGACTCGATTGAAAGACGGAAGACCATTTGGAACCATGCCACAAGTCAGTCCGACCTTCATCGTCACAGAGAATACTGCGAGAAGAGTGCGCACCCATGCAAGTTAAATATAACCAGAACATGGGAGAGGTTAGGTGTCCTGTACCTTAATACAGCTTTCGGACGAATGTTCTCCTTATGTAATACCAAAGAAAAAACGTGTTGAATAAAGTTTAAAAAATCTTTTTGAAAGGGGAAAGAGAAATAAAAAATGTCTAGAAATATATTTAATGCCAAAAACATATAGCAAATCTGCCAACACATCAACGTTGTTTCAACTTTGCACTCTGGTTAATACGTTTCACAAAATTCATTTCTATACAGCTTAAATAACATATAACGTTGTGGTAAACAAAAAATAGTTAAGTGTGAATCACACTTGCAGATATTCACATCGCACTTGTAAATTTTGCTTACGAGTGCGATTTTTCACACACCATAGCACTCGTAATTTTTTTAGCGGTTGCTTTTTGTAGCTCTGGCATAGTTTTATTCAAGAAATGGCCTGGTAATACAGCAAGACTTTTAGTCAATACCATTTAGGATCAATAATAAAAACAAGGTAGAATACGCTTGTCGTAACACCCTCCTCCGTTATGAATTTTAAATAAATGATTTTAACACTGCTAAAGACTTTAAATATTGTCAACTAAACCATAGTCCGTAAAAAGAATTTACACTTAAATTTAGATTTCCCTATAAAAATGCGCAAAAAAAACATTAAAAAAACATTAAAATTGTTTGTTTATTATTTTAAGTAGGAGAAGAATAACTTGCTGTATAAATTTTGAAACAGCGCAGGTATAACTTGCTGTATAACTTTCAAAACAATACAAGTATATTCTGTACAACTTTCAAAACAGCACAAAAATAATTCTTGATGTATAACTTTCAAAACAACGCAAGAAAAATTCTTGCTGCGTAACTTTTAAAAACAAGTTTTTGAGCATGCAAGTATTTTATCTTTTCACCTTGAGAATTAGTTACATTTTTTTAGTGAGACAAATTATTATTATTTTTCCTTCGCAACTAAAAATATAAACTGCGTGCGTTATGCGAAAATACATAGAAAAAAATGGTTGTCGTAACACCCTCCTCCGTTGTTAATTTTTATTATTTTTTTGTTGTTGTTCCGACCATACATTCTTGATAAAATTATTTTTATATCGCCGACCGACCGTAAGCTACTATCAACTTCGCCCGTAGAACAACTTGGAGTCACCTTATAAAAAAAACTGAAAAATTATTTTAATAAAAATTTTTATTGTTGTTATAATGTTTTTCGTGCAGTCTTATAAAAACCTATGTCCCACATGTTTTTAAGGAAGATAGTATAGGCAAAAATGGGGGAGGGTCTTACGACAAACCTATTCTGCGATGTTTTTTTTCTATTATTTTTCCTATAAAGCGGACTATTTAAGCGATAGTCAGCAGTATTACATTTACCCTAACCCTAACGGAAGGTTACATTCGGACTGTACTGTAGTTCGTAGGGGGAAGAATGCTAAAAAATGTGGAAATGGAAGAATAATTAGCTAATGAAAGGTAACCACAATAAAAATCTGTCTGGAAATGATGCTTAGGTATCTAGATTTTGCTCCAACAAATTATCTTTGCTCAAACTTCTTAACATTGTTCTTAAAACTCCAAAATGTGTCTAGCTCTGCACTCTCTTCACCTAAAATACGGAAACTTTTCACCTCCCAAAAAATTGTTATGACGTCAAACCGAATCGCCGAATAGCGTACAGAGGTACTATTTCGCCATAGGTACAATTTCACCAGGAAGAAATAAATTCTGGCGTTTACACTCACTTTTATTAATTTACGGCTCTTCTATTGATTCATCTTTAATAAAATACGAGGTTTGGATAAGCGAAGCAAACCGTATCTTTCCCTTCCCAGACTCGTGATTCGCTGATCCTTTTTTTCCCTGGTGACTGTGGTACAACTTCGCCAGACTTCATTTTGATAGATCTAGAGAGATTTACTTTGTAAACCCAATTATTTTACCTAGGCACGTCACAAGGGACTTAGAGAATAGTATAAGCTGAGTTCCATAGATTACCCAGAATATCTTTTTTTATTTCACAGTTAAAAACCTAGCTAGCTGGCCAAATTGTACCTATGCTGACGAAATTATACCACTCCGGGTTCCATTTTTCCAGGCCATTTGTGATACGCGGGCGGTTAGGATTTAACCTTATTTTTAATTGTCAGTGTCCGGCTATGTTTAATCTCCAAAATAAGCCACAACAGGACGGAACAACGCAAAGCGCAAGATAAATAGTATTTTTTCGTAAAAAAATGGCGAAATTGTACCATTGTACGATAGATAGATTACATTTTACATGGCTAGCCCCTGTCTATTATTTCCAGGAGGGGCCATGGCTTAGATTGAGAGTTCTAGAGTATTTAATGCTCATTTTGAGCTATGCAGACCCAATTAGAGGGTCCCTGCTCCACCAGACAACTCCCTGCAACATCCAACAGCCCACACAGTGTGACATCTACCCACACAGTGTGACATCTCCCCAATTTCCCTCACATGGCTTTGGTTACATTCACTCGCCCATATTAAATTGCCGCCAAGGGGAATTCAACTCTGGTCTCCCGCGCAAAGTACAAGAGTCACCAAATCCTACCATCTTTTTTCTTGCCACGCAAATGACAGAGCCAAAGAGCTTACCGCTGAAAAGTAAACTAATAATGTTACGCTTGAATTCATCTGTAAAACTCCAGAACTCCCCTGAATTATTCCTGAAATTCAAAACAGCACTTTTAATTTTGTTGACTCAACCACAAAAAAGACAACCTTCAAAGTATTACAGAATTGTGTAATATTATTAACTACATATTTATCAAGAAAATTGCATCAATCAGAGCCCTTTTGAGAACTCTATGCCAACAAATCACAGCAAAGTTTGTTTGTGCTCGCATTATATATATGCCCAGGCCTGGAAATTTGTGGATTGTAGGGAAACAATCCATTGTTGCTGTGATTTGAAGCTGATGGAAATGATTGAAACATTTTTTCATACAAATTTCCAAGCCTGATGGGGATCAAGGCTTAATGTCCTGCTGTTAGACTGTTAATGAACTTCTGTCACTAGGAAAGGTATGTTTAGCCCACACTATTCTTGTCAATAGACAGAGTGATGTTGACATAAACTGTTTTTCTCACTTAATAATTTCCTGTAGGGTTCTAAGATTAATTTTTTTTTAATTTTTAAAATATATATAGTTGTGATTTTTAGGCGAAATTTTGATTTTTTAAAACACCAATAAGCCCACAGAATTTTGTGCCGTTTTCTAGCAAGTCAACACCCTTGAAACAAATTTTCTTATTGGTGAGCCATGTTTGGGCTGTCTATTCTGTAAAGTACACAAGTTTTGGTGCCCGTGAAATCGATAGTATGGTAGATCTTAGAGTTAAGACTGATGATATCATGTCATGGCCATGCAGTGTTGCCAGCGCATAGGGAAAAGCAAAATCACGTAATTTAGATGTTCGTATAATACGGACAGTAGCTAACTAGCTAGCTACTATAACAGACCATTTCGTGAGAGGCGTGTGATCAAACACGCACGCCCCACACACGCGCAGATTTGTTTAGGTGTGCGATTAATCGCACATGCAAATTTTGTTTTCTTTATATCTGTGATAGCTATCTGAAATTATCGAAATTACAAAATGAAATATGAAGTTAGAGAATGATTTAAGAAGGCGTTACAACCATTATCGATAACTTAAAGCTTTTTCATGCACATAGAAAATTGCGTAGTTAAAATGCATAAAAAGAAACAAAATAATGAATTATTACAGATCGTCTGTAACAACGATGTACGAAAAATTCTTTCTCATGATTTTATAATTTTATTATCCATTTTTATGTTACCAATCATAGTGTGCATAATAAAATGAGTGGCAGTGATGGGGAAGACAAAATTTCATGTGTCTTATTATTTGTATTTTGAATTTTTTTTTCACATTTTTTGTGGCCACCTGTTGTTTGAAAGTAGCAAATATGAAAAAAGAAAAGAAAGAATGAATATGATTTAAACTAAATTGTTACATTTTTTACTGTTTTTTAACAGCATTTATCAATTTTGTCCTGGGCATTAGCTTGTGAAATACATGTCAATAACACCTAAAAATGATACCTGCTATACTGCTTTATTACCAGAAGCAAATCATTTCAATATGCTCAATGCGATTGCAAAAATATAAATAGATTAGAATAACATTTAACACAAAAGAAAAATTGATCTCCGGAATCGTGTTTCAGAGAGAGTGAAGAAATCGTTATTGAGAGTAAAAAATAAAGTCATAAGTATTGGGTTATTTTAACAAAAACTTTAAATTTGTGTTATTTGTGTCATTTGTTAAAGGGAAACAGCAAATATTTATATGTTCCGTTCAGTAGCGTTTTTGTGATTTTATAATTCAAGATTTATATATTTATAATCGTCTTTCGAAGAAATAAAGTTCCAAAATAAGTAAAAAAAATTAAGTACAAAATAAAAAAAAATCTTTGATAGTAACGGAATATTATTTTAGTAAGGAATTTCATGATCCATCCTTAGCATTGAAATGTTAAATACCGTTATTAGCCACGCTTCAACTTTCCGTAATTTAATTTACATTAAATATTGTTTGTCTCACAAGTAGTTACAAAGTTTAATTAATGACTTTACTCACAATTTTTTGTACCATGGGTTTAAATTCCTGGCTGTAAACTTTGTTGGAACTTGCTCTTCGCATGTTCCCCACGCCAAAACAAAGCCCCTGGACAGGATTTTTGTTCTCACTTTTTCTTCCTGAAAATTAATTCTTTAAGATAGGCGTGCGATTCATTGCACGCCTACCTAAAATCTTACGAAATGGCCTGCTATAACCATTTGACAATCATTTTTATCATCTGCACCTACATCTAAACCCTTTTTTCCATCACAAATGCTGCTCTTTAGCAAAGCACTTAACAAAGGACCACGTTTTTCAGAATGGTCTGACAGAGTTTGTGTGACGCGGGTCGCCATATCAAGAAAGACCTAGTAACAAAGCCGAGCAATGTATTTGTGTATTTGTGTATTTGTATACTTGATCACGAGATGTAGTTACTGGAACCTTGTGTTGTGCACTAGAGATAAATAGATAGATGTGCATATTTTAAATCAAGGGATATACCCTGTCTATTATTTCCAGGAGAGGCATTGGCTTAGATGGGGATTCCTAGTGTATTTAATGCTCATTTTAAACTACACAGACCCAAAAAATTCCTTCTTATGCAAGACAACTCCCTGCAACAGCCCACACAATGTGCCATCTCCCCCATTTCCATCACATGACTGGAGTTAACCCAGGGCTATGGTAACATTCACTTCCCCATATTAAATTGCCACAGGGCACTGATTAGATCGATCAGCTAACCAGGATAACAGAAAGAAATAGAATCTAATTATTCGTTCTCTTTCCCCACCCTGACAACAAAGTTTTGATTGGCAATATAATTTATACGGAAAGTTTAACTTATAAGCACAAAACATGAGAAACTGTGCACAATAGAAAGTGAACTACCAACTTTTTGTTCCAATGAAAATAATCTGTATTCAATATAATATATCTTTCAAAATTATTATTAAAATAATTAAAAAACGCAATTAAATGAAGCTGAAATATCTCTGTACTTTGTTAGAACATCCTTAAACAGCCAATCATGTGTGGACATAACTAACACTGTTTAAGAAGCACTGTTCTTCCAGCTGAAACATCTTTTCTATAAAGGTGTGTTTATTGCGTTAAGATGCTTTGAAAAAATAAAATAGTCTCGGTAACTCGCATAAAATTATTTCCCTGGGTTTGGTTGTAATGTGCTTCCAATTATATGTGTCACCTGACCAGGCCTGGTATTATAAAATAAATTCATTCTTAACTGACAAAAAAAATGCTGTGGATGCTTAATTTTTTACATATTTTATTAAAATAGATGTATTCATTAAGCAAAAAGAAGTCTTGCCATATTAAAAAATGACTAGAAGTGGATACATAAAGTTGAAGTATGCTATTTCAATAACAAAACAAGGCAATAGTTGCCAAACTTTATATAATTGAACGAGTCCAACAATCATCGCAAGTTATTCAAAAAAAATTGTTTCAGATGGAAACACAATTAAAATACAGTGCAGGTGTACATGCAGCACTGTTAGAAGCCAAAAATCCCCCTGTCCCTCCCTGCTCTGTATATATGATTTATCTTCATTATAGTTTTAAAACACAGAAACACGATGGCAACAACTAAGATATTTAATGTTGGTGATTTAGTGTGGGCAAAGATGAAAGGGTACCCACATTGGCCCGCTCGTGTAAGTATATTTCTTGTCTGTTGTAAATAACATTTAATAACATTGATTGTAAATACGCTTGAGCTGATTTCTGCCAAGAAGTCTAAAGGGTACAGCCAATATTTTTTTCAGGATTTTGCATCATGTTTTTTGCTAGCTGCGAAGATATAGTAAACTTTAATTATTTTAATTATTTTGGTCATTTCAGGTTGATGAACCAAAACCAGGTCAAGCTGTACCCAAAAAGAAATACGTCATTTTTTTCTTTGGCACTCATGAAATGTAATTTTTTTTGTGCTTTTGTTAAACAAATTTTTAACTGAAGTTTTAATTTTCTGTATTTCTATATGTATTTCTTCTTTAGTGGTTTTTTGGGTGCAGATGGTCTTTTTGCATATGAACAATATAAAGAAAAATATGGCAAACCAAGTAAACGAAGGGGGTTTGGGGAAGCCCTAAAGGAAATTGTAGAAAACCCAACCGTAGTTCATGTAGACGAGCCTGAGGAAGAAAGGTATCAATAAATGTTATATAAAGTGGCTAGTTTTATTTGGTGCTTTTTTCCTCACAGATGATTACTGGTATTTCCGGTTACGAATAACTATACAAAACATAATGCCATAAACTGCATGGTAACAAGTAAATACTGAAAGAAAATATAAACATTTTTTGGCACATCAAAGTTTTTTTACGAACTGTTTTAAATTATAATTTCTTGGAACATAAAAATTGCAATTTGTTTTTTATAAATATTCTTTCTGTTAAGCTATAGTGCCCGCCTGTTCAGTAAGTACTTGATACGTTTTTAAGTTTGCAGCTGACAGTAACTAAATAGTATTTATGAAATCTTTATTCTTGTAGTCCCATTCTTGTGTTATTGTTGCATTTTTATTCTTCTAAAGGGTAGTTTTCACTGTACAATATAATCGTGACTGCAATGCTCACAAGTTTGTTTAAAGGATATATTCCTTCAAACCAACTGGTAAACAAAATCGCATTTTCAATGATGATGTGATCAAAATATTTGAGTGGAATATATTCTGGAGTGCTCTTTGTCTGTAGTGATTTTAACAAATGTTCTTGAATACATTTTTTTTACAGTGAGAAGGAAGAACAGTCAGATGATGCAAATGAAAATGATAATGAGCCACCTGCTGAGAAGAAACCAAAAAAAGTCAATAAGAAAGTCAGTAAACTGTTTGTTACCTTAGGGAATTAATTTTTATGAGAACTAATTTTTGTGAAGTTGGCAAGTCGTAATATTTTGTGAGAATTAAATTCGCGAATTTCCTAAAAGGATTTTATGACATTTTGCGTCTCAATTTATACCTTTTTTCAACTGTGACTGCTGAAGTTACACACATATATATTATGTAGTTCTAGGTAATTCAGAAGAAAAAAAATTAATGTAAATCATTTTTCAAAAAAGAAAAAGAATATATAAACTTTCTGAAGATTTTTGTGGAAAATTTTGTGAATTTCACAATTAGAGAGTTTTCAAATAATTTTTCCGAAATTAACCAAACTCACAAAATTTGCAAAAATTATTTCTGCAAACATTAATTCCCTTAAGGTGTTTCTTTGTTTTGTGGCAAAATGCTAAGTACTTATGGATCTATATTTTGTACCTTTTCCTCTTTATAGAAGGAGGAAACCAAAAAAAGAAAACGAAAATCTCAAGATGTATGTAATGATAAGTGACATTGCATTAGCTTTTGATACTGATTCTTTCCTTTGTTAGAAACATTGTTTTTTGTTTTTTTGTTTTTATGCAGAATAAGAAAAGTAACAAGAAAGTAAGAGCAGTAAAGTCAGTTGAAGAAACTTGGAGTGACTCTGATGATGAGATGCTATTAGTTGATGAAAAGAAAAAAAATGCAGCAAAGGTAAATGCTGTTTTATTTTGAATATTATATTATTATACTCTACTAGTGAATTTTGTTGAACTTCAACGTTTTACCATCAGGAGATGAGAACAAATAATCAAGTTGAATAGCTAGCATGGAAAACGGACGTTAAGCCGAGAATGATGATGATGATGATGAATGGCAACAATTTTTTGTGTGATTGAGAATATAAATACTTTCAGGCTCAATAAATATCGAGCTTCTTTTTCATTTTTAATCCAGGTTGTCTATTTAGGTTGTATATTTCCCATACCAAAACAGTGTGATGTACATAAAGAAATATTTTACAATATTTCTTTTCAATAAATGTGTTTTTAAACTACCTAAAAAATCGACATGATTGTCACTTTAAATTCTTGTTGGTCACTTTAGGCACCAGGAATTTATAATATATATACAGTACTGGAAAAAGGTTGTTTAACATCGCGCTTCGCGTATCGCGACGGTATTCTCGATCCGCGATGGACGTTTTTTTACTTTCAAATTGTATCGAGAGGGCTTCGCGATGCATCCGTCTCGATATCATTCTCGAAGCTATCGAGGCCATTAACACTTTTTCATTATAGAACTATTTTAAAAATAAGAGTGTATTCAACATTGATCGCGGATGTTTAAATATAATTATACTTCCTTTGTGTTATATTTTTTTAACTTTTTAGATCGCATTTTCGAAGTTAAAAAGTTTATAAACGAAATGCGGCGATAGAAATGTTTTTTTAGATCGCATTTTAAAAGTTTAAAAGCGAAAAGCGGCGATAGAAATGTTTTTTAATTCGCATTTTAAAAGTTTATAAACGAAAAGCGGCGATAGAAATGTTTTTTTAGATCGAATTTTAAAAGTTTAAGAACGAAATGCGGCGATAGAAATGTTTTTTTAGATCGCATTTTAAAAGTTTAAAAACGAAAAGCGGCGATAGAAATGCTTTTTTAGATCGCATTTTAAAAGTTTATAAACGAAAAGCGGCGATAGAAATGTTTTTTTAATTCGAATTTTAAAAGTTTAAGAACGAAATGCGGCGATAGAGATGCTTCTTTAGATCGCATTTTAAAAACTTAAGAACGAAATGCGGCGATAGAAATGTTTTTTTAGATCGCATTTTAAAAGTTTAAAAACGAAAAGCGGCGATAGAAATGTTTTTTAAGATCGCATTTTAAAAGTTTATAAACGAAAAGCGGCGATAGAAATGCTTTTTTAGATCGCATTTTAAAAGTTTAAGAACGAAATGCGGCGATAGAAATGTTTTTTTAGATCGCATTTTAAAAGTTTAAAAACGAAAAGCGGCGATAGAAATGCTTTTTTAGATCGCATTTTAAAAGTTTATAAACGAAAAGCGGCGATAGAAATGTTTTTTTAATTCGAATTTTAAAAGTTTAAGAACGAAATGCGGCGATAGAGATGCTTCTTTAGATCGCATTTTAAAAACTTAAGAACGAAATGCGGCGATAGAAATGTTTTTTAAGATCGCATTTTAAAAGTTTATAAACGAAAAGCGGCGATAGAAATGCTTTTTTAGATCGCATTTTAAGAACTTAAGAACGAAATGCGGCGATAGAAATGTTCTTTTAGATCGCATTTTAAAAGTTTATAAACGAAAAGCGGCGATAGAAATGCTTTTTTAGATCGAAGTTAAAAAGTTTATAAACGAAATGCGGCGATAGAAATGTTTTTTAAGATCGCATTTTAAAAGTTTAAAAACGAAATGCGGCGATAGAAAGTTTTTTTAGATCGCATTTTAAAAGTTTAAAAACGAAAAGCGGCGATAGAAATGTTTTTTAAGATCGCATTTTAAAAGTTTAAAAACGAAATGCGGCGATAGAAAGTTTTTTAGATCGCATTTTAAAAGTTTAAAAACGAAATGCGGCGATAGAAAGTTTTTTAGATCGCATTTTAAAAGTTTAAAAACGAAAAGCGGCCATAGAAATGTTTTTTAAGATCGCATTTTAAAAGTTTATAAACGAAAAGCGGCGATAGAAATGCTTTTTTAGATCGAAGTTAAAAAGTTCATAAACGAAATGCGGCGATAGAAATGTTTTTTTTAGATCGCATTTTAAAAGTTTAAAAACGAAAAGCGGCGATAGAAATGTTTTTTAAGATCGCATTTTAAAAGTTTATAAACGAAAAGCGGCGATAGAAATGTGTTTTTAGATCGAATTTTAAAAGTTTAAGAACGAAATGCGGCGATAGAAATGCTTTTTTAGATCGCATTTTAAGAACTTAAGAACGAAATGCGGCGATAGAAATGTTTTTTTAGATCGCATTTTAAAAGTTTATAAACGAAAAGCGGCGATAGAAATGTTTTTTTAATTCGAATTTTAAAAGTTTAAGAACGAAATGCGGCGATAGAGATGCTTCTTTAGATCGCATTTTAAAAACTTAAGAACGAAATGCGGCGATAGAAATGTTTTTTTAGATCGCATTTTAAAAGTTTAAAAACGAAAAGCGGCGATAGAAATGTTTTTTAAGATCGCATTTTAAAAGTTTATAAACGAAAAGCGGCGATAGAAATGCTTTTTTAGATCGCATTTTAAAAGTTTAAGAACGAAATGCGGCGATAGAAATGTTTTTTTAGATCGCATTTTAAAAGTTTAAAAACGAAAAGCGGCGATAGAAATGCTTTTTTAGATCGCATTTTAAAAGTTTATAAACGAAAAGCGGCGATAGAAATGTTTTTTTAATTCGAATTTTAAAAGTTTAAGAACGAAATGCGGCGATAGAGATGCTTCTTTAGATCGCATTTTAAAAACTTAAGAACGAAATGCGGCGATAGAAATGTTTTTTAAGATCGCATTTTAAAAGTTTATAAACGAAAAGCGGCGATAGAAATGCTTTTTTAGATCGCATTTTAAGAACTTAAGAACGAAATGCGGCGATAGAAATGTTCTTTTAGATCGCATTTTAAAAGTTTATAAACGAAAAGCGGCGATAGAAATGCTTTTTTAGATCGAAGTTAAAAAGTTTATAAACGAAATGCGGCGATAGAAATGTTTTTTAAGATCGCATTTTAAAAGTTTAAAAACGAAATGCGGCGATAGAAAGTTTTTTTAGATCGCATTTTAAAAGTTTAAAAACGAAAAGCGGCGATAGAAATGTTTTTTAAGATCGCATTTTAAAAGTTTAAAAACGAAATGCGGCGATAGAAAGTTTTTTAGATCGCATTTTAAAAGTTTAAAAACGAAATGCGGCGATAGAAAGTTTTTTAGATCGCATTTTAAAAGTTTAAAAACGAAAAGCGGCCATAGAAATGTTTTTTAAGATCGCATTTTAAAAGTTTATAAACGAAAAGCGGCGATAGAAATGCTTTTTTAGATCGAAGTTAAAAAGTTTATAAACGAAATGCGGCGATAGAAATGTTTTTTTAGATCGCATTTTAAAAGTTTAAAAACGAAAAGCGGCGATAGAAATGTTTTTTTAAGATCGCATTTTAAAAGTTTATAAACGAAAAGCGGCGATAGAAATGTGTTTTTAGATCGAATTTTAAAAGTTTAAGAACGAAATGCGGCGATAGAAATGCTTTTTTAGATCGCATTTTAAGAACGAAATGCGGCGATAGAAATGTTTTTTTAGATCGCATTTTAAAAGTTTATAAACGAAAAGCGGCGATAGAAATGTTTTTTAAGATCGCATTTTAAAAGTTTATAAACGAAAAGCGGCGATAGAAATGTGTTTTTAGATCGAATTTTAAAAGTTTAAGAACGAAGAACGGCAATAGAAAATGTAATGCGCTAAAATTACTTTAATAAATACGAAAGTTAAAAATTTTCTTATAATATACACCTATTTAAAATAAAAAAAAAAATAAAGCAGAGATGTGTTTGAAATAAAAAAAACTTTCTCTCTATTCTCATTAAAAAAAACTTTCTCTTTATTCTCATTATCACCTACCATCGCGACACATCGAGACGGATTTTGTCACGATACTAGATTCTCGATAGATCGCGACAATTTATTTTAATTGTTTCTTATTATTATAAACGCGGTACATCGCGTATCGAGGGAGTCCGCGCACGTTGCGCGCTCGATATGTTAAACAACCTTTTTCCAGTACTGTACCTTCAATGCTGCTAATTTATAACTCTAATTTTATAACTGATAACACTGGCAGCAAAAAATATAAGTTACAAATTTTAGCGTGTTTCTAACTTTTTAACCCTTGAAACTTTTTATTTATAAGTTTGACCTTATATGTACTACAAATAGACACATGTTTCCATCATATAATAAATTTGTGAGTTTCAAAAGAAATTGCTGGTGTAGCCACATTGCAAATGACTTCTCCTCTCTAGATAACCCACCCCAGTAAACCATTGTCTTCTAAACTTAGTCATTAAATGTCTCTAGTACTTCTTTGTATCAGATTATAATAAGAATCAGTTATAAGGTCTGTTAAAGATTTATTGCTATTATAACCATGCACAATACTTTTAGGAGGTGGAAGAGTCTGATTTTGAAGAACCAACCAGTTCAGATGACACTTCAGACAATGATAGTGGAGATGTAAGTTTTTTTCGTTGTTGTTCAAGTCTGTGGACAGTAGCTTAACACATGAAAAAATTTCGTCACTGTTATAAAATATCAGGTGTAGCAATCAAGTCAGAATGACGCGATTTTTCGTTGTTGTTCAAGGCTGTGGACATGTAGCTTAACACATGAAAAATTTCGTCACTGTTATTAAAAAAATATCAGGTGTAGCAATCAAGTCAGAATGACACGACAGCTTGTTTTTTGTCAAGGATTAAAATTATATAGAATAAAACCAAACTTAACTGCTATTCAAAATCATTTGCTTTTTATAATTGGTTCAAGTTTATTATACCAAAGTAAATTTATTTTTATAGGATTATAAACAACCTGAAGAGAATAAAAAAAAACCTAAAGCAGAAACGAAGCCGAAAAAAGCACCTGCTGCAAAGAAGCCACGCAAACCAGCTGGTGAGAAGAAGCCACGCAAACCGGCTACTGAAAAGAAGCTAAGGAAACCGAAAGAGAAGAAACAGACATCAAAAGATGATGATGTTAGTAGTGTTAGCTCTGTAAGTTCGAGCGATGAAGATAGCAGTGGAGATGAAGAAATTGAAAAACTCAAAAAGAGATTATTCAAACAAAATGTAAGAGCTATTGACAAATATAGTAGTAAATAAAGTTCTGTTGACAAAATTATATTAGGCAAGTTGCTGTGTCCTTATTCACTTCAATTCTTTCTCCCTTCATCTGAGTTTGATTAACATTTGTCAATTTGTCATATGCTTCACCCTGCACAGGCTTTTTATCATTCTTTATTACATTTGCTGTAGTGTTTTTTTATCTATTTCCACTTGTTTTCTAAAAGAGTGGAAAGTCGTACTAGTAGGTTTCAAAATAAAACAGACAAAAATGGAGTTTGTTTATTAGTAAAAGATCACATCCGTTAAAATATTATATTTTTTGTGCCAATTTGAATGTTCAGGCTTTTTTGTGCAAAATAAAGTCAACTAAATGTTTTTTTGCTAAGAAATATCAGTTTATCCACAAGCAATGTTTGTTCTGATTCCTAATATTGATGACGTCAACAGAAACATGTATTATATATTTTGCCAGTTTAGGGTTTCAGTATATGCTTCAAATGTTCTGCTGAAATTTTGATTTGGATTTGACATGGTTTTGTAAATTTCCAATTTCTGTATACTAATATTCTCCGTTTTTCAAAGGTGGAGTTGACTGCAGAAGAAAAAGCAGCTCAGGAAGCAAAGAAGGAAGAAGAAAGATTGAAAGAAGAAGAGAGGAAACGTATACAGGAAGAAAGTCGTCTTCATAGAGAGCAGCTTAAGAAAGAGCGACAAGCGGCAAAGGAAAAGGAAAAAAAGTACGGAATAAAATTGTTATAGAAAATTAAACTCTTCACTGTCACTTTTGTGTCATTTTTTAGGAATTGAACTGTGTACACTATTTTAGGAATATGTAAAACTAAAGCGTAACTTCCACCCAGGAAAAGAAAAACAAAAAAGATGACAAAAATAATTTATACCCACATGCCAAGGATTTAAAATTGCCTCCATGCCTAAAAGTTTAAGAAGTAAACATATTAGGTTGAAGTTAAGAGGTAAAAAAATTTCTGATGATTATAAAAAATTATCATATTCTTAGGAAAACAGAATCCAGTGATTCCGAACAGGATGACGAGGAGAAAGTTGACGATGAGGAGGAAAAAGCAAAAAAAGCTGAGGAGGAGGAGAAGAAGCAACAAAAGAAGGAGGAGAAGAAACGTCAAAAAGAAGAAGAAAAATTGAAAGAAAAAGAAAGAAAGAAAAAAGAGAAGGAAGAAAAAGAACTTAAGCGAAAGGAGAAAAAGGAAAAAAAAAAGTATGGTTAAATATTCATACTTAAAAAAATATCAGGGGCCCAACAGTCCCTCAAGTATCCTCCTTTCTCCTTGATTTTTATTTTACTGCTTAAAAATCTTCCGTTCTCCTTATAATATTTACTGATTTCAGCAGTTGTACAAGATTCACCCTTTCGATTTTATTGGAATAAATTTTTTATTTTAAGAAGCGTGGAGCAGAATCAACTATTAAAATTAAAATTGGTAGTAATTGTTTATCTCGCAGAAAAAATCTCTTTTTAAACTCCAGTTTATTCCAATCTGTTGGTTGAAAATCTTAAACCTGTGACTCATGCATTAGAAAGAGAACCTTATTACTGCACAGCAGCCAACTGGTGTTTTTATTACTTAAAAAGCAAAGTAAGAATTTTTGAACATCTTCGAGGAAAGAGATATTTTTGACAAGAATTTACTGCGTAGTTTCTTTGAGTGGCGTAGGAACAGTTGCTTTATTTTTTTGGCACACAAGATATAGGAGTGGAAGAGGTAAATGTGAGAACATCTTTAAAAGCGAGGGAAAAAACGAACTGAAGAAAAAAAATGTAATTCAAGGTCACTGCTCTAATTGAAAGAGAAATCTCAGAAAAAATCTATCCTTTGGTGCCATCAACTTTGTGCAAGCTTGTATTTTTATAGCCTTGGTTTTTACAAAAAGTCTCCAAAAATTCTTATTTAAGTTCCTTGTATATCCTCCATTTTTATTTTTTGCAATTCTGTGGAACTCTGAGAACAAGATGGACGAGTTACGTTTGTTATTTTTCAGAGAACTTGTTAAAGCAGAGCGGGAAAAGAGCGGGAAAAGTAAATCTGAAGAAAAGAAGAAACCGAAATTGACAGAAGAACAAAAGAAAGAACGTGAAGAGAAAGCTGATGAAGCTTTTAAAAGAATCGCAGCAGAGAGCAAAGGTAATTAGTTGTTCCTTTGTCATCCTGGTTTTGAAAAAAAGTCCTAAAATACATAAATAAGCTAAAATTTGAACCTTCTCATATTATTTAGCCTGACATGTATTTCTTCAAAGCAGTTATTTTTTATAATTGCTTCAGCCCTGTGAATCCAAAGTACTTAAAGTCGGCACAATAGTGCCACCGTTCGGCGGCCAAAAGCCGGCAAAATTTTGCAGACCTACAACGAAAAGGAGGTCGGCAAATCCAATTTAGAGGCACTTTACAGGTCGGCACGTTATATTCTCCTTTACTCTTAGGATTTAAATTGCAAAATTTACCTCAACTAATATCTTTTGCAGGCGTGTTTTTCTTCCTATTCATTGCAACTTTGACTTTGTTTCCCTTAGAGCAGCAATGTCGATTTTTCAAGGTCTGAAATAACTTAAAATGCGGATTCTATGTAACAGATTAAAATGGAGAAAAGTGGTTTTCCTTTGTGTACAACAAACGATGTATTAAAAACTTAAAATTAATGTTATTTTCTACATCCTTTAAAGCAAGGTCGGTTCTGCCGAACTTATAAAAAAGTATAGGGAAGCATAAAAAAGCTGTCCTTGAATCAATGTAGCTCGGCTTTCAGGTCAGCAGTGTCGAATGCCGACGTGGATTCACAGGGCTGCTGCTTTAAATAAAATCAATCAAAATATATGTTTGGAAAGGCTCGATTTCCTCTAAAAATTTGAAATGGTTTCTACAACTCCTTAGTATTATTGTGCGTGATGAAATTTTATTGCAATAACATCCTCTTAGATAACGTATTACTGAAAAAAATAATTTTGCTTGCTTTAGAAGTTAGTGTTGGTGAAAAACTTGAACAGTTAGAAAAAGAACTTCGAAGAACACTGTCTGTCAAAGAAGCGGTGAGTTGTGCATATTATTTACGAATTTAGGACCTGAATTCATGAGGGCGCAAGACATGAAAATTTCGTGGAAGTTGTTTGATCTTCAGAGTCTTTGTCCTTAACTTGCAGACAATTTCTATGGCAAGAACTATTCATTTTATAGCCATAAAATACATTTCTACTGTTTTATATGGTCATGGCATTTTTTATAAAAACCATGGTAAAATCAAGGAATTTTAGGGAAAAAATTGTTTGCGAAAGAAAAATAGACGAGAATTGTGCAAAATGCAGAATAAAAAATTGCAAAGGTGCACAATTTTTATTGAAATTAAAGTTTCAAAATATTAACCTATTTTGGATTGGTTCTTTATGTATCAGTGCCCAACATTGTTCAACATAAAAAAGTCCGACTGTACAATGTTAGTCGTTCCTATTCCAACATGGACATTTATTAGACTGTTTTTTTTTCGTTTTTAGGATCATGAAAGATGTCTACAAGTTCTTCAAGAAATATCTGCGTTAAATCTCACGCCTACCGTACTCATGAAAAATAAAACAATTATACCCACGATGAAAAAAGTAAGGGATTAGTTTATTGAAGGCATCCATACTGTGCCTCTTTACTCGGATTTGTCCAAATGTCGGGAATTGAATACGGTCACGAAAAACTTTTCTCGATATAAATTTCTTCCTTTAATAATAAAACAAAGAATAACAAGTGCTCATGCTGTATCATGTTGTTTGTACATATCCTAAAGTGTTGTCACCTTGCATCTGCACCGCAAAGTTTTAAGTTCAATGTATATAATTTTTGTAGGTGAAAGCTTATAAAGCGAACCATAGCGTGAGCGAAAAAGCTTCGCAGCTATACTACCATTATAAAAGCTTATTTGCTATTGGTGGAACAGGTAGGTACACTTGCATCATCTTATACTATTATACTTTTTCTTTGAAATGTTGTGGATATTTTATGAGTTTATTTTTTGTAGGAGTAGCAGGGGCTAAGTTCTTCACCCCTCCTGTCAAATCAACATCCAACCAACAAAGTACGGAACAAATCAAGACACAAGTTCAGATAAACATTAGTATAAGTAATGGAGAAAAGATTGAAGAAGTTCCTGTCACTATAACTCGTAAGTAGTCGCCATTTTATAACTTTTCCTAACCCTTTTTTTGTCCATTTTTATTCCATTTTTATTCATTAATCTTTTATACTTGTGTATGAGATATTTATTATCTGTTAAAGTCTATAATCGACCAAAATTATTTACTTTTGTCCTATCGAAGATAATGTTCCTATCGCTTACAATGTGCCTATCGGAGATAATGTGCCTATCGGAGATAATGTGCCTATCGGAGATAATATGCCTATCGGAGATAATTTGCCTATCGGAGATATTGTGCCTATCGGAGATAATGTGCCTATCGGAAATAATGTGCCTATTGGAGATAATGTGCCTTTTGGAGATAATGTTCCTATCGGAAATAATGTGCCTATCAGAGATTAGTGGCCTAGCGGGATATGTGTTATTTTATTTAGATCCAAGCTAGCTGCGATGAGATTGCAGTAGTAACATGTAATGAGGTATGTTATACTACGCGTTGATGTGCAACACAAGACACGTTAACTTGGTTTGATTAGAGAGTGCACACACTGAAATCAGCGCCAACAGCCACCATAAGCGTGAGATGCTCATAGAACTCGCGATGATCGCACATGTACATTATTTTATCTTTTAAAATTTTTACCCTAACAGTAATTATAGTTTCAATATTTTGTTTTTAACATTTCGAAAATGATTTCTTCACGGGGATTTATTTTCGCGTGTGAAGAAAAATTGTTTCTTTGTTGCAAAAAGTTACCATAACAACAACGTAAGTTACCTCTTCCAATAAGGAAATCTAAAGAAGACGGGGGACAAAGTTTTCATTATTATAACATTTCAACTTTGAGTTACAAGACAACCGTAGGACATAGTTTATTTATTTATTTTGCAACTCGTTTCCAGACCTTCTTTCTGTTGCGGTGTCGCAAACAATGTAAGAGGACCTGCAAACGAGTTATGTACCTTCATTGTAATGTACTTTATGTTGAAAAAAAAGTTTGTCAGATAAAAATGATAATTCTTCAAGCACCGACACAGGGTCAGTTTAATTAGAAATATTATTCGTAGGTATCTTAGGCGTACATTGAGACATTGTAGCGGACACTTTTTAGAGGATACCTCTACAAATGACACTTTACCTCTTCGACAGAACTTTTCTCAGGAACGGATAAAATGAGAGTTACTCGTATAGCAAAAACTCGACGTAGAGGTCGGGCACCCCTAGGACTCACTCCTCCATAGCGGATACGCCATACAATGTGGCGTATTTAACAGTACTTGTCAGAAGTTAGTTTTTATTTTACTCAAGACAATGACAACAAATTGTAAGATAAAGCAAAAAAAGTTTTTTGTGAAGACTTGAAAGGTTCTTTAAGCTCCTTCCAAAACTTGACACAGTTTGTTGTCGATCTTACTTTATCCTAGTACCCCAAAACAGATTTTTGAAACGAATTTCGCGATAAGGAGTTTCTCAATAACTCACGAAATTCAAGAAAAGTGTTTCACTGAAGGTATTTGCATTATTATCTCAGTAACCAGTACGACGACGAGGAAAGAGCGTACTTTAGCATGTTTTAAAAAACAAAATTCGCTGCGTCTCCTCGCCGTAAAAAAATTAATTGGGCTAAATTTGGAAATCACTACTCCCTAGACGAAATTTCAGGTACTTCTTACGCCATCCAGAAACGCCCACGACTTTTTTAAAGATGATATCTTTGGCGTCACTAATCTAAAATTTTAAAATTATACCTCCTTCCCGCCCGAAATTTCTCACAGAATTCAAAAATCGCGTTAACTTTGGCGTACCTTGTCATTTAAAAAAAGCCCTGCTTTAAGGACATTTCTGAGCAACCACGTGATCTAAATCAAAAATTAAAAACGGCAAAAGTTTAAACATTATTTCTTCTTTCATGAAAAATTAAAATATGGCAAAATAGACAAAAAAACATACTTTGATACCAACTATTTTACATCACCTTTTACATTGTGTTTGTGAGTATTCGTGGCTCCGTTAATTTGATATTCTTGTACTTAAAATCTTATGCCAAGAAGGGCCTCAACAGTACCGTGTATGGATTGAAAGACGTTTAATACAGGTGGAAAAGTTTGGAAAACTACTTAAAAACGGTGGAAAATGTTGCTGTGGGCGTTGCTATGCATTTAAATGTGTTTCGTCAGGAAAAGAGTCAAAATGCAAGGTTTCAATTGACTTTGGCCAAAAATACTCATTTTCATTGTATTCTTCATTCCATTGTGTCTAGTACAGACTAAAAAATTGTTTTCAAAATTTAGAACTTTCGGAGAGGGTTTCCACCTGATGATTAAATGATGGATTTATTTTTTCGGTGCATTGGAAAAATATGTTTGATGGATTTTTCACGAATCGGGTAATCAGAACATATCTGCAGGATTTCTTTTCACGAACCCGATCAAATAATTTTGAGTTCGTGTAGTTGCAAATTTTCAGCAAAATCATACGCGAGTGTAAAAAAGTAGTGCGGAATTTATTTTATCACTTTTCGATCATTTACGATAACACATTTCGTTATATTCCATTTCAATATGTATATGAGACAAAGCGAAGTTTTGTTACATGCAATATCTTTATTATTGCGTACGAAGAAGGAAGAAATTCTGAATGCGTCCGTAAACATTTTACTCAGAAATGATCGGAAAAATACTCTTTTTTTATCTTACTCTCCAAAAAGAAATATAAAAAATTTCGAATTTTCGGAGGGAGTTTCTCTTTAACCAGATTGTTCGAATGTAAAGACAGCACATTGAATAAAATTCAGTAAACGGTACAAAAGTCAAACATAAATTTACTCCTTTCTGCGATGCACATAGGAAAAAAATGAGCACATAAGATAACAAGATGTTGGAGAAAATATATTTTATTCTTCGTACAAACGTTCAATCATATCAAGCTGATCAACAATCGAGTTTAGATCTGCTGGCAGTAAGTTTTGTGTATTTAAACGATCTAATTTCAAATTTAGTCGAATAAGACATGACATGAGGTTATCCACAGCTGCCGACGCCATGTTTTCTTTGACTGTATTTTTACTCTCATCTTTATCGTCTTCTTCATCTTCAGAAGAGCTATATCCGACAAGGTTTCTTGTCTTTTTGTCTGCTTCTAAACTCAACTGACACACAGCTGTATCAATGTCTATCGCATATTCCTTGGAGTTCTTCACAGGCGACATTTCAACGGTTTGACTAAGCAAGGCAAAATTGTCTCTTGTGTACTGTAAAAACTGTTGAAAATATAACAGGAAGTCAGATTCATCTGAGATTAACCAGTCGAGTAGCACACTTTCATCAAAGGATAAAGATTTTGTTAACTGAAAGAAAATCCTGAGGGGGTTGATATCTTCGCCATATTGAATTGATAAGGAGCTAGGAAATATAAACTAAATATAAACTGCAGATCAATAGACATGCAATTCGAGTCATGGAATTTCTAGCCATAAAAAAATGGAGGTTTAATAACACGCCTAAAAAAGTTTGAGTTTTTAACGAACATTTGAACCGATCACGTTACTGCAGTTATGGGAGGGCCTGGCAATATAATTTTTACGCAGATAGCTGATGACATGAGCAATTAAAGTTAATGCAAGGTTTGAGCACACATTAAAATTGCAAGAAACCCAATCCTTATTCGCGCATATTTCTGTTGCGCACACTGTTTAAATTTTTACAGGCGAAAGCGCGGGAAAAGATAGTGCGCGGGAAAAGATGGTGCGGGGGAAAAAGATAGTACGCGCAAAAATTACTACGCTGATTTATCACATTTTGAAAATCTGTATTTTCAACACTTACCCAGCTTTCCGAAACAATTTCTGCAACAAGTACACAACTTTCACAAGTTCGTCATCCTGCTCCATGAAGACATCCAGAAGAACTTCAATACGATCGGTCGATACGCTGTTGATTCGTGGAAACTTGTACAGTAATGAAAATATCGTAGACAGTCGTAAATGAATGTCATCTAAAACGAACAGCACTTTTATTTGTTTCGTTACGTCTCATTTTTGGTTTGTTTGTTGGCTTCAAAACGGTGTGTCGACATCCCTATCTTTCTAAAAAATATGCTATTCTGACAATAAATATATTACTATCAAAACGTATGAAAATATTAAAAGGCATCTGTGAGATTAAGTTTTCGCAAAAAGTTTTTAATACCGTAAATGCTTGATTGAGCGCCATGGGCGCTTATATAAAATTTTTACTTTTAAAGTGAGCACTTTTTCAAGAACCGCAGTAAATCCACAGGGGCGCTTATAAAAAATCCCTTTTTGTGTTACTTTAAGAGCACAAACTTTCGCAAATTTTGCGATTTTTCGTCATTTTCGCAAAAGTTTGTGCCGCGCAATATTAAAAAATCCCAAAATTCGCGAAAGTTTTTCTGCGAAATTACGTAAGAAATTCGCGAAAGTTTTTTAAGATAAAAAAAAAACTTTTTTCTACACAGATTAGCGTTTGGAGCATATCTGCCCGGATAGGCCATGGTCACACTGCCTGAGAATAAGATTTATCACTGGGTGGTTCCATGATCCCTAAATTGAAAACCGATCAACCAAATAAAATAACTGAGTGAAGTTTTTCAAGAAAACGTTATGAATATGGAATATTATGCTTCTAAAAATTGTTGTAATATTCCTACTCGCAAAAGTTTTTGTATCAAACATTTTTCATATACACGAAATCGCAAAAGTTTTTCGTCAAAATCGCACATCGCGAAAGTAAAAGCCAAAAATTTCGCGAAACTTCATGCCCGCGAAAGTATGTAAAAGCTTTCTTTTTGGGAAACTATAATGGTCGTAAAATATAAAAAACAGAAAATGTATATGTAAGAGCTATAAATAACATAACGTAAATGTTTATGCTCAAATTCCCTCTTGTCAATTATATGATTTAAAGAACAAAGCTGTGAGTAAAAGGTTATTTTTTCTAATTTCCAAAATATCGAATAACCGTCCCTGGGCTCTATTTAAAAGAAGCTCTCATGAAAAAAAAACTACAAAAAGGGTGGGCGCTTATTCAAGAAGGGTGTCTAAGAGTGAGCGTTTAGGGCGTAGATGGTTTGCACGATAAACAACTTACCACATTCGTGGAGCTGTAAATTCAACACTTCCAACTCAAAGATAATCAACTTGCGAGCACAACATTCATCCATAAGAAGAGAAAAACTGTTCCACGTGACAAGATTGGGTACACCAACAAAATTAGACTCAATTATACACAAATTTTTTAATTGGTTCGGTTGAATCATTACCTCAGCAAAACCAAAACACACGGAAGAAAAACAATTTACAAAGATCTGGTCCAAACATACTTTACTAACATCTAAAATACTGTGAAAACACTTTAAAAAATAACTCCACAGCAAATGCCTCTGTTTTGCAAGTTTCTTTGGCACACCTTCTTTTACAAATACTTGTATAATCAAGTCCGTTAAATTAGTTGCTAATACTGAGCACGTCTTTAAAAGTGTAGCAGTAATGTGTTGACCAGTGGTATAAATTAATTTTATGACTTTTGAAATGTTTATGCAACATCGTAGGAGTGAAATAAAATTTTCTGATTTCACCTCAAAAGAACACAACTCTTTAACGTCATGTAAACACAGACTAGCAGAAAGCTCCAGGTAATCCATAATGGCCTTCACTACTGTCAATCTATTTTGCATACGTTCTTTGGATTTTAAGCATTGAATTATCACACCTAAAAGTGTAGCTCTTAACTCCAAATGCTCCAAACAGCTTTTTTTCAAACAATTTTCACTATATTCTTGCAAAAAACATTCAGGTAAAATCTTGAATACGAATTCCATTAGCTTCAATACCAAAAAAGTAACAAATTTATCGCAGCCTAGTAGGTTTGGAAGCGAGTTTAAAAGACCTGTACTTCTTAATATTCTTTGCACGATAGCAAGTTCATCATTACCCACACAATATCTGTTTAAGATACTCTGAGTGTTGCCTAGCATTACAATAATGTTGTCCCTCTTTCCAATGTCATGACCATTAATCGCCACATCGTCACAACAGTTGGAAAGATCGTTTAGTTGTTGCCATAACCTGTTCTTATCTAACGTGGTTACCATTCTAAATAATCAAACAGCATTGAAAATACAATGTCAGTTGGGAGGCTACAAAGTATTTTACATCAGAAGGAAATCATAAAAATATGCAGCTTCCTATATTTCCCTAAACATTTGTTTTTCTTTTTCAAAAACGTTTTTAAGATTTTGAGAGAATATACTATTCTTGAGTTCAGTGTCCTTAAAAAGCAACATGTATGGGGCATTAGAGGGTGAACAGGAACATCTAACAATACTGGTACTGAAATAAAAACAAAACAGACTTCTGAAATAAATACAAAAGAAATCACCAAAATATTTATATCTTTTAGCAAACAAGACTCGAAATATACATAATATACAATAATTTTGTATCAAAACACTGAGTAATGTTCTTCTGATTGAAAAAGATGGCGTATATCCTTTTGTATTTCACTTCGATCTCATGATTTTATATATTCGATGGTAGCACTAATTCAATCCAAGCCATCGGTATCGCCTGATGTTGCCGCCTTTTGCTAAAAAAAAGATTAATTTAAAAAATAAATTCCAGGAGTTCTTTGACCCTTACACATTTTTATCACATTTATAGTATCTCTTAACTAAAAACACTACATCAGAACGATGTGAGACATAATGTACCTCCTTCATTTCTCTTTCGTGGCTGGCAGCAAAAAAATATTTTTCGTGGGATTAATTTTTATGTTTAGGCCTAAGAATTTTTTTCATGTGACTTATTTCCAAAAAATTTTAAAATATTGAGAAAATTAGATTAACGATATTTAGGTTTCAGTACTTAACTTTTTTTAAAAATTTTTTTATACTGGACAGTTGCTTAGTAAGTGAGTCAATGTCTCAAACCTTATAAAGGAAGACATGTGCACATTCTAGCTATTTTCGATTAAAGGTTAAACCTACCATCTGCTGCATTTGTACAGAGCCAAGTAATGCTAAATTCTGAATCAACATTTGGAAGACGTTTGGAGGTAATGTTTGCTTGAACACATTCAACAGTTGCTGTGGTTGTCCACATACAGCAATAGCATTTGTTAGATGTTTGACACAATTATCAAAATCATTTTGGCTAAGATACTCTTCTCCCTTTTGAACTTCTTCTAAGAAAAATTTTTGAACAGCCTCTTGATCTTTCATGTCAGGTAAATTCTAAGAAAAACAAAAATAATATAAAACATTTCGAAAGCAGGACTCTATACAAGTGGCTGATGCCAGTATTTATTTACACAATGTTTTTTTGAATATAAAGGTTTCTTGTATAGCATTTTTTCTCAGGGTAACAATCTTGCTCACAAAAATCCTCAAAATTGCATAATGCGTTAATAAATTCCCTTATTTAGATTCACCAGGTAATTATATATTGTAATTTGATACACCTGTTAATCTAAACACACAAGGGGTCAAACTTTGAAGTAGTCAAGGTTTAATAATGCAAGTTAAGAAAGAATTTTAATGCAATAACAGAGAATTCCTATTTTGTAAGTATTTTTACAATCTCTTTTACAGTGAAGTGCTGGTCAATTTTAGTGGGGATTATACATTGGAAAATTGAAATATAGTCTTTTTTTTTCATCTTCTTACAGTTTTCCATCATAAATACACCAAAGTTTGGCTAATGACAAAAAATCGTGCTGAAATATCTTATTGGACAAAACAAAGTCAGACAAAAGTAACTAAATTTTGGAAAGATGACTAAAATTAAGTGAAAGGATGATAGCGTTCCACAATTGTCAGTCTATGTCCCACATAGTCCCGCATACTTGAAATTAAATAAGTTACGAAAATTCAAACATGGTAAAAATTATCAATCAATTTTGTTTGACTAAAATTATGTCTGACTTTGTTTTATCTGATAAGGTAGTGAAATAGAGGTAGTGAAATAGACAAATTATTGGAATTCGAATTAAACACAGAACAGAATAATGTCTTAAAATTAAAAACAATGTGGAAATTGTTAAAAATAGCATAAGTTTGTATCATATCATTCAGTTTAGAAAATGAATCACAAAATATCTTGTTGAAAAGAAAAGAATTCTAGAACCTTTATTTCGGAGCCCCGAAGAGTAATTTAACAGGCAGACAATACACAAAATCTCAATGCAGGAAATTTTAGGATCAGCTGTATCGTAGATTTTTTTCATATGCTGAGAACTAGTCTATTATAATGCCTGTGTGTGGGCCAAAGATGGTATAGCTACAAGTTGCGCATATCCTCTTTAAAATTCATTTGACCACGAAAAAGCAAACAATTAATTTTGAATTAACTAAATTTTCTATTTCACACTGTCAGATAGTTGCGAGAAACCACTTACCAGATCAGATGATGATTTACCAACATTCTTTTTTGCATTAGCTCTTCCTAAAAAATTTGGAGAGTTAACAACAATATGATTTTTAAACAGAGCTCAGCAAGGATCTTTATATAAAATTTTTTTTTGAGATTAGCATGAAAAAAAAGTTAGAGGCTCAATAGGCAATTTTAGGTTGAGATACAAATGCTGCAGTGCTTCTGAGTGAATCTACGTCATCTCACCCATGGCTACGAACAATATAATATCAAAATAATATCAAAAACATATATTTACTGTTTAAGATATAAGTCATTTTTTTATCATTTTCTTAACCCAACAAAGATTCATTTTCCTGTTCCTTAGTGATGCACTAAATGAAAGACAAAATCCGTTTTTAAAATGGTCTGACTGTAAAATGCATTTCACAAGGTTTGCTATAGCAAAAAAGTAAATTATAGGCCCTTGGAACAAAGTTGAGCACTTATAATATTTTCACATCCATGTACTTTTAGTTATGGAGCTGCCGAAACTTCGTGTTGTGCATTGATGATAGGAAAAGACATGTATAATTTCCTCTAGCATACAGAGGTTATATACAATTTAACCATAGGTACAATTTTGTCATAAATAAATAAATTCCATTCCCACAACTGTGAGGCCTTTAAACTCACTTTTAACGATGTACACCTCTCTTCTATGGATCCATCTTAAATAAAATACAATTCTTAAGTAAGCAAACTTCCGTGGGCTACTACTTGATATCTTTCCCAGACCCGTGATTCATAGATTTTTATTTTCCTCATGACAGTGGTACAATTTTTACGGGCTTTGTTTTGATGGATGGATTATCCATTTTTGTTGCATTGCATTCCTGACCATATAATTTTTCTGCCAAATTTTATTACACTACACACTTTTTCTGAGGTTAAAAGTATACATATTTTTAATCTCTCATTTGAAAATATACTTTTCTACTTGACAAAACAATGAGTTCTATCTATAACAAGGTCAGCCCACCAAAATTACAAAGTACAACAACAGTTTTTTTTGTTTTGTTTTTTTAATTTCTTGAGTATTGATCTGGGGGAATGCGGAACCCAACCGAAAACACCCCTAATTTCACAGCGTATGCAACTTATCGGAACTGTTGTGAGGTGAGAGATTGCTTCAGTTTGGAATGGAAACAGACATGGTACACATCATTAAGTAAGAGAAAAACTAGGCTGATAACATACAAGTCAGGTGGTTGTCAGACACAGATAGATTCTTCCTGGATAGAAAGTCGACAAGAAGGTTGAGAAGGATGTGAAAGTTATATGGGGGGAAGAGTGTGTTGCTGGTTTGTGATATTATCTTGAAGAGTGTTAAAGAAGCTAAAGGAAAGTACAGGCCCTGTCGTAAAATCTGGAAGCTAAAGGAAGAGATTGTAGCAAGACAATTTAGTGTCGATGTTTAGGCTGCCTGTTCTGTAAAGTAAGTAAGTAAGTTAGTAATATGGTAGATCCTAGAAATTAGTCTCATTATATCATGTTATAGTTATCCAATGTTGCCAGTAAGAAGAGAAAGTCAGCAAGAAAATCGAAATCATGGAAGTAGGACGTAATATGGACAGTATACGCTTAGCGTATACCGCCCTAATATCGCTACTATTTCAGAGTTTTCTAAAAATAAACCCGTTATCCTGCCAAACTGCATCAATTGTTGTGATTTCATAAAGTTCTATTTTATCTACACAGGTTTTCTGGCTCTTCTGTGTCATAAGTATCAAAATATACGTAGCCAAGTCGGTCCTTATATCTCCAACCTATGAATTTATGAAGGAAAACTTTTTTCAGAATACAAACCTACCCTGTATAGCTAAAACATATAACGTTCTAATTTAAATAATTTAAAGCTCTCAGTTTGAGTATGTCTTGTTTTAAGCATCTTCTAAAAGTTGATTGCTTGTAACACTTCCAAATTTAGACCATTCAATCAAATAATTTTGCATCATAAACCACAGGAAAACAAAAAGAGCTCTGTGATGGAGTTGAATCATGAAGTTAGATTTCTGCGCATCGGTTTATAGTAAAACAACAATTCATAGACGAAGTGTTGGCATGGCACACAGGTTTTTTTTCTGGATGGTGGTGATAATAAGGGTGGTATACGCTACCTGATTGCACAAATTTTGGTTGGAAAAAGAACGAATAATGAAATACATGGAATCACAGTCCCGATATTTACTTGCGCGCGCATCTAAGTGATCACGTAATGCCCTATGCGTGCGCAGAAATGGAGGTAAAAATGTAAACAAACTAAGGAGACACGGAGGAAAACGTTCAAAAAAACAAAATCTACAATAAAAACGTGGGGGAAATTTAGGTTTCAACATTTATTCACAACATGTTTTAATCATGCTGTACTGGCCTAATTTTATTTTAACATTCACACAAATAAAACATGCATTTAAAGCTTGGTTTCTTTCGCGTACCGCTTCGAGCACAGCATCTATGCGCAATCTTGGTTGTCACTTTTATGCTTGTTTAGCAAAGTAATTTTCAGAAACGGATTACGCAAAATAGACATCTAATCTATGATTTGAGAAAGCGATCTTTTAACTATAATTTGAACCATAACATGTGGCTTTAGCAAACGGTGCTTTGCACGAGCACGAATGATGACATAAACCCTCATGAATTGAACATTTAGTCCATTTTCATTTTTCCAAGGAGTATTTGGCTGTTCGTGCATCCTATAACACAGCAGTTAGTCGATCTTTTTCTTTTTTTTCACTCTGCTAGCCATGTTTTTTCTGCACTGTTTTCATTACCTCCATTTCTGCGCACGCATCTTTTTGGGATAGCATTACGTAATGTTATATGATGCGCGCGAAGGAAAAACATGGCACTATAGACCTTTTTGAATGTTTACATTTGGCTCTAACAACTGCGTGGCAGGCAGAAAGATGCGGAAGCTTGCTGAAGAAAGGTATTTTTCAGCCCATTACTTTCTACGGAAATATTTTTGAGGCTTTAAACTATTATCGAGTGTAGATGGGTAACTTCTGACTGACATAATATTCATATAAAGTTGTAATGATACCTTTGTGCAAAGAAACAGACTAAAAAGGACCTCACTTCACCTAGCGCCCCCATCTTTTTGCCTGCCACACAATTGTTAAAGCCGAAAGGGCTTACCGCGGAAAATGTAAACATTCAAAAAGGTCTATGATTGAGTGAATTTCACCTCACATTTTTTAATGTGTCTAGGACAAGAAACTCGTGAAAAGTTCCCTTAGCCTAAGTTGCTTTTTTAAATCGTTGTGTCCACTCTTCTTCTAGACACAAAAACACAACAGTACCTTGCGCCACCAAAACTCATACACTCTAAGAAACAAAAATTAAAGAACACTTACTTTCCCTTAATTTTTGTTTAAATAAAGGATCACTTCTACGTTTCCGATCAAAGTAAATGCAATATCCCAGGAATGTAACACCAGCAATTCCTGCTGCAATAGTCGCTACATGACTATAGCTTGACATCATGATAATATGGCGAACCGTTCACAGGAGGACGGTAAAAACGAAAGGAATTTTACGTACCGCGATTCAGTAGCATAATGCTGAATCAGCTTTATGCAATTTATCTCTTGTGTGTGTGTAACATGAAAATATTTTACAGACCGCATGACACAAACGATTTGTACTCTGCACATCGTTATTTTAAATTCATTTTACAAGCAATTATGTTTAACAAGTAATGAAAGTATTGTATTTTATTTGTGATATCAACGAGGAGGTTCAAAATAGGGCTCTAATCAAAAATATCCTGGGGAACAAAGCGCGGGTGGGCAGAATCAGAACTTGGATCGGTGGTCTAGATTTTTCTCTTTTGTCCACAACATTCAATCTTGGTGATCCGTAAAATTCTAGTTCTGATCCATCATGATTGTCTTTGTTGTTGTGCCAAAAAAACTGTAGCTAAAAGCTATAACTTACTAGCTAGCTGAGTAGCAATGGATGCCACTGAAATAAAGGAAAAGGTTACTATTTACTGTATTTCTGTTACGGGCCACTCACAAATCAATTTTATAACAGAATGTCACGTGGTACCACTTTTGGTTGAGGGAAAACACAGACTTTTCACAGTCAAACTCTCACAGAAGAAGCTTTGATTAAACTAAAGTTAAATTGGCAAAAAATCACCTAAAGCTACACAATATGTCTAGCTAGTTTGAAGTTAGAAACAAAGATTTTATAAGAAATTCACGGCCATTTAATGAAGAGCTTACAAGAGGGTGCCGATAAGCCGCAAACGCCCGGAGAAACCCTATTAAACCCAAATCGACATTATTTTTAAACATTTGTTATATTCCATGTATAATACATCTTCACAATAATTCGGGAAAACTAACACTCCATCGCAGCTTATTTTCCGATCGGAGGAGGTAAACATCACACTTTTATAAGAGTTTATTAAGGAGAAAACACGTTCTTTCGTGATAACTTTTCTTGCCGCGTTTTGTTTTTAATGAAAAGTACACATAAGTCGTATCTTATTATTATTAACGTTTCCTGAAAATTTGAAAGAAATATGAAGGAAGTTAAAAACTGGAGAAAACATGTGTTTCGTCTCTAACAAACTCTTATAAAAACACGTTCTCTACCTCCTTTCTTCCGATATTGTAAAACGATGGAGAGCCGTAGGAACGCATGTACAATTGAATTATCGTAAAGGTGTATTTATTCTTTTAATGTCGAGCAAGTTAGCATAACCTACCCGACCTTACTTATTTAAAAAATAAGAAAGTGACGGTGGAAATGCGAGACAGCAACTTCGAATTTCTAAGTGAATGAATCTTGCTTGAATGGAAAATATCGCGAATCACTTTTGGCCCCGGTTCTTTTTTTAGCAAGACATAGCATGCCGCGTTCGTGTGGCAAGTCCACTGGGAATTATAACTGATAAGTTTTAAAAACAGGTGTTCTGTTTTCAACGGGTAACACAAACGGTGTATGAATTAAATGTAAAACTCGTACCCATGCGTCAATAAGAGAATATTTTGCGATAAGGTATTAAATGCTTTTTTTTGTAAGTCTTACAAATTTAGTGCTTTTAGTACTGGGTTTACTTATAAATGGCCTTCTTGCAAAAATTATAAAAATAATCTGAGCCTAATAAATAACTTTGGACATTTGAACCTCATTATTTTTTTTAAATTTCTTGCCTTTTTAGTCTCAATTTCTTATATATAAAAAACCCATAAAGAAACATATAATGAAGATGATAATTGACATAACACGGTATATATTGAAATAAAATATTTTTCAAAAGAAGCAAAATAAAAATTCCTATATATAATTTTCACAGAGCTCTAGTCATCCCAATTTTGAGTAGAATTTTCCAAAGAGCAATCTCGCAACTTCTACTTGCACACTTCACAATTTCATGAAAATTTCCTGAGCGATACCAAATGCAGACTATTATCTTCTTCTAAATGACCATTACAGATGCAATCATTACAGTACCAATTGCCCTGAGGCAAGCAATATAATCTTCGATTTTGCAAGTTTCGTAACTTGAACAACCAACCATTTCACCACAACTCTCTGTAAGATAAAGTAAAAAACGTTGGACTTTGGAAGTTATAGAACTCTATTAATTTTTAAGTCCATGATACAAGGACAAGCCGTTGTGTGAAGTTTAAAATTGCACATACCTTTATTCCCACATGTACACCCAATGGAACCGTGTTTAGGCCGATTTGAACTTGACATCTACGACAAAAAATATAATCAGGAATACAAATATATATATATATAGCTATAGCTATAAGCTTTTTAGCATACACAATTTTGAATTTATATCTTCCTTTTCTAATATTTGTATAGGATAAGTGGTAGCTAGCTATATAAGTAGTAAAAGGGTAAAGTTATAGCTTAAAGGGATCCCGAGGTACTTTTACAAGTTGGACTCATCTGAAAGATTTGCATCAGAAATGCTAAATGATATACTTTAATTGGAGAAACTTTCGCGAGAAAAAAATTCGCAAAATTTTTTGGATAAACTTTCGCGAATGAAGAAATTCGCAAAATTTCGCGAGATTAACTTTCGCGAATGAAGAAACCTGCAAATTTTTGCGAGATAAACTTTCGCGAACAAGGATTTTTCAGTTAGAAAAAACTTCAAAATTCTTAGCATAATTGAAAATGTTATAAATTTTCTTCCTTGAAATAAGATTTCTAAGTATTTTGTGCGTTTTTGGTGAAAAATGATAAAATACCTTACTGGATAAACTTTCGCGAATGAAGAAATTCGGAAACTTTCGCGAGATAAAGTTTCGCGAATGAAGAAACTCGCACATTTTCGCGAGATAAACTTTCGCGAAAATGGCGAAAAATCACGAATTCGCGAAAGTTTCTCTCGCGAAAGTTTCTCCAATTAAAGTATTCACTTCATGTAACTCCAGATATAGCTTTTTAAATATTTATTTTTCTTTTTGCTCGACTGCCATTTTGGTTATCTTCGACCTTCTTCTTCGTTAAAAATTTTCATTCTAGCTCCAGTCTTTTTAGTGGCATGTGACCCTGTTACGTAATATTTCAGTAGCGCTCACAAATTAATGACTTTCACTCGCTATTATTAATGACTTTCATAGCCAAAAACAATTAATATACTGTTGCAACAAAGTTAAAAATTACTGATCTATAACCTGTCGACCTAGGCGCAGGGTATGATGCTCAAGTGAGTATTGCCAACCTTGTTCTCAACAATCCGTGGGGACGAGGTTGCCTAAGTTACTCAGTAGATGGATATATTTTTTATTAAAAAATATTAAAAAATCAATAGAAAAGAATACTACTTTAATTCATCCCACGATACAGAAAGAGACAGAAATTTACTGTCTAATTAAAGTTTGTTTTCTTATGATATTCTTCCAATATGTAGCGCAAACATTAACGCTGCTGGTTTCGTCCTAAGAACGTTTAGATACGAAAATGTGGGGAAACCAGTTTCAAATTTAGAGTATGCTAACCTTGCCCCAGGCCTTTTGGTTCTGAACTGCTCTGCACCTCCATGATTAGACCTTTTAAAAGCATACATCATACATTTAATGTCCGACGAAACCCTCATAATTCGCCATTTTTAGCGTTGACAAATAACTGCTGTGGCTATATTCGCACTTATTAGAATACTGTGGCAGCTTCTAAATTTTTAAACTTAACAAAACACAAAAAAATGTTTTAGCTACCTTCTAAATAAAAAATATTATTTTTACCAGAGAAGAGCAAAAAAAAATAAATAATAAAATAATAATAGTTAATTACGTAAATATTAAAGTCCAACGCAGAAAAAACGGCATTTTATTAAATATATTTTAGCGTTTTCTGCAATGATTTAATCAAACTACATTGGTGACAAACTTTTTTTTAATGATGCAGTTGAAGCGCAACAAACATGTTAACTGAATTTTTGCTAAGAGTTTGTTGCTCGTGCATTGCCGTAGGAGGCAACTGAACTATGCTCTGGAAAAACATACTTTTTTCGGCTATTTTCACACGTCTGATCGCACAAGGCCTAGGGACTTTTTATGTGTGATTTCACCATGTCAAATAATTGCCGACGCGAAGGTACATGTTTGGAAAATATATCGGTAATTACGTCGGCAAATGCCGAGTGCCGTCTCAAATTACAAAGGTTGTAACCGCCCTTAATCCTATTCGTGCTGTAGGGGGAGGAGTGATGCAGCCCCCTCTCCCTTCAGCCCCTTTTTCCATAACTTTTTATGGGCTTATAGTCACACCTTGATATTTTGTTACTTTTATTTGCCTTCCAAAATATATCCTTTTGAAATAAAAAACCATACACAAATGTTGAATAATCAGTAATTTTCACAACCTGTGTCTCAAAGAAAAGTCCTTTGAAATAAAAATCATGCACAACTTGCGTCTCAAATAAAAAGTCCTTTGAAATAAAAATCATGCACATTTTATTTTTCGTTTGATTGCTCAGCTATGTGAGAACATATGCAGAATTATTTCTATTTTTTTGAGTTACATATTTAGCATTTCTCATGCAAATCTTTCAGATGAGTCCAACTTGTAAAAGTACCTCGGGATCCCTTTAATATTCATTTTGTTCATTTACATATAGCTACCTATCTATCTAGCTTACATACAGATAGGTAACAACACAAAAAAACAAAGATAAGTACAATGCAACACAAACACGACTTAGAACATGAGTACTGGTTTTCAAGGACTTTCAAGGCTGCCGAGCTGTCAAATAACTTAAAAAATTTAAAAAATTACCTTTTTTTAATAGTGGTAGTGAAAGAGTTCTAGAAAGAACTGTTTTTATATCATTTATTTGACAAATAGCTGTAATAAAATCCCACAAATAATAAACTGAGAGTACAACGACAAAATAACACCTTGTCAACAAAATTTGAATGAGAGCAATGAGCTCACGTGCGTGGCATTTCTGAAGCAATTCGGGCGGTTTCGGATGGGCTCAGGCTTTTTTGGGCGGTTACAGACGAAAACCTTGAAAAACCCCCGAAAAAACGTTGCGAGGGTGCTGATAAGCAGTCTACACTGTAAACAATGTACACACACAGGATCTTATATATGTATGTGAATGTTTGCAGTTATCAGCACCCTTGTGTCTTGTTATAAAGCTGCCGTTAAAAATATAGGCCAAGGGAAGTTACATCTCAATTTACTGTGGACCGCCAGCATGTCTTTTTACCACTGGGTATTGGAGAGTGAAGGGGATATTGAAAGAAGTGTTATTTGAAGAATAGGCTCTGCTTGGAAAAAGTTCAGAGTTACTTCCTTTGTTGACTAGCAAAGTCTTATCAATTGAGGTAAAAGGTAGGTTGTATGAGGGCTGTGTAAGAAGTATTATGTTATACGGTAGTGAGACAGGAAGATCTTGACCGTTTAGAAAGGAATGATATGAGAACCCCCAAATATTTTTGTTTCTTTGATTTATTTTGATAAAATACTAACCAATTGCAAACTGCTCCTATTGCAAATGCTAAACATTACCATAAGGACAAAAATTGTTGCAGACAAAAACGATTGCAACAAAAATTATTGCCGTTTCCATGCTTACCATACATTTTGCGACATAATTTATTGCATTTTGACAATAATTTGATGATCTTGCGGCAAAAATTGTTGCGAATTTATTAATTTCTACCAACATATTCAGACTTTTTTCTCAATAAAATGTTTTCATGACTACCCCCATATTTTTTGTATGTAATTTAACCATTTCAATAGATAGGAGTTTCTTTCCATTAAACTTTAATCTACAGTAAACATTAAAATTTGTTTTTATGGATTACTATTTTGTCAAAAATATTAAGATAAAAAAATCACAAATTTTATCTGAAGTCATGTTCTACCGTAACTTAACCCTATTATACCTGAGCCTTTTTTGCGCTTATAACCCTAGGGGGCACAAAGTGCCCGCAGGTCATAAATGAACTGTTTATGCATAAGTGATGAAACTTGGCACTGTTGTAAATTTGTCTTAGTACCAACTCATTCCAGGTAAAAAAATAATTTAATGATGTCATAGGGATCAGAAATGACATCATAAAATGTTCTGCAAATTAAAATTTTCTGGTCCTGATAATTTAAAAATTATGGTCTGTATTATTTACACCTTGTGGTATGTATCCTTGGTAACACTAAAAAACATTAACATATATAAAACTATTTTAGAAAAAAAACAACGCAACAAAACTGTTTTATATTGACTTGCTGAAAAAAGATTTCTATAAAAACAGACCTTTGTTTAAAAATGGCAAGAAATTCCAGGAAATTAAAAATTTTTCACCAAAATTATTTTTTTGTCGGAATATGTAATAAAAGTTAGGAAAAGTCACCAAATATCAACATTTAATGTCATCCACAAAAAGGATATGCCCCAATTGAAATTGCTGCGGACACTTTGTACCCCCCAGGTATAATAGGGTTAAGCTGAGCTGACTTATATTGTTAAAGCAAACATTTACTCTCGCAAAAATTTACTGGTAAATTTACTGATTTATTTGGTATATTCTTAAAATATTAATAGTTCGAATAGCAAAAGTAGCGACAAAATGAATCTTTAAATAAAAAAGAGACCTTAAATCAGCAAAAAATTGACCATGCGGACGTTATTTTTTACAAGAAAAGGGAAATTGCAATAATATACGTCTGCAAAATTTATGTCCTTCAGGTAGTTTCAGAGCTGTGGGCCCTGTTTTTATTATTTTGGCTGTGTAAGACAATGTAAACAAAAAGTATTGGCTTGACAATAAATCGATAATCAATCACTATGATTAACAGCTAATTAATTTGTGTCATGGCAGACGTATGTGAGGGGAGCTAAAAAATAACCTGTGTGGCAACAAAAAATAATATGCAATAAACAAAACAGGTGAGGTGACCATATTGCTCATCAAATTAGTCACTGGATTAATTCTTAATTATATTATTTTTGACCAACCTTCTGAGGTGAACAAATTTGAATTACCAAGGCTGCAAGCTACAAAATATTTTATAAAAAATAGCAAGGTTCTGTTGTAGCTGTTAAAAGTAATTTAAATTCATGGTTACATTTTTAATGTAATATAAAATGTTCCTTCTCACGAACCAAATTCGATTACAATGCAGATTCATTCAAGTTTTTCCAATAAAATAATAATGTATGGATATAAATATTATTGCAATGTGATAGAAAACTAGAGCTAACAATTTTTTTTTTAGATTTTTTGCAATTACAATGCTTTTTGTACAAAATTTAATTTTGCAATTGAAATCTCTTACAAATTTGAGTTTAGAACTCTTATCAAATCTATGGAAAAATATAGCTACATAAATCAGTTTATTTAATTATCACAACGTATAGTATCAAAAAATTAAGTATCAATTAAAATATGTTTTTAAATATTACTGTTTTCCTCATTGTCTGAATTTGTTGACCTTATATTTGACAATTGCTCTTAAAAGTGCTATTTTGTAGAACTAAATTTTGCGAAAAGGTCCTAAATCACAAAAATGACTGCAGAAAAAAATGTTCTCAATTTTTTTCATTAAATTGATGTTTTTTTGTTTAGATCCAAAATGTCATTGAAGGATGTAGAATGCCAGTTCGTATGTCAAACTCTGATGAATGGCGTAAGTTTTTCATTATTTACATTTTTTGGTGTGTGTTGTTTGTTTTTGTTTTTTAAATTTGTCTGACAACTGCAAAGTGCTTTTAATATCTTAGCATTGGCTGAGGTAGTTAGCAAGAAAGAAATCAGTGATGGTGTATGGGAGTTTTATGTGCATTATATTGATTGTAAGTAGAATTCTTCCCTTTAATTTTCACCAGTTGAACCTCTTATAGCCACTAATTTCAGGACCCAGCTTTTCTAATTCAAGTCGGAACTTGCTATTGCCAATGCTTTTAACTTTTATGTGCAAAACATTCCCAAATTTGTAAACATTTCTAAAACAGATTATATTATATTCTGAAATGTTAATATCCTGTATAAATATTGAGAATAATAATAATAATAATAATAATACTTTAATAAATGTGAATGTGAATTCTTTAATAAAGGAAACAAATAAAATCAGCATTAGCTTAACAGTATCACACATGTGTAAACTAAAAAAACTTCTGTTGCTTTTCATGTGTGGATAAATCTACTGATTTCAGATAACAAGCGACTTGATGAGTGGGTGTCTGTTGACCGGTTAAACCTTGACAAACTGCAACCACCGAAAATCGAGGAGAAGAAAAAGTCAGCTACATCCAGTCAATCACAGTCATTGTCCAAAAACCAATCCAAACAAAATCTGAGTAAAAATCAACAACAGAGTCTTTCACAACCGCTTGCAACACCTAATTCTCCTGATGTTGAGCCTGTTAATGGAACGATGGTTCGGAACAAATCATCCAACAATCTTTTCGGGAGAAAAAGAAAAGGAGCTCCAATAGATGAGGTGAAATATCTATAAACCTTTAAAATTAAATTCAATCTTAAAATAATTTTTTAGATACATATTTGTTGGCTGCGTTAATAATAATGATAAAATTAAATGATAATAATTAATGATAAAAATAAACTTTTTTTCAGATTGATTCGCAAGATAGTCCAAAACCGCCAACAACAGAAGAAAAAACAAACAACTTAAGAAGCGGTGGTAGTATGACCACCCATGGTCATGATGATGTTGTAACTAGGGTTAAAAATATCGAATGGATAGAACTTGGCAAGCACCGAATTAAACCTTGGTACTTTTCACCATACCCGATTGAGCTAACAAAAGTACCTTGTATCTATATTTGCGAGTTTTGTCTAAAATACGTAAAAAGCTTAGCGTGTTTGCAAAGACACAGGGTATGTGTAGAGTTCTGTTTGCATTTGATCCTTTTCGTAATTTGTAGCGAAATAGGTTTTCTTATTTTCAGTTGTTGTTTTTGTTGTTGTTGTTGTTCTTAGGCAGTTTTTAGTAAAGGGAATTTTTTATTATTTTTTTTCTTTCTCATTCTCTTTTTCTTTATTTTTAATAGTTTTAGTCGTTAATCCGTTACTTTGCTGTCTTTTCAGGATAAATGCTGCCTTTTTCACCCACCTGGAAACGAAATATATCGCAAAGATAAACTTTCGTTTTTTGAAATAGATGGAAGGAAGCACAAGGTTAGAAAAATTTATTGTGCAAATAAATAAATGATTTACAATAACATGTTTTCGACATGAAAATCAAGCAATGGTTTCCTCTTAACACTAAATATACTGGGGGATTCCCGCTGTCAATTTTTCTGGTATGCTACATGACCTTACTGAGTTTATAAATATATCTCTTGACACCTGCATGCCAAATGTTTAGGTCCCAGAACTCTTAGAGTCTTAGATATTGGCTATTACTCGAATCTACCCCATAAATTTCTATGAAATCCTCATAATGGGAAAATTTAATAAATTTCGTTAGAATTTTTGTTAGGACTTTAAAACCACAACACAACTTTATTTCATCAAGGGGGATCATTCTGCAAAGCTTGGACGCGTGATGAACCCAATTTCCCTATTTTTTTTTAGATTTTACCCTAAATTCGGAAAAAGCGAACGACTGTTGCGCAATTTTTTTTTTTTTCATTCGAATTATGTAAAAACCCGAAAATGTGTAACTTTTATCTAGCTACCAGAATATTTAGAACTTAAGTAATTAAGCAGATGGTGGTGTTTTGGGTAAATTTCAAGCTACCGATGACGTCACAGGAAAAGTGCTGACATAAGGAAAAATTTATTGCTACCATTTTATTCCATTTATGACATACTATAAGTGTGCCAAGTTTGATGTCATTTGTAAAAGCCTAATAATAGTTGTGCAGGCTGAACCCTCCACCCTTGATTTACAGGCCACAAAAATATATGGCCTAATCGTGTTCTTTATTTTTAGGCATATTCACAAAATTTATGTTTACTGGCGAAACTGTTTTTGGATCACAAAACGTTATACTACGATACAGATCCATTTTTGTTTTACGTTATGACTGAGTTTGATAGCGAAGGATTACATATAGTGGGGTATTTTTCAAAGGTAAGTGAATTCTCTTGATTCATTCTCCTTTGATTACTGACGTTTTTCAGTAGTTTTTCTTCACCGCCGTAAATAAAAGGAGATCTTATGTTAATTTTCCCGGTTACTCCTCTTCTCGTTACCCACTCTCCATTGGCTAAACTGTCTGCTATAAACACGTTTGATTTGTGACGAACACGATTCAATGCCGGTGTATATCTTCAGCGGTATTTTTCACGATTCAATGCTGGTGTATATCTTCAGCGGTATTTTTCCATGTTATCATGTAGTATAGTGTTTGCTATGTTTTTCTTTCTTTCTTTTCATTTTCTTTCCTTTAATTTGTATTCAGGAAAAAGAATCAAGCGAAGATTACAACGTCGCCTGCATTCTCACACTACCCTCGTATCAACGAATGGGACATGGAAAACTCCTCATCGAATTTAGTAATTGATTTACTGCTATTTATTTTTTATTTTTAAGTCGAAAAAAACGAACGAGGAGTGCTACAATCGTGGACAAAATTATAAAATAAAGACATTTTTTTCGTCATTTTTCAAACACGGCCAAAAAGTTTGCGCACACGTAGGCTAGGGCTAGGGTTAGGGGAGTTTCAAAATTACTAGTCGCATTGTATAGCATGCCCGCACAACGAAATAATCTACGTCAGGGCCCACGAAGGTCGCTAAATTCCGTGGTAATGCTGACGTCAGCAACAGCATTTTTCAAGAGTATAGGTTTACCCAAAAACAAATAAGATCCTAAACCCTAAGTCCGCTGTGAACATTGACAAGTTCAAAATGCGTGTCCCTAATATAATAACAACCAATGTAGTCACTTGTAGCGGCGAAATTTTGAACTTGCCGACCTGTTTTATTACATTTTGTCCATGATTGTAGTTGGTGCATCGTTAACATTCGACATTGAAGCCACCAGGATTCGATTCACCGGAACTATGGACCGTAAACAAACTCCACCACATGCGACAATAGGCTAAGTTAACTACACACAGAGAACCTGTGTAATGTTAAATCTACATTACATCTACAGAAAAAATCAACAACTCTACCACTCAAAATAGTAATGTTCTGGATATTTTCATGTATTCATAGGTTATGAGCTTTCAAAATTTGAAGGAAAAACTGGTCATCCTGAAAAACCACTTTCCGACTTAGGCTTGTTATCTTACAGAAGTTACTGGTCACAAACTATACTTGAAATATTGCTGCAACTGAAATGTGAGGAAGGAACAACTCCAAGTTTGACTATTAAGTATGGTATATTTCTCATATTTATTATAGTCGTTTTGATGCGATGTTTTGATGCTTGATATAAAAACCTTCCCAAAAAAGGTTTTTCTGGGACTGCTTACCATTGGAAAAATCCATGGACTGTCGTCAGTCGCTCCTGACACCAACAGTTTTGGCAAATAGATAGACAGGCAGACAAAGAGAGAGACGGCGAGCGTTACAATGTAAATTTGGAAAACTAATAAAAAATAGTAAAGAAATAATTTTAAATATAGAAGTGTTAACAGATTTTTATATTATAATATTTTTATATTATAATGCTTATGTTTGTCTGTCTGGTTATCTGTCTGGTTATCTGTCTGGTTATCTGTCTGGTTATCTGTCTGGTTATCTGTCTGTCTGATCCAAACATTAGACGAGTGAATCCCCAACCAGGTTTTACATAATCCCGATGTCTTTTTATTTTCAGTGAAATCTGTGAGATGACGAGTATTCGAAAAGAAGATGTTATATCAACTTTGCAGCATTTGAACTTATTGCAATACTATAAAGGACAATATGTAATTTGCATAACCAAAGATATATTAGACTCGCACGCTAAATCGATGAAAAAAAGAAAAATACGTATCGATCCGAAGTGTTTACATTGGCAACCCAAAGACTGGGCTAAACGAGGCAAATGGTGAAAAATATGCACACCAGTTTCTTGGCATCGTGAAGGTCCTTGTGCTGAATCTATAAATATCTATGTCTGTATATACATTTTTGAAAATAACGTAATTTAAACACCGATCAAAAGTGTTTCATTTTTATCTTTATATAAACGTGTCAGGTTGGTATGAAGTAGTCTTTGCTTTGGTCAACAGGATGCCAAAAGGAGAACCACGATGTTATCTATCCTTATGGAACACGAGACGTAACCACGTATATGCTAACTAAAAAAATTATTGTTGAGACTAAAGTGGATTTTTATGATCTTATATTGTCTTTGATGCAGGCTCTTTTTTCGCTAAATGTTTTTGTGAATTAAAAGTATATTTGTGAACTATAATTATGAATTAAAAGATGTAAAAATAGATTTTGGGACATAATTTATAGTGAATCAGGCTTTATCATGTATTTATCCTTGCTGGGGGATAAAAAAGAAATTGATGACAATCTTCTTTTGATTCGCAGAAAAAACATCACGAGCGATGTTTATTTTTCATTTTCGCGTGAAAAAACTTTCGCAATTAAAGAAAAATAGGAAAAAGAACTCCAATTTTAATGCATCTCATTATGATGCGTTTTATTTATTTTATTTATTAATCATAAGCTGAGTCATTGTTGATGCCTTACTGGGTTTATATTCAATAATCTGGTATGTTTCTGTGCAGAATTTGGAAGAAAGTAGCTAGCCCGCTAGGTCAAAAAACTTAAAAATTTCTTTTTACAGAAAACTTGATTTAAAAGCAAGGTAAGTGCTTGTATATATGGATATATATAACTAAAAATGACAGAAAAGTACCTTAATATATATAAGGTACTTTTCTGTCATTTTTACTTATATTTGGGTGTCCAATATGGTATTTAAGATGATTTAGGATTTTGTTTTTTTCCTTATTATTCGTCAACTTTTGCGGGTCGAGAATTTATCTGTAAGTTCGTGTTTTTTCGATTTGGAATATTCCAAAACACGAACTTTGGCGACTGGAGTAAAAACGGCCAAATTTCCTGCTTGCAAAATTTCTGCCGTATGCGCAAGCGGTTCCATGTGCTCTGAAGGTAGGTTTCCATACGACTGCATTTTCCTCTCAAGCGGAAAAAGCTCAAGAGCTTTTCCCACAAGCATGCGCAATGAAGTAGAATGACCGCTGACCCGACGTAAAAAGATGCTCCCGAGCTTCTCTCAAAAAGTTGAACTCATTCAACTTTTTCAGCGCGTATTTTTTCTCTCGAGCTTTTTAAGCAATGAAATTCAAGAAAATGTAAACAATTGCGCAATCCATTTTATTCAAGAAAAATATTAGAAAAACAACAATTTCTTCTGCACTTTCTTTATTCACAAAATAAAAACACCTTTCAGAAAAGTGTTTGGTGTTAAGTACAGCAGAGAGACCTGTTAGCATTGAATTTGTGAACAAAAGTTATGGATTCATAAATTCCTTTCAAATCTTCCTAACAACCACAAAAATCAACTGCTTGTTGGGGGAACTGCTTGTTGGGGGGCCATTGGAAGTTAAATTCATAAACTAACAATAAATAATAACTTTCCCCTTTTTCATGAAAAAGTTTTCTCATCTTAGTTGTTGTTTCCTGTTACGTCTTCTTTTAATTCGCTGCCATAAAAACATTGTTGTTATTATTGCGCCCCGCCGAAGGGGCGCACATTTAGTGGACCGCGGGTATATAGTGTTTGTGTTGGTGTATGGCAGAAAATTTTTTTCCACTCTCTACTTCGCGGGGGACTTCTACTCGATCTTCCAACCCGGCTCTGATATAACACAACCTATGTGTTAGGTACCACCAAGACAAAAAAAACACTCATCGAGCAAATCTTTTTTTGTCTCGGTGTCCTTGTTGTCTCTAAAGATTTGAATGCGATAAAAAATGTTAATCGAGATTCTTTTGTTATGCTAATATGGAGCTTTGTAATATGATGCTTCGTTTGCCTCGTTTAATGTGCTTAAATGTCGCTGCAGCCCACGTGAATTTATCTTCAAGAATAGATTTGTTTTTGTCTGAACCACGTTGTTGCTAAACCTGTTAACGGTAAGTAAGTGGAAGGATTACTTATGTCTTATATGAAATTAAACTTAGGACGGTTCCTGGCGTTGATCCAAAGGCCGCAATTTAGGTATGCATCGAAATTTATAACTGGAAAGTTTTCTTGTGCCGTTGATACATTTTTTGAACTTTTTATTAATGCTGTGTATGTCAATACTTGCCTTCTTGTGAAGAAGGATGTTACATGTTAAGGTTGTTATCTGATGTTAAGGTACATTATGATGTCAATTATCTCTAAAGATTTCGTCTATATACGGCCATGACTAAAACTGCTTACATTGTGTTGGTCTTGCCTTCCTGATCTGGCTTGTCGTAGTAGCTTTACTGATGTAGCTAGGGAGCTAAATACTATTTTTAAATTCCTCTAAAATTACTTTTACTAGCTATATATCAAGCTAGCCAGCTAGCTAGCTACACAAAATAGTGCTTTAATTACCTTTAAAAAACCTTTGTCCTGCTTTGCATAATTTTATCAACAAGGGTGCTGATAAGCCGCATACGCTGTAAAAAAAGTTAGGGCGAGTCCGGCGTTTCGAAAAAATTCAAGTATTGGCTCGAAAAAACTCGCATAGCCCAAAAGATGCCCGAAAAAAACGCCTTCTTCCAACTGTCGTCCGCATTGTATGTTACAAGGAATTGCATTTCGTGAATGCTCCGGGTGAGTTAGGGAGAGTTCGGGAAAGTGCGTGCAGTTTCAGAGGACAACCAATAATTTCATTCAAAAGGCCACCAAACTCACCCTTTTATATGCGGGCGTTTGCAGCTTATCGGCACCCTCTTTTTATCATGAGGGGCTGGATACCCGACTCCTGTTCTTTTGAGAAAAATGGGGCTAAAATAACTTCCGAAGGAACCTTTGTGATGCTATTGCTATCAGGTAAAAAGATATTCGTCACAGGATTTTTTATATCTTCTGCAGAAAAGTTGTCGAAGCCTGACAAAAATTTATTGTTGCTTGCACTGAACAGTCAAGGTGAACTAATAATTAGCCAATAACATGATAGTTAGCCGTTGCAGTATAACTATACGCTACCCACAGTATAATTGTTGTTACAGGCTTCTTTGTGTTTTTCACTTTTCATGTTTTTTCTTGAAATCAGAATAGTGTCTTGTTAAATAACATGACATACTGCTACAGTAACACTATTATCTTCTTGGCACAAGCGTTTCTTGATCCTATTTTGGTTTTAATTGAAGTACAACTTCATGTGGATCTATATAAATATAGATGGCTATGGGGAGATCGATAACGAAGAAATGTGTGGAAATTTAAGTCAAAAAAATTTATATCGTATAATTAGCTGTATGAGCAGCTAATTATACTGTACGCACCCTATATATAATTATTCTGCATCAGCTAACCATTCTGTTACTGGCTAATTATCAGTTCTCCTTGAGTGCCTAATAGCCAGATATTTTGTTGAAAAAAATGGACCCTAATTTGCTTGAAAAACTTTCTTGACCTTACCTAAAGTATGACAATATATTTTTCTAAGATTTCTTAGAAAAGACTTGATTTTAAAAATCTCATGAAAAGACCATCAATTTATTAAATTTGACAAATTTATTAATTGTGCGTTTACCCTTTTTTGTTTCAACTTGTTGAATTCAATTCGAAATTTTAAAAGTTCAACTTTTTGAATTTGTCAAACAAAACAATGACCAATAAATTTCCTCAAAATCAAAAAAGGATAATAAACGATCAAATTTTTTCAATTCAATAAATCGAATTTCGGCAAAATAAATCCTGTATTGTCCACAGGTTTGAAAATCATGTATCGCCTGCTTAAAATGTTACTTGTTTAACAATGATATCGAAAGCCAGCTTGACTAAATTTATATACATATATTGATATAATATACCTTGTGCATCACGTGGCATTGATTTGTATCTTTTTAATAAATTCTCACTTCAAATCAAAAAGGGAGACAATAATTACACAACCTGGTATTAATTCAGTTCCTGGTAAAATTGTATTCTTGTTTCTTATTTTTAAATGTACTTTCTTTTTCAGATCAACTGTTATCAAACCATGCACCATCAGCATTTTCGAAAAATCTTCAACGAGAGAGTAAATTTTAAAGGATTTTATTGGTAAATTATTGAGTAATAATTCATTGAACTTGTTCAGAAGTTGTTATGTTCGAATCGTCAAGTTCATACATAACAATCTGTATCCTAGAATTTCAAGAATTTTTCAGATCAGTTATAAAAAATATCCAGTTAAAGTTTTTAGAATATATACTATATATATGTAAAAAAAATATTTCTTAATTTTTATTTATTACGTTGTATTTTAGGTTAGTGACAATAATAATTGAGAATTAGGATACTTATGATTTGTTTACCCATTGTTCTCCGTTTTCAAAGTCTATACTTCAAATTTCAGAATCTTCCAGGCTAATGACGAAATCTTCAAGCCGCAGGGCTTCTTATTTATAATTTTTCCCCTGGGCAATAAGCTTATCCACAAGTCTCTATTCGATTCCGTTCTGCATTTCTGTTATCATACCTACCCGTTATCACGCAGTTACATGAAACATCCACCATTTTCCATTTTAAATTTCGATCCCGTTCTAAATTCGTATTTTTTAAATCGTTATTAGCAATTTGGGGCGCATTAGTGGTAACTATGGCTAGTTTTAAAATTTCGTAGCCAAAGGTTTTTTCTGTTTACGGCAGCCATTTTATTCTGAACATCTTTTCTCTCAAGCGGGAAATTGATTTCCATTAAGTTCAAACTCAAGAGAAAAATGCTCCCGAGCTTTCTACGCTCGAGCGGAAAATGCAGTCGTATGGAAACCTACCTTGAAGCATAAATTATTATATCTGTCAAAAAGGTGTTGAGTATTGCTTCAAATATTTTTGACATCCTCTCGTCCCCAGGGTTTGTTGCCTATGTCAAAGCCGCTAGCGCTTACTTGACGGCTAAACAAGTTTTGCCTCGATGTCAAAAGGCAAAAAACCCTGGGGACGAGGTTGAGCAGCATAGTGAATTTCCAAACCTCTTTGTTTGTTTGTTTACCTTAGCATGGCAACGACGTGTTATGTGCCTGAATGACTTGGGACTATTCCTTTTTCACAGTTTGCCATAATTTTCTACCCATTTAGATTTGGGTACATATGACAAGAATAGATGATGGCGTCCCGGTCGCGATGCAGTACGATAGGGCAGCGTTGGTTATTGGAAAGAGCACGATAATCCATATTGGAAAATATGCTCTCCTCTCTAAGTCAGCTGGTGTATTATAGTGTTCATATTATAGTGTGTTGGAACATCAAATGAATACTAAATACCCGCAGGTTTAAAGTCAAAAAGGACCACTAGTTGTTTCACTAATGATAAACACTTCACGGAGAAAGTTCTGAAGTTCCTTCTACTGTTCTGCTGAAGTTCCTTCTACTGTAGCTAGCAGAGACTTCGTACATGATTTTGAGTAATACCACTTTCCTTTTGAATTTCCTTATACAAAATCTCAAAAATCTTTCATAAAACCAATAAAAACTTCAAAGTTGATTTCTATCCACACTTTATAATGTATGAGGGAATGTTTTTTTAGCTATTCACCTGCACTTCTTCAAATCTATGGCCAAATATAGCTATATGTTTTAGTTAGCTAGCTCAAAAGGCATCAATATAATGAAATAAATCAGAAGGCATCAATATAATCTAGCAATATACACTCAATTATATTTTAAAAATAACAAGAAATCCACAGGGAAAGACCTCTCCACCAAATCCTAGTGTTTCTTTACATGCCACGCAAGTGCCAGAGCCAAAGAACTGAAGCTGAAACGTAAACAAAAAAAGGCCAAGCAGGAATTCATCTATTCGTTTGCACTTTTTGATTTCAACATTTTTAATCTTTAACTCTGTGCGTCAGTAGTGTGATATACCTTGAACGCACAAGCTACCATCTTTAATATGACAATGTGGCTGTAACGCTTGACATGTAGACTCTCTCTCAGAATTGAAGATCAAGACTCTAGTCATGTAACGAAATTCTCAGTGTTTATTACAAAAAAACAGTTTTAATTATTTGTCCACACTTCTTGTAATCTTCTGCACAACAAAGAAATATTCAAAGCTTTTCGCTAGATTTTTTTTACTTTAACTTCTCTCCTTAAATTCCTTTGCACATGAAACCGACAATTTATTAACTTTGCCCCTTTAAACTCAATAGCAAGTATTTCCCTTTTGACAAAATCTTTGTCTGTTATGGTTTTGACGTTTTTTTGCTTGCCGTAAATTTAAATATTTGGTGATTTTGCAAGTATATATATAGTAATTTGCCCTCTGATACTACCAAAAACAGACCAATCAATTCACTTTTTAAGTTACCATCTTCCACCACAAACAAATACAACAGCAATTGCAGATTGTTTCATCTGAATGTTGCATCCACCATTAACAAGTTAGGATAAGATGAAAATGTATATAAAAGGCATTTGCGAAAGTTTGAGAATTCCAAATAATAAGTTTTACAATATACATTTCATATTACCATCTTGATAATGTTTCAAGCAAGTTGTTTTGCTGGTTGGTGAGTATCTCAACAACAACAACATCAGCTGAAATTTTGTAGATAATCAAAGTTAAACATTATATATACTATATTAGAAGCTACCTATTTTTTCAACTGCTGCCTTATAATTAAATAGATCTTCTAACATTTCTTCCTGGTTTCTTTCTTGATTTTCTGTTAAAGTAGCTTTTTGTTGCATTTTAACTTAAAACTTACCTCCCACTTTAAAAAAAATTATCTTATCCTTATGTTGAGAATTACTAATTTAACATTTATTAAGTAAAATTCAAAATAATAAAGCAAATATAAAGCCACATGTTCTTGTGTTTACAACATGTTCCCTTGTCAAAAGCTGCCATTATGTGGTAATTTTTATTTTAGATTAAACTCAGTTTGACATCATCTCTCGGATGCCAAAAAAAATCCCCTTGAACATCTTGCTGCAAGATTCATTCGTGAAACAAACTTTGTAGAAAAAGAAGAAGAGTGAATTATATTGCAATTAAGTTTAATTTTGTGAATAATTATAAAATGTCTACTTGTGCTATACCTTTTTGCAATACGAAAAATAGAAGTAGTGCCTAAAAACATTCTTTTTTTGAGCTGCGTGAACCATCCTCGTCCCCAGAATTTGTTGTCTGATGTCATAGCCGCTAGCGCCCGTCTCGATGTCAAAAAAGCAAAAAACCTGGGTACGAGGTTGTGCGTGAACCCATTAACAGAGTAGATACTCCTCCAAAAACGAGTTTTAATACAAGATGAACACTTTTTACCATGCCACATAGAATTGAATGACATATTATGCTACTATGGGAGGAGGTTTTCTTGCAGTAGAATGACTTCGCAAGTGAGACATATGCTACCTTGCTTTAAAAATCCTAAATATTAGTACTTGATGTGATGCCTTTTCTTTAAGAGGTTAAATATTTTTTCATTGACAGTCGATGATTCAACAAAAATAAAATAAATCTTATAGAGCCTAAACATAGCAAAATCGAAAAAAAATACCCTGACAAATGCACCTTCGATTATTACTTAAAATTGCCCGCAATAGCCTATTTTGACAAATAAGACTTTAGAAAAAAAATATTGCTGAATTAAATAAAAAATTCTTGCCCCTGGCAAATGCACCTCCAAGTTCATATATTTTGCAATTTTAAGAACTTGTTAATTTAAATGTAAACATTTTTTCAAAATTCCAAGACGAAAACGCTGTCTTCTTTTGACTAAATTTGAAACTTAAATTTGAATGTTTAAATTTGAATAAAGTTGTGTAAGGGGTAAAACTAAGAAAAGAAATATAGGTGTAAATACTTCCTAACTTTACTGCATTCTTCACTAAAAAGCATATATAATTTTAGTGAAATTGACAAATTATTGAATAACGATCATATCTCGGTTTGGCTGTGTAAGACAGGTTTTTTATGTTAAAGTGGCAGACAAAAATGAAATGTTTTAGATTGAAATTGTGTTGTTAATCATGTCTAAGTTGTAACGAATTGAACAACTTTTTATATGAGTACCCCCTAGGCTTGCTAAAATTGTGTTGGTGGCGAGATCCAACTGAAGGAAACAACAACTATAGATTTGTTAGTTCTTACAGAATACAAAGAAATTTTTAATGTGTATTCTTCTGTGTTTGAAACTGTTTGACTGCTCACTTTCAATGTAAATTTAAAAAAATCAATAAATAAAAAATAAATTTGTCTTTTAACTCTACATAAGGCTATATATAATTGGTTTATGGTTATATATACTGTATATTCAATTTAGAAATTCAGTGGTTTCTGTAGAGATGAAAGCTGCAAAATATAACATTAATAAATTATTAAAGATTTATTAACATTGAAGAGAATTTAAGGTCAGCTTTAACTTTCTTTCTTTTATTTGTTTTTTAAATTTATATATCTCAATTTATTTACTGTCAAAATTTAACATTTTAGTCTCAACGGCAGCTAAAACACTGTTTTATAATGTGTTACCTGATATATTAATTTTCCTTATTTATATGTCAGCTTAAATAAGGATTTGACTCGTTTAACCGTTTAGTTTTTGAGAATTGCATGAGTTTTGAATTGCTAAATGACTGTCTTTTGATTTGATATAACAAATAATGCTAATGTCACTGAATTTAAAAGTTACGAAAATTTTGAAGTGTGATATTTTAGTAAACATTTTTGACCAATATCAAGTTATTAAGATCTTGTGAGAATTTTTATATGCTAAAGTGGAAAGTTTAAATAAAATGTTTGGTCAAAACTAGAAAAGCAGTTTTTATTTTTAAATATCTGAGAAACTTTTTTTCTTTTATATATCATAATTTAATTGTGTCATTTAGTCTACGAACCATGCTCACGCTGGAAAGTTTTTAAACTGATCAAATACAATCTCTTTTTATTTTAAAGGTGTCTCATGGTTTGTATGATTTTTCAAGTGTAACCATGGGATGCTCATCCAGTATTCCAGCTAATTCTCCACCATCGAATAATGGTCACGCTCAGCCTGTGAATAATTACCCCAAGCAGCAGCAACCAGTTATAAATAATAATCCACCACCTCCTCCCATTTTACATCCACAGGTGGTTCCAAGTGCACCCCCGCCGCCATATAGTCACTCTCCACCTGTGGAGCCTGAACCTATCGAAGAACCAGCTGAAATCGACATACCTCAAGAAACTGTTGTGGTAAGTATCTTGTTACTGTGTTAATTACATGATGTGCGTTTTATTTTCCATGCACAGATTACAAAATAATATTTATAATTTAGAATGATTCTCAAAAAGACGATGACAATGGTAAGAAGTTTGTTGTGTTTAATTCTAATTCCACACAACATTCTGCTGGAGAAATTTCGAAAGAAAAACATTCTGCGTCGATAAGTTTTAGTTTTCCTCTCAAAATTTTTTCTGTCTGTTTAAAATTTTTGTCCAATGAGAATGTGCAGAAATTGCTGATAATACATTAGTAAAAAACGAATATACGTTAGATGCATATACGTCTACTGTAGAAACTTCATACATTCAATGACGTAAATAAATGAAACTTACAGTACCATACTTCCTCTTGTTTTTACCACACTCCCTGTTGAATCAGAAAAGAAGCACAACCTTTGGTCAAGCCTCTTTTCTAATGAAAGACATCAGGGTGGTAAACTGGTACCCTTTTCCAACTTTTTAAAAGTTGTGAGAGAAATACTAAACAGTTTTTCTGAAAGAAACAAAATTTTTCTTTTTTTTCTTTTTATCCAAATATAATATGAAATATACACAATGTCTGATTTGCTGATGCTAATTTGCCCAACACCATTTGCAGTTATCGCTTTGACTCGCATAAAAGACAGACATATGATGTGCATTATAACATAATTTTCTCAACATTGTTTAGAACATTCAGAAGTTACACCTGAACTTTTGAATGAATTCGTTCAGCTGGAAAAAGAAATAAGGCTTCTGGAATCAAACCGTGCTGAAGAGAAACTATTACTGCATCAGATTGAATACAAGAATGTTGAAGAAGCTTTAAAATCTTCACAACTTGATTATGAAGAACTGAAAAGATTGACGTATGTCATTTTTTTTATAAAATCTACACATCACATTCCAAATGTTAAAACTCCAATTTTAAATTAACTTTTGCTTGACATTCAGACTTATCAAGTGCAAGCCATGATTACTCACAGGCACATAAACATTTTTCCAATCTTTTAATTTCTACCAATTAATAAAAAGGCTTAATAAAAGGTGCAGCGATAAAGGTGAATAAGGGATAAAGTGAATAAATTAAGAATAACTCATTTGCTTTGACTAAAGATTAATCGATTTGTGAGGATTAAAAAAATGTTAGTTATGATAGCAACCCTAAAAACACATAAAAAATATATTATGTAATTCTTGCTGTTGTTTTAAATGAAAAAAATATTTTAGATGCATTTTCCATGTTAAATGCAACTATTGAAATAACCATATATTTGTGGTAAAAAATCAATGTTGGCTATGTACTATCAGGTCTCTTAGCAAGAACTGTGTGGTTACGTTCATACATGCTGCTCCATAGCCATTTTTTTAATAATTACAGGGCCATTTTCAGCTTTACCACCACTGCATCATCATCATCATCATCATTCTCGGCTTAACGTCCGTTTTCCATGCTAGCATGGGTTGGACGGGGTATATTAATGACCCTCTTCCAATCTGATCTAGACTGTGTTAGATCTAAACTCAACTTCCTCTGTATCAAGTCTGTCCTTATAACCTCCTGCCAAGTCTTTCTCGGTCTGCCTCTGGGCTTTGCCCCAGGAACTATCAAGTCTCTACACTTTCTTACCCAATTATCCTCCTCCATTCTTTCCAAGTGCCCCAGCCAATTCAATCTTCTTATCTGGATAACATCTTTAATTCTACGGAGACTTAGCCTGCTTCTTAGCTCATCTGAACTCTTTCTGTCTCTCAGACTGGCGTTACACATCCACCTAACCATTCTCATATCATTCCTTTCTAAACGGTCAAGATCTTCCTGCTTCACTGCCCATGTCTCACTACCGTACAACATAACACTTCTTACACAGGCCTCATACAACCTACCTTTTACCTCAATTGACAGGACTCTGCTAGTCAACAAAGGAAGTAACTCTCTGAACTTTTTCCAAGCAGAACCTATCCTGCAAGTAACACTTCTTCCAACGCCCCCTTCACTGCCCAACATATCACCTAAGTAACAGAAGTTCTCAACTATCTCTAACGAGCCACTGTTGTACATCATTAAAGCTGGAAATACTTCATTCTCTATAATCTCACCTTTGCAACGCTTGCATACAAACTGAATGTCAGCTCTTAACCTTCCACTAATACTACTGCACTTCTTATGTACCCAATGCTTGCAAGTCATGACTTTAGACTTTGCTGTGTTTACCTTTAGCCCTTTCTCTTCTAGTCCTTTCTTCCACTTCTCAAACTTTTCAACTAATTCTTCCATCGACTCTGCTATGAGAACCAAATCATCTGCATACAATAACTCCCATGGACAACCTGTTCTGAACTCCATTGACAGCGCTTCTAAGACTAGAACAAACAACAAAGGACTAAGTACAGAACCCTGATGTACACCAACATTTACACTAAATTCATCACTAAGTGAATCGTTAATCCTGACACGACTTCTAGCATTGCTGTACATAGACTGTACCATCGTAACTAGCCACTCATCCACACCTAATTTTCTCATAGCCCACCAAATAACTTTACGTGGCACTCTATCAAAAGCTTTCTCTAAATCTACAAAGGCAAAATAGAGATTCTTTCTCTTTCCTAAATACTTTTCCTGAAGCTGTCTGAGTAAAAATATTGCATCTGTAGTGCCACGCCCTGGAACAAAACCAAATTGCATCTTATCTATATCAATCCTTTCTCTAAGTAACTTATCAATCACTCTTTCAATAACTTTCATTACTTGATCAACCAACTTCAAACCTCTATAGTTACCCCTTTCTAATGCATCACCCTTGCCCTTGAAACAATTCACTATTACACTCGACTGCCACTCACTCGGAATAGCACCATCCTTTATAATCTGGTTAGCAAGACTTGTAATAAGCTCAACTCCAATATATCCAGATGCTTTTACCATCTCTGCAACAATACCTGATACTCCTGCAGCCTTGCCAATCTTCAATTTCCTAATAGCCTCCACTACCCATTCTGTCTTGATCTGCATAGCTGGCCCTTCTACAACATCATCATCAGACAAATTATCCTCATCCCAATCAAACTCAGTGTTAAGCAACCTCTGATAATAATTCTTCCAAGCTACCCTTTTCTCCTCCTCTGTGCTAGCCAAAACACCTTCATCATTACGTATACACTTCTCACCGACAACATCTTGATTAGTCTTCTTCATTTGCTTTGCTATCTTGAATACCTCATTGCGCTGGTCTTCCCTTCTTAACACATCTGCAAATCTGTTTCTCTCTGCTTCTGATTTTGCCTTATACACTGCTGTACGAGCACGACGCTTAGCTTCTAAGTAAATATTTTTACTACCACCTGACTTCCACTCTTTCCAAAGTTTCCTCTTTTCCTTTATACACTGGTCAACCTCATTATTCCACCACCAGGTCTGTCTATGTCTAGCTGGTCCTTTCGTCCACCCACAGGTATCATCAGAAGCTTCTAGAAGACAATTCTTCAAAGTAGTCCAAGTACTTTCAACATTGTCACTATCACATTGACCATTGTGGGCTAACTGCTGAACTTTTGCACTAAATTGTCTTGCTACAATCTCTTCCTTCAGCTTCCAGACTTTTCGACGGGGCCTGTACTTTCCCTTGGCTTCTTTAACACTCTTCAAGATAATATCACAAACCAGCAACCTATGCTGGGAAACACACTCTTCCCCCGATATAACTTTCACGTCCTTCACTACTTTCTTGTCTGACTTTCTAACCAGGAAGTAATCTATCTGTGTCTTACAACCACCTGACTCATATGTTATCAGCCTACTCTGTCTCTTACTGAATGATGTGTTGCAAACCACCATGTCCGTTGCCATTCCAAACTCAAGCAATCTCTCCCCTTCCTTATTTCTGCTCCCAAATCCATAGCCTCCATGCACACCTCTATAACCTTCAGATGACTTCCCAACATGACCATTAAAGTCGCCGCCCACCATGACAAGTTCAGTGTCTCCAAACTTTGATGTGACTGCTATTAACTCATCATAAAACTTATCTTTATCTTCCTCACTGAGTCCACACTGTGGAGCATAAACTGACAGAAAAGTGACAATCCTATTACCTATCAAAAACTTTATCACTATAATACGACTATTAACACGCATAACATCTATTACTTTTTCTACCCACTTCTCTGCAACGAATATGCCAACTCCTCCATATCCATCACTATTACCAATCCAAAAAAGCTTATACCTTGCCCTCCTACCTTCCACAAATCTCACTGAAGCTCCTCTCCACCTGACTTCCTGAACACAACACATATCAACAGATCTACGTTCTAACATTTCAACTACTTCACCTGCTCTACCTCTCAGAGTACCAACATTTACACTAGCCATCCTCAACCTAGTGTTATCTACCTTGTGATGTGATAGCTGGGTAACGGTCTGACGATGCTCACACCTGACATCTGTCCTACCGTGCGCGATACCTTCACTCCTTAGAGTTCCAGCCCCGTTTACGCAGTTTGTCTGATCAACTATTCTTACGGCCATTAATAAAGAGTTTTGGAATTTTTTTACAGCTGGATGCCCTTCCTAGCACCAACCGTTCACAGATCGGACTGGGTGTTTTTTAAAGTGACACCATCACTAACTGCAGTTAGTGCATGCAGTTCCAAAACTATAAAACTGGATTTTTTAAAACTTACCACAGTATATTAAATAAAAACGTTTTATTGGGAATTTCCTGTGCTTAAAGATAATAAACAAATTTCTGGAGTGGGATTCCTTTTTTTAATTAGGTCAAGGAATCTTTACCAAATAATGTAGGTTGTTTACTACAGCCATATCAGGATTTCCTTCCAGTAAAAAAAATGGCAGGCAGGAATACCATGTATTCTGCTATTAGCTCTATTTACAAAAAATTGAAAAAATACTTTATGATCAAAACCTTTTGTTCACTCATAAGTAAACTATTTTTATATGCATAAATGTTACTGTCAATAGATTGCTAAAGAAAAAACTTCTTAAACTTCATTCCTGTTTAAAGTGTAAAGCTTTGAAACTTCAGAACTGAAAATTGATTTCTTAAGAAATCTCATTTACCATATATAAAATATACAAAGTTATATTATATTGACAGTTCATTTCATCGGTTGTTGTGTTTGTTCATTAAATGAAGCTCTGTGTCAATTTTTCTCTTGCTTCTTGTTTTTATTACCTGTGAACAGATTATGTGACTATGTACTTATGTGCCCTATGTTGCACACTGCAACATTGTAACATCGTTTTTCTTCAAAAGTGAATGTAGCTAAAACCAGCTAATGTACATAACTTACCACATTCATTATTATATTCGTGTTATTTAGTTTAAAAGAGTACCAGGACGTGGCACACTTTAATCTGGTGTCATACATGGTGGAACACAATACAGCAGTGATGGGTAATAATGAAGCTTTAGATGAGGCAAAAAAGAAGGAAGAATATGAATATTTTGAAGCCAGAAACAGACAAGACATTGCAGAAAAACAGGTAGATTTTTTTTTTTTACTAGTTAGTCATGTTCATGATGGAAGTCAATTTTTAAAAATTTCTATATATAAAAATGTGTCTTATGTATTCTGTCATTGATTCATTTGAATCCACTAGGTACACCATGTTTATTCATTTGGATCAATTACAGAATACCATTCTCATTCAGAATCCATAACCCTAGTGGTTTTATTTACCCCAGCTAATCAAGGTTCGTTAGTAATACAGGGGTTTGCTCACTAACCTCCCTGACCTGGTAAGAAGCATAGCAAGCGGGCTTGACATTTTATCTTGTCTTTGGGCTTGATAATCCCACTTATTACCACAGGCCACAGGAAGCAGAGGTTGCTCACTTTGCTTTTAGGATTGACAATCCTACTGCCCTTAGTGATTTTAAAAAAAGCTTTGCAAAGGAAGTTGAATTTATTATCTGGTCTTCGTGGCGGTACGCCCACGCATATCCAAGTGAAAGCAGACTGGTAATTGTCGCAGCGTTGGAACTCCGTAACACGTGTATAGCTATGGCCAGGGACACAAGTCCAGACGCACAGATAGTTTTAGGATATTCACATTATGATAAGTTGAGCTTTGTGTTTGGCACTGTTGTATTTTCTGCTTCTTTTGGTCGAAGTTTTTATGAAAATCCTGTTTTGCAACTTCTTTAAAGGGTTGAAGCCTCTACCTATTGCATAACCAGCTGTCATTAGACAAGTTGTATCATCATTGTAGCTATAGCTGCTTTGTCACCACATTTATAATTCCCCCTTATTTTTGTATCAGTGTTGTCACAAATTTTGAATATTTTAAATTTAACTTGAATTCGTTTTCTTATTGTAACAGATAGATAGCCTTCAAAAACAACTCAATCAGATCAGCCATAACATTGAAGAGTGCCTAAAAGAGGTTGCACAACTAAATGATCTACGAACTAAAGTTGATGGTCTCCTTGAGAATGTGTTTAATGGTGAATATGGTAGTGATCTGGAAGATCGACTTGAACTTGAAGCTGAGCAGTTGTTGCAGTATAAAAAGCACTTGAGTATGGCACATTACAAATGGTGGAATGGTCGGCAACTTATGCATCATGCTTGTTCTCAGATGGCCTATGCAACAAGACGATGGGCACAAATTCAATCTGTGGCAGCAGATGACGGTCAGGTATAAATGAAAACAAATATTAAAACTAGAGTTTTTAGTTCTATCCTAACGCATATGAATTCTTTTCTCATCATAGGCTAAGTATCATATGATCACAGATACCAGAAACAATATGATTGCAAGCCATCAGAATCTACAAAGAGCTGCAGGATATCTCAAGGTGACACTGCCATATTGGAATGAAAGCGATGATAAGGTAATTTAAACGATTGATCTGTCTTTGCTTTAAATCTTTAATATTACCAACTTTAAAAAGAACCATGATTTAAATTTTGATAAGCTTTTACATTATATTTACAGTGTAATGTAAAACACCTTTTTTTCTTTTTAGAATATCGTTGCAAGTATTAATGTTATTTACAATGATGTAAAAGTTAGTGAAACACATCACAGAGCATTACAGTGGTATCGTTATTATCACTGGAGGCTAGCATTATTACTTAATTGGATGGACCAAGTGAGATATTTTTAGCAATTTTTTATTTATCTTTCCATTAATATGCAGTGTTATTATTTTATACACCTATATCCATATTCACTTATACAAGATGTTTTGTTTTGTTTTCTATTTGTTTACATTGCTGTGTTTTGTATAGGTGATAAACAATAAAATTGTTGCTGATCATCAGCGCGTATCAAGAGACTTCAAAAACAAGTACCGCGAATTAAGAACAGAAAGATTGCTATGTATTAAAGCTAAAGTGAAAGAAATTTTGGGAATTGACTTGGACATTGAACAGTTTTCTAAAGATAAAGATAACGGTAATGAAGAAGTTGGTGATGAAGATGAATTGCCGAAAGTTGAGTCAGATATTGCTATTAGTGCAGAATCATTCCTTCAAGAAAATGACAGCAATGAAATGAATATGCCAGCTGCTATAGAAGCTGAAAGTGATCCAACAGTTATCGAGAATATTGTTAGAGAAAGTACAATAGTAAATTCAGCTGGTATTGAAACTGAAACTAGTACTGAAACAGGTACATCCACAGAAACTGCTTCTGGTACTGAAATGAGCACATCCACTGAAACTGCTACTGAAATGGGCACATCCACTGAAATGGGCACATCCACAGAAACTGCTACTGGTACTGAAATGGGCACATCCACAGAAACTGCTACTGGGACAGATATGGGCACATCTACTGCGGTAACTAACTCCACTTCCATGGGAACCTCGACCGAAGCTCTGACTGTTTCAACCAGCGAAATGGGGATCGGAACTGACCCTCCGCCGGCACCTGAAGAAAAAGCTGATACAGCTCCTGAGGTGAAACTTATTCCCCTCTCTGATCTTGCTCCACCACCACCTGATGATTTACTTTTTGGAAATGTTGCACAGTTGCAGTTGATACATCAGCAACAAATCGAAGAATTTGAGAAAGCTCAGAATATAAATAAAGAAAGACAAGACCAAGGACTAAAAGAAAAACTTCGTCAACGACAGAGCAGAAGAAGGAAGCAAAAATTGCAGGAAGAACAAGCCAACGCACTTGCATCTCCTCGCAAACCAGTTAAATGACTTGAAACAAATTGATAAGAATTTGCTGTTACAATTTCAAAGTGATTTTTTTTTTACAGTGTTTTGTTTGTTTGTTTTTTTTACAACAGCCTGCTGTAACATATTTACACAACCTTCACATACACAATTTCTTTATAAGCAACTTAGAATTTTGGGCACGTTTCAATTTGATTGTTTTTCAGCTAATATCTTGATCAAAAGTTGCTTCATGGTTGCATAATTTTCTCAGATTAAATTTTCAGTGTTTCTAAAAGAAAGGGAAAATACAAAAAGGATACTGAATATGTTCAATATGGACTACATATATTTCGTAATCGTAATATGAGAAGTGCGTTTATTAAGTAATGTAAGGAAAAAGTCTAGTTCTAATTTTCTGTGAGTTTTAGTTAGTTCTTTTGAGTGTTTTGATTTAAAGAGTTGCTTATTCTCACAATTGTACAGAACTGAAGTTGCTTGATAATTTTTCAAATTGAGTTCGGTTACTTTAGACAATTCAGGTCAGAAAGTTACTTAAACATTTCTTGAAAATAAGTGATACTTCATATTGAATGTCATTTGTAAATAATGCAAATCCAAAGTAATATGTAAATATTTTATGTATCTTAACAATTGAATATTTTTGACTAAAACGAACTTGCATTTTTTAGAATAATACATAACTTTTACTTAAATTTTATTTCTGCATTGTATATGTATTTATTTATATACGATATCACAAGATTTACATTCAGACATGTCAATTGATCAGCTGCATTGTAAAAGGAAAGTTATACATCAAGGTGTTAGCTAAAAATTCACAATTAGAGCTGTTAAGTCCCAAATCTAAATTTATTTTGAGAGTCTTTTAGTAGACTGCCAGTGGTGGCGTCTGGAGAGAAAAAAAATCTATTGACCTAAATGCCCAAAAAAGCTCTCCCAACACTTATTCCTGGTAACATGTCAAAGATTTCGAATTATTAAATTCCAATCATTGCATCATTGCATACTTCGACGAATAAAAAATAAAAATGTATATGTAATAAATGAATTTTAGTTGATTTTGCTAGGTTTGTTTTGAGAAACGAGTCCCTCAGCTAGATAACGGGGAAATTAATAAGTCATTAGAAAAAATAGGTTCTTGATAGGGAAAGTCAACTAGTATTACCAGTTGGGAATTGTCTGTTTAACAGACTAAGGCTAGCTAACAGCCTGTACATAAAAAATTATTTTTAACTTGAAGAACCTAGCAAACTAAGGGAGTTTTTTGTTGACGAAAATCTTTTAAATATTGTTAGAATTGTTAATTATTCCCGTTTTTTTACAATTTTTTGCCATTTTGCTATTAGAGCTATTTTGACTTAAATATTAGTATGAACATGTTTTGGAACTAATTTATTGATTTTTTACCTGTAAAACCTAGCTGGTATCACTGGAAAAGATTTTTAATATGAAATTAAATCCACTATTTGCGGACTTTAATTTTGTTCTCAGAATTTTTTTATACTAGCTTTGTAAACACTGTGTAACTTTTGCAGACAAAGCAGCTACGGATTTGCGTATCAAAAAGATACAAAGTATTTCCAGATTTTATCACGAAGTAGTTGATTGACTTATTTATTTTTTAGACTTGTAAATATTTTCAGATTTAATATAAACACTGATGTAATCACTGCATTTCATGATTTAGAAAAATAAATTGTACATAGTACTGGTGGATTTATTATGTTGTTAGTTCGTTAATTTACACTCTACTGAAAAGGTATTGTTTTTTTTATATGCAGCAGAAGGTTAAGCTCCAATACTTTAACAAATAATATAAACATTACTGTGTCATGAACAAGTGAGTTTATTTAAGGCTACTTTTCGACATTTTTATTTGTTGTCGACAGGCAACGTTTAAAATAATTTTTGGGTTTTTATTCATTGAGCTAGTAGTGGATTAAGATGAATAAAAGTTACAAGATTACATCAAATAAAGTAATTATCTTTGTGGACATAGATAGGCACAATGGTTTGGTTTAAAACTTTTTCTAAACGTTTGCATCAACATTTTTGATAATTTTCGCTATCTATTCACCTCAATTTGTTTTGAACCAATTTGTACTTTTGGTCTGATTTGTACTAAGCCTAGAATAACCTCAACCTGTGTGTGATGTAATAATGTTTTATATTTTTCATTGACTGAACAGGTGAGTGGTAATATTTTTAAAAATCCAATGCTTTAATTTAGTTAAAATTTTCAGTACTAAAATTTGTTTACTTAAAGGAGAATTAACAAAATATTTTCAAAAAAAAGAACAAGAAATGCGTTAGTGTTACCCAAAGTATATGCACTGCACACTAACTTTCCACATTTTTAACTTCTTCTCTTTAAATATAACGAAAAAAAGTCAGGTGAATGACTCTCTAAATAACCATGATTTTAACCATAAATAACCAAGTACTTACAAATAGAGGGAAAGAAAAGGGAGGGGGGGGGGGGGGTAACTTAAGTGAACTTGAACCCACGAGGAGAGTGTATGCCCCTGTGATACCAAAATAAAACAAAAATTACTCCTTGTGTATCTATTTCGTTGGGACCAACTGACATTTCTAGTTTTATTAATTTGTTTTTATAAACTTATTAACGTATATAAATATGTATAAACATGGTAAGTTGTTTCGTTTTAAAGAAAACACACAAGAGCGCGATCTTGACACTGTTGTTCCGGCTTTTGCTTGTTGACTTTTGAGGTTAAAAATAATTTATTCACATTTCATATTCAAACTTGGGTATGAGTATGAAAAGAAATACTAGTAAATTTTTTAATATTTGAAAATTATTTTCATGATATTGTGCAACACTTTCCTTTTACTTTATTTTTCTTCTTTTTTCTTTTATCCTTTTCCTCTTCCTTATCTTCTTCTTCATTTGATTCTTCTGTTGTATTAAGGTTAATATCATCCCATTTTTCACTGTTTTCATTTTCTTGTTGACTATTGTCATCGCTGTCATTATTACTTTTACCTGCAATTTCTCTATTAGCATTATCTTCTGTAGTAACTTCGTTTTTCTTTTTCTTTTCACTTTCCTCTTTTATTTCGATGTCTGACATGTCATCTGTGTCATCATTATTTTTCTGTTTTTGTTTAACACTTTCATCATCACTTTTATCATTGCCATCATCCCCTGCACCATTTTCTCCGTCTTTTTCATCATCTTCTTCATCATCACTATTTTTAATCGACTGTTGTTTCTTTTCTTCTTCTTTTTTATCTTTCTCCTCATTAAAACTGTGTATTATTTCTTTGTCATCTTCTGTCAACATATCATCAACCGAATTTAGATCTTCAATGATATCAATAATGGCTAACGTCTTGGAGTGCTGCTCGCCATAAATATTTTTAAATTTCTCCAGCACTTCCTCGTAGTTTTCCCGTGATTCATCAAACTTTTTTTGCAGTAATAATACAGCTGCTTTAGATGCTTTGCATTCCAATGCATTTAGATTATCTTCATCAAATTTGTTTGCATAAGAATCATAAGCATCTTGGAAATATTCCAAAGCGTCATAAAACTCTTCATTTCTTATCGCTATATGTCCCAAAATTTGCTGTATTTCTAATGCAAAGGGATCTTCTTTATCATACTGCCCTGTGTATGTTTTGTGCACATGTTCATACTGCTCAAGAGCCTGATCATTCTGGTCCTGCTTCAGAAAAATTGCTCCAATGATAGCTTGTATGGCTAGTGATTGCTTACTATTATTACCATACAGGTCATTGTAGCTGGTTAAAACCTCAATATAAAGGTCCATGCTTATGTTGTAGTTCTCTTGTTTTGTGTACACATTTGCAATCATAGCTTTTAACTTAAGAGTTTGATTATCTTGTGTGCCATGCATGTCATCAAAACTTGTGTGAACTTCGTTAAGTATGTCTAAGCATTCATCAAACTTTTCTTGCTTGAACAATAATCTACCCATTCTTGTTTTAACATCTAACATCTTTTCTTCATCATTTTCATCAGCACATGTCGACATTACTTCACTTAAAATCGCCATCGATTCATCATAATATTCATTATGCTCTAAATCTTTTGCAAATTTCAATTTTGGTTCTAAAGATTCGTTTGCATGATCCTGATCAATACGATCACAAAAATCTTGGAATGTCTCGATAGATTGTTCTAGTTTGCCTTGTTTTAGCAACACCAATGCAATCTTTTCTTTTGTTTTCAAGGTTTTTTCATCACTTGATCCGTACAAATCTTCAAAACTTTTATAGATGTCTTTATATTCACCCAATGCTGTCTCGTACTGTCCAGTTTGGAATGATAATCCAGCAATTACTTCTTTAATCTCCAGGGATTTCTCGTGGTCTTCTCCATACTGTTCTAAATATTGCTGGTACACCTGCTTGTATTCATTAATCGAGTCTTCGATACTCTTATTTGAAGAGACCATGTTCTACGTTGGACCAACTACATCTAAAGAAAATGCCATATTGTTATTGCAAAATAAAAACAAGATAGTTTATGGTGCCAAGGTTATATGGTTTAATCTTCCGAATATACTTTAGTTTAAGATTTGTTGTTTTTTTGTTGTTATTTCGTCTGTTTTTAAAAAATTTATGCTTTATAAATGGACTTTTTTTTTAACTCTTTAAACCATGAGTAAATTTTGCAAAGTTTTAAAATTAAAAAACAACCAGAAACTATTTTTTTAATGATAATTCTTTAACTAGTCATTAACAAGTGGAAATTTCCACGAGAATTTGCTCATTCTGTGCATTCTTGTTCTCCTATTAGCATGAAGTAATGAAATCACTTGCACGAAGGTTATCACAAACATGGCTGATTTGAACCCCTTAAGCATACTATAAAGGTTTTAACTTGTTTCCAGCTATGTATCTAGTATTCTGCTTGACTAATGTTTTCATATTTTAATATGACTAACATAAGAGCTCGCATTATTAAGAAAGTAAAAGTAAAGTATTTTTATAGTAAAATGCAACAATATATCAACATACTTTCATTTTCTAACTTGGACCACCTAATTTTTCATGAATTTCTACGATGAACAATTTTTTCTTTCTTTAAAAAACATGAATGAGTAAAAAATTTAATATTTCATGTAATTCTACGTTGGTTATTTTTAAACAATTTTCGAGTTGAATTTACGAAATTCATGGTATGATCATGCATAATAAATAAAAAGCATTTATATTATTTATTTAACAATTAGTAATATCATACCAGTGTAAAAATGTGATAAAATGTGTTAACTTAGTTTTAATGTTTGCTAGAAATCTTACTTACAAATTTATATGTTTCATTTTATCATTTTTCAGCGTGCCATATTTTATTTCAAAACATTTGTCAGTTCAGGCCTGATGTGATACTATAATTAACCCATCTTATATGCCAAGGCTTCTGTTATGACTGACAACCACGCTTATTGGCAGTTGACTTGGGTAAATTTCACTGTTTTTGACACATGAAGCTGATATGAATTTAAGAAAATTTAATAATTTTTGCAGTGATTCAATAAACAAGCAAAGCAAGTTAACACCTATTTATAGGGCGTGCCACGGTAGCTATATTATGTCTAATGCAGAAATAATTAATGTATATAATTTCTGATAATTCAAACACTGTCATAAAGTTTTTAAAATCACCACATGTTTTACAAATATATGTTGGTCAAATGAACATATGGTTTTAAATTTAATACAAATTTTCCTTAAAAAATATCAATGAAGTTTGTTATTTTTCTTCTTATTATAATTAATGCCCAGGATAATCTTTTCGGTTCGCATCTGTTCTTGTGCAAAAAGACGTCCTAGCATGCATTTAAAGCTCCAACTTGCAAGCACAGATACTGTTCATATAGACAACCGTCTCAGCTTAGAAGCACAAATGAGTTTTGCAATATTAAGTATTAAATACTTACGAGCAAGATGCATACATTCTGTTTAAAGTAGATCAGTTAAGCTATGTTTTTTTAGCCTACTCAGTTACTGTTTTTTCTTGAAAATGCAGTATTAGTACAATGAATATTGACGTTACTGACTTTGGTACATTATCAACTGGCGAAACAGTAAAAAAGTTTGTGTTAACCAATAACAATGGTATTGCAGTATCTTTGATCAATTACGGTGCAACACTGGTTGGTGTTTCATGTCCAGACAGGTCAGTTTGTTTTCTGTTTAAGGCATATCTTGTCTTTTTGCCCAATCCGTCTCTGAAATATATATAATATACACCCATATTGATCTAAAGTAATAAAATAGTAATTGAAGTTTTTGTGGCATGTCTTTGTACTTTTCTACTTCCTTGTTGTGGATTAGTTATTGGGTTTTCCTGCAAGTAAAACGTTTTATCATAACTCAAAAATTATTTAGTAACGGGTAATAAAGATCCTTTGCCAATTTTTATCCCTCCAGCATACATTTTATTTTAGTTTGATTCCAGCACTCAAATTAGCTTATTTTATCCATAACTTCAGTGCTAAAATTCGTTATGGATAAGAATATTTTTTTGATTAAACCAAACGTCCACAGCTGTCTTAAGTTTAGTTTCATAAAATTTTACACATTTTCAATAGAGTTGCTAAAGTACAAAGCTAAAGCACTACAATGACTTAAAATATACCATCCCAGGACTTGCTTTTGTTTGGTTGCTTATTAAAAAATTGTTTTTGGAAATCTTTGTTATATAGAAGGAATATTGTAGTTTATGCTTGAAAAAGGTTTAAATAAACTAAAAGTCATTAATCTACATTGCTTTAACAAACAGATGTGAAATACTATATTTGTCATTTTTTTTAGAACTGGACAATTTGATGACATTTTGTTAGGATTTGACACAATCGAAGGTGATGGTCGTTTATCAGTTTGTATTTTTACTCATCTAAAACAAAAGTGGACACTTGCAGGGTGACCACTGAGTGTTTCAAATATTAGCCTTCCATCTAGAAAATTTTTAGGTTACTTCTACTTTTAAATTATTGGAACTTGAAATGGATTCATGCCATACGTTAAAAATAGGCTACTTGAAAAGTGATTTTCTGATAAAAAACAAAAAAGAAGATAATTGACTTTTCTATAGGCCTCTTTCTAATATGATGTAGCTTCTTTTTGTTATTAAGAACGTTTTTCGTTTCTTTCCTATCTAAATCAGAGTGTTATATGTCTCTTTTTCACATTTTCAATCCTTTGTGAGAATTACTTAATGTTTTTAACAAAGAATAAGATTCATACTGCTACAGTTCACGTGATACTAGATTTTTGACTTCACTTTTATTATTTGTAGTCTGCACTGTGCCGTATTGTGCTTTCATCGTGCTTCTCTGAAAATAAAAATGGTCCTGGAAAGAAACCTGAATTCTTTTGGAATTTTCTATAAACTCCTTTAACTTGATTTCAAAAAAAAAGAGTGGCGGCCTGCATTTAACATTGCGGGGTCTCATTGTTATTCTTCAGGTTATGAAAACAATCGATATTTTGGATCAACTATAGGAAGGTTTGCGAATCGCATACATCGTGGTAGATTCATTTTAGATGGAAATTCATATCAGTTAGCTTGCAATGATGGTGAAAATCATTTGCATGGTGGAAATATAGGTTTTAACATGGTATAATATTTGCTGGTTTTTTTAATTATTTCTTTTAAACTAACAAAACATGTTATATTTTGTAATTTGTATATATTTGGTAAACTGTAAAAAAATTCCTCTGTTTTTTTTTAAAGAAGTATTGCCAATCCACCATTGCTTCAGGTTTCTCCTACGAGAAACCTAGAAACTTTGAAAACTCTGTGAACTCCCAATTTTACAGCATTTTTGCGTAACTCTAGGAAAGCTGTACAAAATTACAAACGCTCTAGTAAAAAGTTGACTATGGGAAAAATGGATATTGCTTCAAACAATTGTTTAGAAATTTTATTAAAAATAGATTCACATCTGAGAAAAACATAAGGATTTTTGTTGCTGTTAAAAACGTCTTATTCAGATTTCTTCTTTTGTGTGTTTTTTAGAAAATGTGGGGATGGGAGGTGCATGCCGATAACGTTCAATTTCTTCTTACAAGTGAAGACAAGGAAGAATTATATCCTGGCTGTATTAATGTTTCTGTCACTTACAAACTTACTGATAATAATGAAATCAAAGTGATACTTAAAGCTGAACCAACAGACACTGCAACTATTGTCAACATGACCAACCATGCTTTTATCAACCTTGCTGGTCAGGTATGTAAGTATTGTTGTGTTGTGTAATTATTGTTTTTTGTTGATGGTGTCTTTTCTCGATGGTGTACTGAGTATAGATGGTATTATGATTAGATGTTGTCATGAGTACATGGTGTCATGACTAGATGTTGTCATGACAGATGTTGTCATGAGTAGATGGTGTCATGACTAGATGATGTCCTGATTGGATGGTGTCATAAGTGGATTGTATCATAAGTAGATGTTGTCATGAGTAGATGTCATGAGTAGATGTTGTCATGAGTAGATCTTGTCAATAGTAGATAGTGTCATGAGTAGATGGTGTCCTGATTGGATGGTGTCATGAGTAGATTGTGTCATGAGTAGATTGTGTCATGAGTAGATGTTGTCATGAGTAGATGGTGTCCTGATTGGATGGTGTCATGAGTAGATTGTGTCATGACTAGATGTTGTCATGAGTAGATGGTGTCCTGATTGGATGCTGTCATGAGTAGATCTTGTCAATAGTAGATGGTGTCATGAGTAGATCTTGTCATGAGTAGATCTTTTCAATAGTAGATGATGTCGTGTGTAGATGATGTCAGCTATCGAAAGCATATCAATGTTTCGGTGCATTTAATTTTGTGTGTAAAAAACGTATTTTTGCGATTAACGAGTTTTCAAAAGCTTCGCACGTGTAAAATTTTCATGCCTTGTGATACGAAAGAGCTCCGAAAAGCTGAGGATGTTGCAATGTTAATTGTCAACAGAAAGCAATCATAACCCAAAAATCTTTTGCGTTCTTTCGTAGGTATTTTCGTAAGCCATAATCGTAAGAGTTTTGATTAGAAAATCATGGGTTGTATTTATTAACAAGTATTCTCATGTAAGTAGTATGTTGTGAAAGGGTTCGATGTTTGCTGTGAAAGGGTTCGATGTTTGTTGTGAAAAGGTTCGAAGTATGTTATGAAAGAGTTCGATGTTTGTTGTGAAAGGGTTCGAAGTATGTTATGAAAGGGTTCGATGTGTGTTGTGAAAGGGTATGATGTGTGTTGTGAAAGGGTATGATGTTTGTTGTGAAAGGGTTCGATGTGTGTTGTGAAAGGGTTCGATGTGTGTTGTGAAAGGGTTCGATGTGTGTTGTGAAAGGGTTCGATGTTTGCTGTGAAAGGGTTCGATGTGTGTTGTGAACAGGTTCGAAGTATGTTATGAAAGAGTTCGATGTTTGTTGTGAAAGGGTTCGAAGTATGTTATGAAAGGGTTCGATGTGTGTTGTGCAAGGGTTCGATGTATGTTGTGAAAGGATTCGATATTTGTTGTGAAAGGGTTCGATGTTTGTTGTGAAAGGGTTCGATGTTTGTTGTAAAAAGGTTCGATGTTTGTTGTGAAAGGGTTCGATGTTTGTTGTGAAGGGGTTCGATGTGTGTTGTGAGGGGGTTCGATGTGTGTTGTGAAGGGGTTCGATGTGTGTTGTGAAAGGGTTCGATGTTTGTTGTGAAAGGGTTCGATGTTTGTTGTGAAAGGGTTCGATGTTTGTTGTAAAAAGGTTCGATGTTTGTTTTGAAAGGGTTCGATGTGTGTTGTGAAGGGGTTCGATGTGTGTTGTGAAAGGGTTCGATGTGTGTTGTGAAAGGGTTCGATGTTTGTTATGAAAGGGTTCGATGTTTGTTGTGAAAGGGTTCGATGTTTGTTTTGAAAGGGTATGATGTTTGTTGTGAAGGGGTTCGATGTTTGTTGTGAAAGGGTTCGATGTTTGTTGTGAAAGGGTTCGATGTGTGTTGTGAATGGGTTCGATGTGTGTTGTGAATGGGTTCGATGTTTGTTGTGAAGGGGTTCGATGTGTGTTGGGAAAGGGTTCGATGTGTGTTGTGAAAGTGTTCGATGTGTGTTGTGAAAGGGTTCGATGTTTGTTGTGAAAGGGTTCGATGTTTGTTGTGAAAGGGTTCGATGTTTGTTGTGAAAGGGTTCGATGTTTGTTGTGAAAGGGTTCGATGTTTGTTGTAAAAAGGTTCGATGTTTGTTTTGAAAGGGTTCGATGTGTGTTATGAAAGGGTTCGATGTTTGCTGTGAAAGGGTTCGATGTGTGTTGTGAAAAGGTTCGAAGTATGTTATGAAAGAGTTCGATGTTTGTTGTGAAAGGGTTCGATGTTTGTTGTGAAAGGGTTCGATGTTTGTTGTAAAAAGGTTCGATGTTTGTTGTGAAAGGGTTCGATGTTTGTTGTAAAAAGGTTCGATGTTTGTTGTGAAAGGGTTCGATGTGTGTTGTAAAAAGGTTCGATGTGTGTTCTGAAAGGGTTCGATGTTTGTTGTGAAAGGGTTCGATGTTTGTTGTGAAAGGGTTCGATGTTTGTTGTAAAAAGGTTCGATGTTTGTTTTGAAAGGGTTCGATGTGTGTTGTGAAGGGGTTCGATGTGTGTTGTGAAAGGGTTCGATGTGTGTTGTGAAAGGGTTCGATGTTTGTTGTAAAAAGGTTCGATGTTTGTTGTGAAAGGGTTCGATGTTTGTTGTAAAAAGGTTCGATGTTTGTTGTGAAAGGGTTCGATGTGTGTTGTAAAAAGGTTCGATGTGTGTTCTGAAAGGGTTCGATGTTTGTTGTGAAAGGGTTCGATGTTTGTTGTGAAAGGGTTCGATGTTTGTTGTAAAAAGGTTCGATGTTTGTTTTGAAAGGGTTCGATGTGTGTTGTGAAGGGGTTCGATGTGTGTTGTGAAAGGGTTCGATGTGTGTTGTAAAAAGGTTCGATGTGTGTTCTGAAAGGGTTCGATGTTTGTTGTGAAAGGGTTCGATGTTTGTTGTGAAAGGGTTCGATGTTTGTTGTAAAAAGGTTCGATGTTTGTTTTGAAAGGGTTCGATGTGTGTTGTGAAGGGGTTCGATGTGTGTTGTGAAAGGGTTCGATGTGTGTTGTGAAAGGGTTCGATGTTTGTTGTGAAAGGGTTCGATGTTTGTTGTGAAAGGGTTCGATGTTTGTTTTGAAAGGGTATGATGTTTGTTGTGAAGGGGTTCGATGTTTGTTGTGAAAGGGTTCGATGTTTGTTGTGAAAGGGTTCGATGTGTGTTGTGAATGGGTTCGATGTGTGTTGTGAATGGGTTCGATGTTTGTTGTGAAGGGGTTCGATGTGTGTTGGGAAAGGGTTCGATGTGTGTTGTGAAAGTGTTCGATGTGTGTTGTGAAAGGGTTCGATGTTTGTTGTGAAAGGGTTCGATGTTTGTTGTGAAAGGGTTCGATGTTTGTTGTGAAAGGGTTCGATGTGTGTTGTGAAGGGGTTCGATGTGTGTTGTGAGGGGGTTCGATGTGTGTTGTGAAGGGGTTCGATGTGTGTTGTGAAAGGGTTCGATGTTTGTTGTGAAAGGGTTCGATGTTTGTTGTGAAAGGGTTCGATGTTTGTTGTGAAAGGGTTCGATGTTTGTTGTAAAAAGGTTCGATGTTTGTTTTGAAAGGGTTCGATGTTTGTTGTGAAAGGGTTCAATGTTTGTTGTGAAAGGGTTCGATATTTGTTATGAAAGGGTATGATGTCAACTCCAATCTGTTCAGACACGTCCACAGCACTGTTTAAGAATAAACTTCTGTTTAAATTTTCATTGAATTGCTAAGGTAGTGATGCTTATACAAAAATGTTCAATATATCTTTTGTGTTTTTAGTTACAACTAAGGATAATCTTTCCGAATTAGATATTTTCATCTTTATTACTCCATTCTCCCTCTTATCCAATTAAACTACAATTTACATTACTGGAATATACATGGAATGCGTTTTGTTGAAACGTTATCACTTTCCAGATTTTTACTTCCCTTCTCATCACAATTTTTGTTTTAGAAGACAGAAAGCGGTATTCTTGACCATACGTTGGAAATCAATTCAAATCAATACCTACCACATGTTAGCGGCATCCCCACTGGTAATATTATAACATTATCTGTTTAACATTATCTGTTCATCTTTTACTGTCTTAAATGCATGTAAAAATAACATAAGGCCAAAATAGGCTGTTAGAAATACTTTAAGGCATTTTTATTAACCCTAATGGCATATTATTAATACCTTAATCCCGGATTTAACACTGTAAATGAGTAATCCCGGGTAGCTAGATTTTGCTTATAGCCTGTTTTTAAGTAAATTTTGTACTAAATTTAGTGGGAAATTAAATGCTACTAGTTTTCACAGGTTAATATTTTCGAAAATTAAATTTCTCAGGTATTAATTTTCGCGAATGGCGTTAATTCTTTTCTCACTAAAACAGTCACACAAGTTACACATTGACCCTATAAATATGATTTTGACGACAGCGTTCCATTTTCTTTGTATGAATGAAATCGCGCTTTTTTCACTGTGAGAAAAAATGTCATGAGTTATTAACCTAATTTGGCGCTAATTGAGCCTGGTCGAAAATAAAAACCTCCAAAATTAAATACATACTGCTACTTTTAGGGTCTGCCTCATTGCAGGCCAGGACACACCTTAGAAAATTGTTTAGCAAACAGTTGAATAGTTGGTCCTTGCAAGTTATTTTTAAGTCGTCTTTTTAGGCACCTGTATAACTATATGTCTCACCATAATAAAGAAAGCTTTTTATGTTAGCGCTCCTGTTTAAGTCTGATTAGCGTGCGGGATAAATATCAGGATTTTTTGATATTTTAACGCGGGTTATCGCGAACACACTTGTATAGTAAGAATTGAGCGTATTATATGTGCAAAAGATTATATAAGCGACAGACAAAAAAAATTATCTTTGAAAAATCGAAGTGAAAACATTATTTAACTTATTTACCCGGGTTAGTACTTTCAGTTTCTATTGGTGCTGCCATCAAAGAAGATCCTGCGAAGGGAGTTCCTCGCGCATTTGAAGTTCCCATTTGAGCTATGAAAGCCGTGCAACCTCCTAAGATATTAATTCTATTCTCGTCCTGAACGCAAAGCAGAAAAAATAGATTTACACTTTTATAGTCTTTGGCATGACTTGGCCAGGGTTGAAACTCGAGACCTTCTGCACTTGAAGCGAACGCTAAACAGTAAATTATTACAATTAGTAGATTACTTTAACTTTTAATTTTAGGTGAAATAAAAACTGTTGATCCACGTTTTGATTTTACAATTGGAAAGAAGGTTGGGGACGACATTGATAAAGTGGAGGGAGGATATGATCACAACTATTGTTTGAAAGATGGACAATCTTTTTGTGCAAGGTACTTTTGTATATAAAGGGGTCATTAATGACGTCAAAAAGTTTTGTTCAACTGCCTGCCTAGGTTGATATGCCTTACAACTAGCCTTAATAACCAATTCTAATTGGGTTTTTTTTTACGTTTGCACAAGTTGTATTAATTTAAGCCATTTGTATCCTGCTGTCAAAATAATTAGACTGGAAGCGCAACAACCGCAGTTATACATCGTTGCTGCCACGTTAGTCAAGTCTTAATTAATTTCAAATTTCAAGAGAAGCATTTGCCTTCAGAATACATCTTTTTTTTTAACGTTGGAGAAATCAATTTTATATCTCTGCTTTTCATTTAGACTTTATCATGATCTCTCCGGAAGAGAATTAGAAGTCCATACAAGCCAGCATGGAGTGCAATTTTACTCCGGAAATTTTCTTGACACCATTGGAAAAAATGGCAACCGCTACACAAAAAGAACCGGTCTATGTTTAGAACCTCAAAACTATCCGGACAATGTAAATCAGGTAATATTTTGGAGTCCAAATCGGGAAACTTGGAACGAAATCAGTTATTGCAGAAATTCCTGTTCTGTGTAGTAGTTTCTCCCCTTTTCCATTTCAGCCATCATTCCCTTCATCTATTATTCGACCTGGAGAAGTATATGAACATTTTATTACATGGAAATTGAGCACACGATAGATGTTGGTAGCAAAAGTTAAGGAGAGCATCAAACTTAGGAAGTGTACGTTTTTTTGGAGCAAGCCCATTCTCTGGAATTAAAAGCTTTAGATGACTTTTATCAGTTGTTTCTTGGGAATGTAGTATACGTGATTTTGTTTGTTTGTTTGTTTTTTTGTTTGTCTGTCTGTCTGTCTGTCTGTTTTTGTTTCTCTTTCTGCATAAATGAAATAAAAAAATTTGATATTTGATGAGCATTCTCAGCATCGTGATTGGAAATAGAAATGTTTTTTTGCACAAAGGTAAAATAAAATTTACAGGAAAAAAAACAAAAGTATAATTTAGTCTCAGATACAAATTCTAAGTCTATCAAAACTGAGCTCGTGAAACAATAGGGACCTTACGCAATGACGACGGCATCTCAAGGCGACGGCAGTAGGCTACGTTGCCGTCGCTTTCTAGGAATTATATTTACGCGGGAAAATCACAAACATGTAGACGGGAAGCGAAAGTAAACAAATATGGTATCCTTCAGAGAAATTAGACATGCTCTCCTTCTTGCCCATTTAAATAGAGTAATAAACGATGAGGATTTTATATTATTGTACAACCTCGAAAAACCTGGACTATCCTTACTGGAATTATGAAAAATTTGACTTGGAAAAGCTTAGTGACGAAGAATGCTGGAGTGATTATAGGTTTTATAAAAACGACATCTACGAGCTACAAGACATGTTTGGTATACCAGAAGAAATCACAACCTACAACAGACTGAAGGTTGATGGTGTTGAAGCTTTGTGCATATTTTTAGATCGTTTTGCTTACCCTTGCCGCTATTCAGATATGATACCGAAATATGCACGACCTGTACCACAGTTCAGTATAATTTCGAGTCAAATTTTGAATATTCTGTATGGGAACTTTCATCACCTTCTCGAGAACCTTAATCAGCCTTGGCTTAGTCCACAATGCCTGGAAGAATTTTGTGAGGTCATTCACAGAAAAGGTGCTGCACTAGATCACTGCTGGGGCTTTGTAGATGGAACTGTGAGGCCAATTAGCAGACCTAATCAAATGCAAAGAGTTTTATACAATGGGCACAAAAAAGTCCATGCAATCAAATGTCAACCTGTTGCAGCTCCAAATGGCTTAAATGCAAATCTTTTTGGGTCAGTTGAGGGTAAAAAACATGATAGCACCATGTTAGCACAATCACATTTGTATGCTCAGTTTGCAGTTGATACAGGTGGGAGAGCTCTTTGTATTTATGGGGATCCTGCCTACCCCTTGAGGCCACAATTACAAGCACCATTCCGCAATGTAATTCTTACACTACAACAAATTGCTTTCAATAAATCAATGAGCCAAGTGAGGATTTCAGTTGAATGGCTTTTTGGGGACATTGTAAATTGGTTTTCGTTTATGGATTTTAAAAAGAACTTAAAAATTGGCTTGAGTTGTGTCGGCAAGATGTACATGGTTTGTTCGTTATTAAAAAATGCAAGAACATGCCTATATGGAAGTATGACCAGCAATTTTTTTAATTTGGATCCTCCAGAACTGAGACAATACTTTATCTAACATATTTGGTGTATTTCAGTAACAAAATAGAATGTATAACAAAATAGAATGCATAAAAAAATGTGTATATACATCATAAAAATCACTTTTTTATGTGTTCAATTAATGTTAACATAAGACTTTTCATTTCATCATTTCATCATTTTGGTTTTGTTGTCTTTGCAAGAGTAACTCCCTGAACATTTCTCCTTCTTCTTCTTTCATTCTCAACTCTCGGTCCCTTAATTCGTATTCCTGTTGTGACTTTTCCCTCAAGTAGGTTAGTGTGTCAGAGCCTGTTCGCCTATATTGTTTTTTACTTGTACCAGGCTCTTCATTCTCTTCGTCTCGTTTTCTGGTCTCAGTCATAGTCTCCATTGCTCTTTTGCGTTGCTCCTCGGCTGATTTTCGTTCTGCCTCAACAGCCTTTTTTTTATTCCCACTTTCTTCCTCTTGATTTCTTTTTGCTTCATTTGTTTTTTCTAACAAGTCAAATAATAGCTGGTCAAGTTCAGTTTCCTCAACTTCAATACCTGAGGCTTTCTCGTTTTCTTTTTGATTTTTTTTAAAGTTATCGAGAAGTAAATTGTACCGGTCTCTCACACCTCTTTTTGTCACATTAAAATGAATATCTGTTATTCCATTTAACTCCTGAACTATAAGGTCCCATGCATTTCCACGTTCTCTTGTACCCTGCTTATGGTTATATGGCTCCACAAGTAAAGCTTCTCTGCATAGAAGTATATCGTGCTGCATAGAAGTATATCGTGCTGCATAGAAGTATATCGTGCTGCATAGAAGTATATCGTGCTGCATAGAAGTATATCGTGCTGCATAGAAGTATATCGTGCTGCATAGAAGTATATCGTGCTGCATAGAAGTATATCGTGCTGCATAGTCCACAACATTACTTTACTAAAAGTGTAAAAATATATACTTCAGACATTAGCTAGCTAGCACACTTTTAAATACAAAGAATATTAAAAAAATCATAGGCAAGCTCGCCAGCTAGCTACATTCAGTTTTTGAGATTTTTTAATACAGCAGAAACGTAACGAAAACTAGTCTTCTACAGGCTAGGAAATCTCATCTTGTATCCTTTGAAAAAAAATTCCTCAACTTTTTAATTTTAATGTTGTTGTTCTCAGAAGAAGCAGCAGCCATGATGTATATATTTCTACAAAACAGAAAGTTCAACAATTTAGAGCTGTTAGTTCTTAGAACACATGTTCTTATAATTCTGCACAATCATTGACGCATAAATTATTCAATTATTCATGTTTTATTTAAAATATATCATTATTTGAGTGAAAATATCCAAAGAAGTACTCACGTTGTCTACGGAACGCCAGCGAGTATTCTTCAGGTTCTCGGTTTAAGCTGCACGGCAATAAAGCTGGGTTTCCCCGGAGGTGCGCATGCGTAATACTAAAAAACTGACGTTGTCCCCCACGCCGTCGTCATTGCGTAAGGTCCCTAATATTTTTATAAGAAAGAATGTTTACCAATTTTCAACCTGTGAAATTAGACTCATGAATACTCTGGAATCATAAAGATGTTATGTTTTGTTTTATCTAGTAAGGATAGAGAGAGAGAGAGATCTCTTCTTCTATACTCCTACGTTGTATAAATGCTTACATGTTTAATATTGTAGAAAATGTTTTATAGAAATTAATAATTAGATATATTTAGTACATCATTTAGACTTGTAGATATTCGCAGAATTTTATGAAACAATTTTTCTGATTTAAATTTGAAACTAGAAGTTAATTTTAGGGTTGAGGTGAACTCCTGATCGAAAGTTTGCTTTAAATTTCAGCAGTTGATTTATTATACTCCGTACTATATATGCTAAATTAAACTCCAATAAAAACCAACAAATTCATTTTAAGGTAAAAAGTGTTGAACAACATTTGTACAACAGTCACTGTTACGGCTTTAATGGAAACACATGTTGTACAGCAAATATTGTAGAAATAGATTTTTTTCTATCTCCACAACAGATGCAAAACATCTTTTGTACGACAATTAATGACTTTAATGGAAACCGGCCTTTATGTATTTCTACTGCACGTTACTCAAAGCTCTGTGTATCGTTACAATGTAATTTTTTACTACTATTTTTAGTAATCGTTTAAGAAAATAATTTGGAATGCTCCGATTTAACACCTCCCCTGTTAAAAGCAGGACTATTAAAAAAAAACTTGCAAACTGTCTACCTATCCTCTCTGATATTCATTAGTTGTGGTACAAAAAAAAGGTTAGTTTCGAAATAAAGCCCTTTTTATTTTACAAACATATCAACACCGGGGTGTTTGTTCGTAAGCCTACGGTATTTAGTATATAGTGAATTAATTTTTTTAGAATATTTTATGCTAATGTGTTTGTAGATGAGAATTTTTTTTAGAATATTTTATTAGGATATATAACAACGCGATCGAATTTCGCATTTTTCACTCTTAAATAACGTACTTTGATCAAAAGGATTTCTCCGTTTTAAATTTTCTTGGTAAACAGGAAAATGTGCGTTGTATTAATTGGTTTTTGTTAATGTAGAAAATATCTTTTGCTTGAGAAAATGACACGTGGTGTTTTTTTTATTTTATGAAATGGAAATTAAGCTGGCTAGCATGATTTTATCCCATTTAGTAAACTCTATTCTTTTTACAGATTTAAATTTCAAACAAAGATCAAGCCTTGTTATATAAACAGACCATGAACAATTTTTAGTTTCTGTCACAAAAGTGTAATAAAATTGCATCTTGTTGCAGTGTGACCACACAAAACATCTCCCTAATAATCTAAAATTTGGACTTAAAATAGTGATTCCTTCTAAAATTGTTAAATGTAGACATCCATTTCAGAGGTTTGTTATTACGTTTTATGTGACAAAAATTTGATCATGTATTTTTCTTGCAGCAGGACTGTATTTACATATTCACTGCATTTCCAAAATAAACAGCTTCTCTGGTATCAAAACAAGGAAAGGCTTGATTATGAGTGACTTCATTTCCTCCTAAAATTTTAGCAAAATCTCTTAAAATATGTAATGATTTTTTCACGTTTTTTTATGTTTTCTCCTAACATTTGACCCAAAAACCTAAGTTCTCTAAAAATCTTTTCTATCTAAAAATCTAGATCAGCTGTTTTCAGAAAAAATAACGCGATGCTTTCAAACAGTCAACGTGTCACCATTCCACCACCTGTTTGTATTCACGGTAATATTCGAAATCGGTCCGTAAATGAATTTCACATAATTTCGACTTGATATCAAATTCATGAATGTATGTGTATACTTCAAGGTTCGTCAGATATTCTAAAAGGATAAACTTCGCATGATAGCATTACATTTCAACTTGCTTGTTACATCGTAATTTTTATTTTGGTAATCTATCCAGATAATTTCTCATCAATACATTAGATTAACATTTTAGCTTCTAAAGTTTTAACACCTATATATGTTCAATTACAAGTAATTTATCGGTTTGCATCGAAATTAAGATGCGAAAGAACTTTTCTTTACACGTTCAATTTTAATACCTTGGTGTATATTTTTCACTTTTATGAATATATATTGCGCTCGGACCCACCCATTATTATTTGTCTGGAAAGCAGGCAGGAGAAAAGGTATGTTGTTTTTGTCTCTAAAAATTCAACTGAACGGTTAGATGTTTTAACGAATAGGTTTTTTTAAAATTAAATTGGTCCTATTTTAAAAATTAATTTTAAAGAACTAAGGTGATGTGTCTGACTACTTTTTATGACTCTGCAACACGAAACCATAAGGCTAGGAATTCCCTCCGACAGTTGTTATTATTATTATTATTATTCACAAAAACTGCATTTCTGCAATATAAAAACACTAACTATTATCAACGTTTGTCCTGTAAATTTTTCTTTTTTGTTTTCAAGAACTAATTTGTACTCTTAGCGACGTAGTTTATGATCAACCAGCCAGTTTTTACAGCCATCTCAGTTCGTTTCGAACCTTTCCTTGAACAAGTACAGGTTAAATACAACCATTTTTCAAGCAAAACATGATCATTCTTCACCATCCTTAGGTTAACAAAAGTTGGAAAGAAATATGAAGACCATCATTTCCGTTCTAGCATGTGTCTTGATACAGTTATGTGCAGGTAATTCGAAATTTATATTTATGATATTAATCTTTGAGTGACAGTTACAATTGCACAAAAAAAAATCTAAAAATCATTTCTTCGACATGTTGAAATATCTTTAAAATTTTCGATTTTCGATTTCCCTTTAAAATTCAGATCAACTCTACGAAAAAATATTGCTAAGAAATATTTAATATGTATTAAGTTATATTTATTTAGGTTTATATTTTTGACTAAGGTAGATGATACCGATCCCAGGAAAAAATCAGGCTTAAAGAACAGATATCTCATAAAGCACAGGTTTTTTTTATAAATTTGGCTACAAACTTAAAATACCAATTTTTACATATATTTTTTTGCATCATACCATATGGTTATTTTTTCTAATTGCGCAAAAAGGCAACATTTAAGAATAAAGATTCTGATTTAAAGAACATTACATAACATTTTATTTTTTTATGTATTTGTTTTACAAATTTTTTATTTATTTATTGTCTTAGGAAGTTACCTCCCAAGTGACGAATGTCGTTTTCCGTTTCGTCACAAAGGATTGTGGTATTGGGACTGTGCGTTGACAACAGAACATACTCGTTCTTGGTGTTCAAAAACTACAGAATTTAATCACGAGTGGAATTATTGTGAGGAAGGTATGATTTTAGTCTGTGGACAAGTTTCTCAGTTACTTTAAAAAAAGCATTGATTGACCTCGATTCACATGAACTATTTTTATTTTAGATTTTTTTTGCGATTAAAGATTTTGCGAACAACTCCTTTTGCGTAGTTTTTCAGATTTCGCAAGATTTTTACCATGAATTAGTCAAAAACATTTTTTTCGCACGAATTCAAATTTGAGAATGATGACAATTAGCAAAATTAGCGAAAATGTTGGCATTAAAGTAGTGGAGTTTCTTTTTAGTGGGCGTATAATTCTCTTATATGTATAAGAGGGGTGGGGGAGTTAGTGGGTGGGTGGGTGTGGCAGATTGTACCTCTCTTTGTCTATAGCCCTTCTGATACGCTTCCATATTGTATTTTAGAAAAAATCACAAAAGATCAGATTGATAAAAAATTGCAGTCGAAATACTAGCAGAGCGCGTGAAAGGAAAGTCTCGCCTTGCCTCGCCTCGCCCCTTCTCCCTTAGACTTTTAAATAAATTCCGTCCCATATATCTTGGTTGCAGTTGCGCGTCTTGATATACGCAAAATGACTCTCCATACCTAAGTACACGAGAGAGGGCTTACTGGCTACAGAATTAATTTAAAATACAGATGATTATATTTTGATATCATATCTAAAATAAATGTTTTCTCGCAAATTTCTTAATTTTTTTTAGATACAACTTTATGTTGAGTGATTTCAATTTGCAAGTATCCATTACGAAAATGTAAATATGTATTTGTTTATAGGACACAAAGTTTCAAATGGCTCCGTTTGTTTTTTTCCGTTCTACTATAAAGGTGTTTGGTATAACAGCTGCACGAGAGTCAATCATAATGGTCTATGGTGCTCAAAAGATATGATTTACAAGGGCGCATGGAAAAACTGTCAAATGCAAGGTGTGACGACGATTTGTGTTTTTAAAGTAAAAACCGTTAAAAACTGAACCGCTTTATACGCACTCAACCCCTCCCTTACAATGTATAGATATTCTCATATGACAGGCGATTGATCTATCCCATAGTTGCACAGGGAGAACATGTTTGCAAATGAATATTGTAAGTTGCACTTCACGTAAAAACCAGGTCTTAAATAAAGAAGGGAAGAATACTATCTTGCTGTTCCAGGTCATGATACAGAGTTTAGACCAAATCTAAAAAAAAGTCTAGTATAAAAATGCATTTGCTTTCAGTGAGTCAAAACGATGTACACATTGCACGAATAACCATCTCTCGTTTTCTGCATAGTTAAATTCTATTTAATTGTGTCATGTGACAATTTGCACCAAACACCTTGTTACAGTGGTCTCACGACTTTAGCTATCAACTTATTTTGGTTTCACCACAGAAATGCAGCTTTCCAATATACAAGCAGAAGCGAGAGCTATTTCATGGACGAGAGTATCGAAAAATTTTAAAGCTATCAGTGTTGGACAGGCTGGTGTATGGGGAGTTGGAACGAACAATAAGATTTACTACAGAGAGGAAACTTATCATCCGAATGTGGAGGAAAAGGGATCACGAGGAGGCGATTGGCAACTTATTGGTGAGTCAGACAATTTTTTAAGCAAGAGCATAATAGAATCAAGAAATTATGTAAAAATGTGTATTTGCAGGTGGAAGCTTGAAAGAAATATCATCTGGTTATGATACAGTGTGGGGGGTAAATCGTCATGACTACATCTACGTTCGAATCGGTATGTTGTAAAGATATTTGTTGCGCGTGGCTTTTGCCAATCCTATGCGCAGTTTTAGCTTAAATGACTTAGTTATTTTAAAAAGATTTGGTCGAAAATTTAAAAAAATGTATGTTACACGTCAATGCAACGATAGAGCGAGAGAGGGGGTCAAACTACTTTCCGTTTAAATATTATATACCGTGAATTATCGATTTTATGGAAAATAAAAAAGTATTTCGAACTGCTTTGTCGTGTGACAATAGTTAATATTATATTTTTAATTAGAAAAGAAACCAGATTGATGTTTAGCATCAGTTTATCCTAAATGACGTCTCCTGAGAACAAGGTCATGTTATTTTTAACCCTGCCTCTCATATATACGGCAGCTTCATTTTCCCCGTAGGTATTTCGAAAAGTTCACCAACAGGTACTTCATGGAGACGCATCAGTGGGGGCTTAAAACAGATAAGCGTTAGTCCAAGTACTAATCAAGTTTGGGGTGTCAATAGAAATGACGATATCTTTTTTCGAACTGGTATCACGATCGCTGGAAATCATGTTGGTACGTGTATGTTGATATTTGACATTTTTAGCTTTATAGTACCCTCTGTGTGAACTCTAATAATCGAGATAATCGAAACTCTTTTTTTTCAATGTTTTTTCTTACTTTTGCTTTCCTAGTTTATTTATTTGTTTTGTGTGTTTACATCATGACAGCATTTCAAAATTTTTCGAGGGGCTAACGACAAGCGAAATATCCTTTTTTCTTCAAGAAAATCATTTACCTTATTCCATGAAATTAACGCGGTTTTTCAAAATTCGCGTTAATTTAATGACCGTTAATTTAATGACCGTTAATTAAATGCAGTGTTAATTTAAAGACTGTTAATTTCATGACTCCTTAATTAAAATACTGTTAATTTGGTGACTTTTTTATAATATAAAAAAGCCTAAATAATACAATTTTTTTACAAATTTTTTACTATTTTCTTCTCATCGGACGATAGCTCAACGGTGCTCTTTTTAGCCATCTTTTTTAAAATAGATTTTGTATCATCTTCATACTCTGATCCAAGTGGAAAATTAACTAAAAGTTTTCTTCCAAAATTTTTAAATTTGTAACATTGTGTTTAAAAACAACGTAAACTTTTATTTCAATTTCCAAACCGCCTTGTAATAGAGAAGACCGCTTCACTATCTAAACCCCGATCGTGACGTGACAACCATTGAAGTTGATCTTTGCTTGTCAACTTCAAAACCAGAACATGCGAAACTCATGAAAAGCGTCGTAACATCACCACTGCTAGTCGGAGGCTGCTGGGATAACAGAAACATTAAAAAGCGCCAGAGGAGCAAATAGCCAGATCAACATGGACTCATTTTTTTAAATTTACAAGTTCATATCATACGAAAAAAGTTACTGTTAAATTTTTTTTCCTCTTCCTTCTCAAATTCGCGTTAATTAAATGCATTTTAAAAAAGAACCTTGCCTCAACCGCGTTAATTAAATGCCTTTTTCAAAATAATTTCATTGAACCGCGTTAATTTCATGACCGTTAATTTAATTCGCGTTGTCTAAGGCCCTACATTCTGTTATTTATTGTTATTAGTGGGGGAATTTTAAATTTCGCAAAAGTCAATGCGACCGAAATACGTTTTTAATGCCATTGCGTCATAATTAATACTCACAAAATAGACATTTTCTTACTGAAAGCTACGGACGGCAACCGCTTGTAGCTAATCATTGCTGGTTGCTGAGCAGTAAAGGTCGTTTCACACTTCACGACCTTTCGCATAGGAAAGGTACTTCTAGAACGTACAGTTGGATTATGAAAATATATTTTAGGAACTGGGTGGAAGCACATCGCAGGAAAATTAAAATTTGTATCTGTTGGAAAGGCTGGTGTGTGGGGAGTCAACAAAAACAACGATATCTTTTACCGTAAAAACACCAACGGAGGAGAAACAGCAGGTATGCGACTAGTTCTTCATCGTAAATTTTAGTATGTTTGCTATTGTGTGAAACCAATTTTTTTTATTTTTTAGGTACAGCGCTAGTTCTCCATCGTAAATTTAACATGTTTGCTATTGTGTTAAACCGATTTTTTTTATTTTTCAGGTACAGCGTGGGAGCATGTTCCAGGAAAAATGTCACAAGTTTACAGTGGAAAGGATACTGTATGGGCTGTGTCTAATTTTTCGGTCTATATGAGATTAGGTAGGGTTAACAAGTAAATTCTTTGCGTAAGTTTGTTGTTTCATGGAGAAGTTGGACGAAAATTATTCCAATAATTCTGTGTTTTTTTTCGTGTATTTTTAGGTGTCAGCTTAAGCAATCCTACTGGAACCAGCTGGAAGAGAATGGATGGATTCATAAAATACATCACAGCTAGTAGCCACGATGGAGCCGTGTGGGGGATTGGACCAAGAAACAATGCGTACTTTAAACATGACGGTACACTCCAACCGAAGGGTCGAGGAAAGGCTCCAGGAAAGGCTAAAGGTCGCGGTAAAAAATATTAACCAGGAACTAGTGTAAAAAGTTTTATTCCGAAATATCGCTTTATGTACAACAAGATTCTTATATTTCGTGACATGTTACATGGTGACCACCAAATATTAATGCTTTTATATCATATATCATCAGTGGGTACTGATTCCCATGGAAATCTGACACTATTATTCTGATGATTCCTCTCGACCTAATTCTTCAATTTTTTAAAAATACTTGAAATCCCGGTAACCGAGATACGAAAAGGTCTTGTTTACGAAAAAATCTTAATACATTTTATTATATATCAATAAATATTACATACTTTCGTACCATCGAGCATTTCTCAATAGTTTATCGTATAATGAAAGAGAGGCGCGTGTAGTCAGCTATCTCGAATCAGTGACAACCTTGGTTAAAACAATTATAGCGTGAACAGTGAGGAAGACTCCTTATGAAAGTGGGGACCGGCATTGTTTACCTGCTGGTCCGTTTTGGTGTATTTCTTTAGTATTTTAAATTTGCTCTTTTAAAATGTCTAAATTGTGAAACTCAAAAAATTGTAGCTAATACCATAAGATCGGTCTAAAAACACAATTCAACGTGGAAAAAATGACTTTTAAAAAAGGAATATAAACAAACAACTATATATTAATGATAGACAAAAATTGCAGGGTATTAAACATAAGGAAAGAAAATAAAGTTAAAGAACAAGAATGTAAAACAAGTGAAATAAAAACAACCTATACTGAAAGAGTAAATTTGATTTTAAAAAGATATTTAATCGGAAGAGTGTGCAAAAGAATAAAATTAAGGCGAGTTACTCTCATTGGACTCGGCTGAGAAAATAGCATCTATTGTCAGTAACAATCAAGATCCAAAAAGCTATTTATTAGGCTTTAACCCTTTTTACCCGAAATTTTTTGAGAATGCTTTCTTAAATGCGCGGTAACTTAAAACTTAAAATAAAAAAACCGATTTCGCCAAATGCTTGTTTCTTTTCTTCCAAATGACAAGTAAATAGTTTATCACATCAACTTATTTCATTTCAGTTGATATTTGTCTCACCGGGTAATGATTTGTTAGATGTCAACGGTGGAGACCAAGGTATTATTCGCAAAATATTTGATAAAATTCAAACTCCTTTCGAAATCAGCTATATAATTATATAATCACGTTATTATGATATATCCATATATCAGCCATATATTTATGTGGTATGAACAGGCAACTAAATAAATCATGAAAATTCAAATCCAAATATTTTACAGAAATATTTTACATGGTCTTTCTTTAATTATAACGAACGTAATGATATCAAACAATTCGTTAATGAAAATATAAAGATGAGTTTTTTACGGGTACGAGGCGAAATAAGAACTACGAAGGTAATACGAAGAATCCTGACAAAAATAAAGGTTAGTGCACAGTATTGATAGCGCACTGGATCCTGACAAAAATAAAGGTTAGTGCACAGTATTGATAGCGCACTGGATCCTGACAAAAATAAAGGTTAGTGCACAGTATTGATAGCACGCTGGATCCTGACAAAAATAAAGGTTAGTGCACAGTATTGATAGTGCGCTGGATCCTGACAAAAATAAAGGTTAGTGCACAGTATTGATAGCGCGCTGGATCCTGACAAAAATAAAGGTTAGTGCACAGTATTGATAGTGCGCTGGATCCTGACAAAAATAAAGGTTAGTGCACAGTATTGATAGCGCGCTGGATCCTGACAAAAATAAAGGTTAGTGCACAGTATTGATAGTGCGCTGGATCCTGACAAAAATAAAGGTTAGTGCACAGTATTGATAGTGCGCTGGATCCTGACAAAAATAAAGGTTAGTGCACAGTATTGATAGCGCGCTGGATCCTGACAAAAATAAAGGTTAGTGCACAGTATTGATAGTGCGCTGGATCCTGACAAAAATAAAGGTTAGTGCACAGTATTGATAGCGCGCTGGATCCTGACAAAAATAAAGGTTAGTGCACAGTATTGATAGTGCGCTGGATCCTGACAAAAATAAAGGTTAGTGCACAGTATTGATAGTGCGCTGGATCCTGACAAAAATAAAGGTTAGTGCACAGTATTGATAGCGCGCTGGATCCTGACAAAAATAAAGGTTAGTGCACAGTATTGATAGCGCGCTGGATCCTGCAAATTACTATTTGTTTGAAGTACTGAAAGAAGAAACTGCATTCCATAGTAGGTTCAAAGTTGACCGAAAAGTCGAAAACGACATTGTTTATTGGTCAACGAATGTTGAAGATAACCAGTAATTTTAAATTTTTAAATACAGTTTGATAAAAATTATGCATCGATTTGTTCAAATAATAACAGCATTGCCTTATAAAAAGACAGAAAAGGAATAGCAACCTGGAGTTAATTCAGTTTGTAATAAAATTGTATTCCTGTTCCTCATTTTCCAAATGTTTTTTTCAGATCAACCGTTATTAAAACATCGACCATCGAGTTTTGAACGCCTAAAGACTGAAGCATTCAAATGCTAATTGCTGAACTAATGAAATATTGAACTACATACCCTGTTCAGAAGTTCTTATATTCGAATCATCATCATGGAATTTCCAGAATTTTCTAGAGTAATTTCAAAGGTATCCAGTTAAAGATTTTACTTTTTTTTTTAGAATATTACTATGTGTAAAATCTGTAATTTTAATGTTTTATTTATTCAGTTGTATTGCAGCGTAATCCGGGGCAAGACGGGTCGGCGGGGTAAGACGAGTCAGAATTTAAAATCTCTTGTTTGGCCGAGATTGATTCGGTAAAATAGTTATCTAAAGGGCTATTGTTTAAGTTACATCATCTCTGAGTGCCATTCAACAGCTGAAACTTTACTGTAACCAACGATTGAGATATTACGAAGAAAAAATAAAAGTACGGTAATTTTTAATCTATTTTTTTATTTTTGCTATATGAAACACAGGTTAGGGAATTTCTCTACACTTCTCAAATACTGTGCTAACCACAGCATAGCTACATGTTTTAGAAACTTTAATCCTAGCTATACCTAAACATATCAACACAAAATGTCAAACTTTTTCCCATATGAAAATAATTTAGGGTTTTTTTCCAAAGGGGTACTTGGGGTAATTTAGGTCACACAATAAATAAAAATTAGTGAATATCTGCTCTTCTCATGCGTACATTTTGCACTGTAGTTTACCCAGTCCAGTCACTAAAAGTCATCTAACTGGTTAGATAGCTAATACCTACTAGCCAACATGTACCAACAAATTTTGTTTATTAAATTAGCAAACTCCTTTATTAAGTCTGTGTTTGATGCGAACTGTTCAAGAAAATTTGATAAGTTTACCTGCTTTGGCTACGTGTATACGGCTATAGGAGCCCACCACAGTCAGCTACCTGACTGTGGTGGGCTCCTTTTTATTTCTAATATATAAACACCAAGGCCTCTGACCTATGTAGCTACTAATATGTGGCTCTTATTTTTCATTTGTTTGTTTGTTTGTTTAAGATGCGAAACTATGTACGAAAGACAAATCGTGGAAATTTTACACACAAACAGCGATTGAATGTGTAAAAAGAAAAAAAATGTCAATACGAAAAGCTGCTTCATCTGTCAATGTTCCTTTGGAGTCTCTACGTCGACGTTGTAACGGACAGCTAAAGCAACTTTCGGGAGAAAATATGCATAAAAAACAATTGGGTCCTATCCGTACTGTCCTGACTGAAGTACAAGAGACTGATCTGGAATCATATATACTATTCTTTTTATGGATTATCCATAAATGAACTAAGAAGGGTTATATATGAATATTGTGAAAGGAATAAAATTAAGCACCCTTTTAATAAAGTTCATCAAATGGCAGGACGTGATTTTGTGTCAGGTTTTCTTAAACGCCGGCAGACATTGTCATTACGAAACCAGAGGCTGTTTCATTGAATAGAGTGTTCGGACTAAACAAAACCTTCATCGACCGATATTTTGAAAATCTTAAAACAGTCTTAGAGAAATTTAACATTAGGCCACACCGAATATTTAATGTGGATGAATCTGGTTTAACATGTGTTCATAAACCAATAAAGGTGTTAGCACCAAAGGGCAAGCGTGTTGTAGCTATCGCAACAAGTGGCGAAAGAGGTGTAACGACTACCGTTGTTGTTTGTTGCACTGCTACGGGCAGTTATGTTCCACCTATGATGATTTTCAAACGTAAAAGAAAAAGGCAAGATCTAACAGAATGTGCTCCAGTTGGAACACTAAATGAAGTTTCTGATAGCCGGTGGATAAATACAGAATTGTTTATGGCCTACCTTAAGCATTTTGCTGATCATACCAAACCGACAAAGGATGATCGTGTCCTTTTAATTTTAGATGGGCACAGAAGCAATACGAAAAATATTGCACTTATAGACTTTGCACGAGATAATGGCATTGAGATTGTCTCCCTTCCACCACACACCTCACATAAATTGCAGCCTCTTGATCGGACATTTTTTAAACCGCTCAGAGTTGCTTTTAACACAACTTGTACATCTTGGATGCGACTACATCCTGCCCGAAGAATAACACCGCATATCTTATGGCAGCCACAATTGAAAACGCGAAATCCGGTTTTCGATGCACTGCATCACTTTTGCCAGAAAAAGAATTTTTGTCAGATCCGAGAGAAGCACTTGCTACCCCAGATGTTAGCACCATGACAGAAGAACCATCACCTATTGCATCTTCATCGCAAGCTGGATCCAGTGTTGATGCCATTGACATGATTGTTCATTCAACGCCGGTGAGTTTTAAGGGAAATTTTAAAAGTTCCCGATATTGTTGAAAAGAAAAAAACGAAGCGAAGTGAAGTGAAGAATCAGAAATTATTACGGATCACCATACAAGTTATCTTTGGAGAAATCTGAGAATGAGACAAAAAAAACTATCAAATTCGAAGAAACAACCAAAGGCGAAAAAAGAAACATTAAAAAAGAAAAAAACGACTAAAACAAAACCGACACCACCAGTTGTAGAAGATTGCGAGTGTTTAGTTTGCGGTGATTGGTGGCACGAGTCATTGCTAGGAGAAAACTGGATACAGTGTATAAAGTGTTCAGCATGGCTTCATGAACTATGTTGTTCTTCAGATAATTCTATTTGTGGCTTCTGTGACTAATCTTATTTGTTTGTTTTCATTTTGATTTTTTTATACACGATTTATATACGGTTAGGATTTTTATAGCTATATTTTAGTACTTTATTTTCATTTAACCTGCTAACTTGTTGCTACTAAGTAGTGGTACTAAATTTTACTTTTGTCAGACATCTAATAGAAGTTTAAAAACTCGAGATTTTCTCCTTTGTTCCTGGATTTCTATAGTGACCCATCTTGCCCCAACTGTTGGGGTAAGATGAGTCAGCACACTATTGCAGTATTTCAAATAAAATGGCAGCCATGTTGCTTTTTTTCTGTAATTTTTTTTTGGTTTGTTTTAAGGTTTTGTATCATTGTTTAAGCCTGTAATAATTTTTTTCAAAAAACCATTGTCTTCTTAATTTTTTTTACGTTTGTTCCCCTAAGAGACTCGTCTTGCCCCGAATTACGCCATATACACTTTTTTTATAAGCTGGAATTTTACATCACAAATTGAAACCTGAAATCTATTAATTGATTCTGTGGGAAATTCTGCGTTGAAAGATATTTCCCATGTTGTTTTTTCAGAGAAAAGGTGAAAATCGGTAAAATTTCAGCCTTGCCATTGTTCTTATTTTGTTTTTATTGTTCAATAATTTTCAGCCTTATTGTTGTTATCAAATTGTTCCTATAGAAAATAAAAGTGTATGTAATTTAAGTTAGCTATGATTTAAAGTTACAATAATAATCGAGAATTGAATTTTAAAATTTTAGAATCCAATTATTTTGTTTCCCCCATATTACTCGTTTTTAAGGTGCACTTCAAAGTTTAGAACTTTTTCATAATTTTTGTAATGGCGGAAATCTTTAAGCCACAGGGCTTCTTGTTTTAAGGATTAAAAATATTCTCAAGATTGACAAGAGTTCAGTAAAAAGGAGTAAGGTTCATAAATCAGGCTTTATAGCGATGGTAACTTACTCACAATGAATGAGAGTAGAAGTGGGGGCATCCAGCCTTTGGACGGGCACTTAATTCTTATAATCCAACCTGGAAATGATTTAATCATAAAATTACATGAAGAAAATAAACAAAAAAAGTAGGGGAGCAATGTCACCAGGATTGAAAGCAATCACATCGATTTCAATTGGCGAAAGATTTTGAAAAGAAGAGATGGAAAGTTCAAGAAGATAATGATGCACAAGCAAAAGGCTGACTCATGACTGCGCAACTAAGATGTTGAGCTTGCATTTTTAGGTATCCCTCTGAAAGAATTGATGGTGACCAGTCACTGCTAATTTCCATAGGTTATTCTGTCTAATGTCAACAAAAAAGAAGCTAAAAGAGATATTCCTAGTGTTTTTACTTTCAAAAATTTCAAATACACAAAACTCGAAAGTCGCCATTTAAAAGGTAGACTGTTTGCAACTCAGTAAGAGTGGCAAGAGCAAATGAAAAGACTGTTTGTGCGGTGAATCTGCATATTATTATTTATTTGTCGTGTGCCTGTCTACACAGCATGTGTTTATATATTATGTATACATGACTAAAATTGTTCTTCATATAACATAGACACTTCGTAATATAAAAACAATGGAAAACACACACAAGAAAGGCCTGGTAAGCGAGCAAACAAAAAGATTCCTCTGGATGTGTCGGTGCGGATCCGATGTTTGCATGCGGAAGTCGGAATGAGGATAACCGACATATGCAAACAATATCCACGGTTTTCACAGTCAAATGTGTACAGACATGCAAAAATGGACGTGTCCAACTTGCAACCTGATGGCAGAAAAGCAAACAAAGGCGGTACGCGGCATAAAAAAGCTTCGGAAAGACGAAGGCGATTTAAGTGTACGCCACCTAAAAGTAGAGGCTTCTGTGGATCCGTCAGTATCGGATTTGACTGGGCGGCGTGCGCTAAGTCGACATGGCTACAAGTACCCGCAGGCGCGAAGGAAAGGGTTGATGTCCCGGAAAGACATGGAAGCACGAGCGGCGTTTGCCAGACGGGTCAAGAAAGAGTACCACCCAAGCTTATGGACGACTGGCATAAGTTTCTATTTTGACGGGACGTCGTTCGTGCATAAGTCAAACCCAAATGACCAGGCAAGATCGACAGGAACAATGATGTGGAGAAAGCGTGGCGAGGGTCTCCATTTACAGTGCACGTCAAAGGGAAAGAAGGCAGGCACCGGTGGGAAAATGGTTCGTTGCCATCGCTCACAAGCGTGGCGTGGTGATGTGGAAGCAATACGAAGACCGTCTCACCGGTGCCTACTTTGCAGCCTTCGTTAGGGAGCATTTACCAACAGCCTTTGAAATCTGTGGCAACAAAGAGGAAAAACTTTTCTTGCAAGACGGAGATCCTCGTTAAAATTCAGCACCAGCAAGGAGGAGATAGGACCATGTTGTCTATACCACCACGGATCCCGGACATCAACCCAATCGAAAACTTTTTTCACCTTATCGGCAAGAAACTTTTAAGCAGTTTTTCCGCCGTGTCAAGCAGACCATGAAAGAGTATCCTGCGGAAGAAGTCGACAAGATAATCGAGTCCATGGACAAGCAGATGTCAATGATTGTGAAGACGAAGGGACGAAGGCTTAAGTATTAATTGTGTTGTTATATTTTTGTTGTTTTTCTTGGCTGAAGTGTTGCTTTTGTGTTGATTTGTCTCCCAAAATACTGCCAGCGACTCTGAAAAGACCTCCACCAACACTGAAGAGAGGGGGGGGGGGAGGGGGAGAGTGGTTTTTTAAAACTATTATGAACATGATTGTAGGTGTTTATATTATAAAAATGGCTGTTAATTTTATCCCAATTTTATTTTGCACAACTGTAATGAATTTAAGACAAAATTAATTTTTTTTCTTTAGGATTTTTCATCATAAAAAAATCGTGGCAAATTAAAAGAAGCCTTCAAGTCTAATTAATCTGTGTGTCTGAAAATAATTTGACTCAATAAGGGCTTTCACTGCTTCGTGGAGGAAAAACAATCAACATTCTTGAACATGACAAAAGCTGTTATCTTACTTATTGTGTGATAGTCGTGATGATGTAACTATTGGCAACAATTCAGCCAATACTAAAACTCACACAAATATCTTTAAAGAGGTAGAGTTGCGTTAAATTATGCTGCTCATGAACTGAAATCCAAGGCACATTGTACAATGGAATTCCAATTTCACTTTACCATTCACAATGTTATTTTTAGACTATTCTTTCTAAAATACATGTTATTGTAATTCCTGGTCGTGGACACAACAGTTGCTACTGAACCATTACAGCAGTAAAATTAAATTTGTCTTTAATATTTTCTTTTAGCTGTTACGAATAAATTTAAGAATGGATATAGAACAAAGCCTGCTTCAAACGCCCGAAAAGAAAATGTCAGGTATTTGACATAGCTTTATTTATTTGAAATTTATTTTTTTATTGCCCTTATATTACTTTTGTCATTACTATTTAGACATAATAACAACAAGCACAAATATTTCATAAACTTACACACTCATGGACACATAAACAAACAGGGAGTATACTTTTATATTGTAATTAGTTCTTATTGATAATTATTTCATTTTCTTTAGAAGGTGAACAAGTTGAGTACTTATTTTCTCAAACACCTAGCTACAGCATTAGGATTAATATTGCCATTAATACTTACTTCTTATTGTTGTTAAAATTTTAATTTCTAGAAGGTGAAAAAGTTGACACTATACATGATATATCCTGTTTTGTTAGTTCTATATTTTTACTTCTAGATAATAAAGAGAAAAAGTTAAAAAAAGTGGAGGGTAAGTATTTGTAGATAATAAATAGTGTTTATATGGAGCTATTTTTTTATTATTGGACACAGTTTTGGTATTATTATAAGAGAATTTTATTTTTCTTATCTGTGATGTTTTTGTTTGTTATTTAGTTTTGACGTATTCAGGTTATGCTCGATACAAGAAGGATCATCCTGGCCGCCTTTCCACAAAATCATTTAACTGGTGGAAAGCAAATGGGGGTCAGGATTTACCCAATTTTAATTGGAGCAATGCAAAGAAACGCAGACAAAAGCACAAACGTCGACGCACACATACCATTCAAAACCAATACAACAATTGTACTTACATACAATAAATCAGTTAAAACCAAAAAAAAATCTTTCTATTTATTTATTTATTTATTTATATTATTTATTAAATTATTTATTATTATATTTATTAAAGTTTTTATTCAAGTATATTTTAATGTTAGTTATTACTCTGTGGTATCTATTATTACTACACATGGTAATTACTTATTTTATCATACAAGCCTATTTATGTCTATTTAATGTAACAAGACGATGACTGACTCACCAACTTTCAAATTAATGGAGACCAATGGACAATACCGCGAAGTTCGAAAAAACTATAAATATCCCACTCCCCCTCTGAAATAATGCGTGTGATTGAAACGAAGCCCGCCACGAGGGCGGTTGTTTTTTTGATTGAAACGAAGTCCGCCACGAGAGCGGTTGTTTTGTGATTGGAACGAAGCTCGTCACGAGAGCAGTGGCGAGAAGAAAAGAAGGTTGTAGGAATATTGTATTGTAAGAATAAATGTAGTAAAGAAAAGACTTCGATGAGATCTATCCTTTTATATATTTCTTGTCCTTCTGATTGTATTCAAGTTTTGTGCTAAGGATTGTAGCTAGGGCATAAGGCTATGTTGTAAGGTTTATAATAAAATAGAAGAACCTCGGTTACATTAATATTTAAATGTTCACAAACACTGGATACGCAAAACATGTTGTTTATTTTATGCTCATTTGATTCGAATATTTTTTTTTGACAAACTCAAAGAACAGCAGAGGTACCATACCTTTATTTCACATTATTTTACAGAAACCAAAAAAGTAAAGTATTTATACATGTTAAGTAGCAGCGTAAATTTTCACTTCTTGCAAAACAAGGATTAAATTGTAAACTTTCACACCCCTCCTAACTATTATGCCCTACTCTCAAACTATCAATTTCGCTTAAAATGTCTGTATAAGATCATGAAATTACAAGCAGGTTTACAAAAAGAATTAGAATGTTTTGTATTTCCTTCTGTCAGACATCACCATCCCTTGTATATAAAAACTACTGCTATACAATACTTCTCCTTTCCACGGAAGAAACTCAACAGAGTATAAAAGCTAGATATTTAGACAATCAGATACAGACCCACTCAAATAAAAAATATTGATGCGATAAATGATGACTTCGTCTTTTACTTCATGTTAAGTGATAACAATGACAAGATACAAATATTATTGAAACGTTTCTTTGATATGAAGCTGGAAGTAAAAACTGGATGACAGAAAGCTGATGATAAAAGACATTAAAACATTTTTTTCAAAGAGACGTCAATTTTCGAAAAGATGAGGCCATGAGACGAGGGGATATGACCCTGCAATGTGGGTAATGCAAAAAAAAAATGTTGTATATAGACTTCAAATTTTGTGAGATATAGACGTTTTTATGGAAGTCTGGGGACAGACTCTTTTTGACAAAGAGGGTAAAGTTACAAAGTTGTATTTCATCAGAAACTGTACATAACGTGAGTGAAAGCTGTAAATAGTGATTTAACAACAGGACCCTAATCACTTGAACGATTAGGGTTCCGTTACCCTCATTGGGTATTTATTTATAGTATATATTTCTAGATTTGATTTAGGTAGATACAAAACAGGGTATACCGCGAACTGCTAGTTCAAGCCTTCAGGCTTATCAGATATCAGCAGTACGTCGTACGCTCTAGAGGATTTGATGCAATAAATATGGTGTTTTTCCTGTATTCAATCACCTTTTTACAAAAAGACCACTTAACATATTTAATACCTTACAGCAACAAAACAATGCTTGCTTTGTTGTAGCTCTATAATTACAGTATGCACACAACAATGAATTTTTTTGGTTGTTAAGTGTGATATAAGTGGGTGTGCACAAGAAATAAGTGGGTGTGCACAAGAAATAAGTGAGGTTTGGTTTAATAAATTGGACAGCTGCAAATACCAGATGGTAGACATCTGTGATATTTTGTGCAAAGATATTGTCCAATCTTCAAAAAAATTTGACGCACTATATGCCGAATTGCTCTACAAAAATGATGCTTACAATTTAGCAAAAAAACAACAACAACAGAATATTGTAACCGATTGTGTTATTATTTCGAGCACAGTTTGCAAAGTATTTATTGTGATTTCATTCAGTAATGAAGCTGCAGAACCTGATAATGTGTACAGTTTATTTCAACATTCAAAATTAAATTGCAAAACTTTCGCACGTCTCCTGACTATTATGGTTCCACTCCCAAACTATCAACTTCGCTTCGAATATCTGTAAAATGATCATGAAATTACAAGAAGAAATTGCAAAAAATAAAATAGAAAACACATAACGATTGTTTTCTGGTTCTTTGTTATTTTAGGCTTTTTTTTTAGTTTTGCCGTCAAACACAACCTGCATATAAGGATTATATAGTATAAAGAGCCAAGAAACATGACAGAGTATAAAAGCTAGATATTCAGACACCCAAATATTCAAACATTGAACTAGTGTTCTTAAACTTGACAAATAAAACAAATAGAACAAGAGCTAACAACTTCAACATTTTTAGTTTTGTTTCATACATCAGGAACATTCAGGAACTAAGTTATATTTTTTTCATGTTGGCTCAAATATCAAAAAAATAATTTTTGTATCAACTGCCCCTTTATTTCGTCTGCCAGTAATAAGAGGTTATATAATATTTAACTTGGTGAGGAAAGTGCTTTGAATTATAATGTGTATAATTTAAGACATGAGGCAACAGCACAATTCGTTGCTGTCCTCTATCAAGATGTCGGGACTGAAATCTCATTATTTAGAAGGTAAAATTAATGGGGCTTATCTGGTCATGCTCGACCTTGTGATGTCTTGTGACATATTACATAACTCCTGTTAAATCATGCGCATCACGTGAAATCATGTGTTTCCACAACTGAGGGGTATAAAATTTCAGATTAAATTCATAAGCTAAAACACGAAACTAAAAAAAGGTAAAAGAAAAAGGGCTGACAAGATCTAAAACATTTGAAAGTAGTTCAGATGTGGTGCTAGGCAAAAAACTTCTTGAGTTGAGAAAAAGGTTATTATTAAGAAAGTAATTAACACCTTTAAAAAGATTTTAAAATCAGTTTTGTTGTTTCGACTGGCTTTATGTGCAATAAACTTGCATTTGTGGTGTCATTATCGCCATTAAAAAGAATCCAAAAAACATGATCCATACTTTGACATGGAACTACAATCCGATTCTGGTTGTGACGCAAACGATGAATAGGTTGATAAATGTAAGCTGATAATTTTACCTTGTATTGACTAGTGTATATATTTCGGGGGTTTTAAATAGGACAGCTGGCCTGTCACTCTTCTAGTATATTTCACACATTCCTTGGAATGTTGCTTGGTACGCATTTTCTTTTTCTTTTTTTCCCTCTCAACAAAAAGTAAATGTTTTCATGTCTAGTGCTTACAAGCATTGGTGCCCGCACCAAGTTGTTTGTCACGCCATTTCAGCGTCCTTCTAATCCACAAAAAGCAGACTCGAAACCATAGTCATGGTCCCGCGCTCTTGCTATCTATTATGGGCAACGGAAACGAGAGAATGGTACAGGGTCGTAGTCATTATCTACACTTCCACTGCGAAACTTCCGAATCAGGAAAAAACATGGCACCTTTGTACCGTATCGTCCGATAACTTTGTTATGATTGTAGAAGTAGGAGTGGACGAATCGTACAGATGTAACTTCTACCGTCTATGGAACATAATGATGTCCTGGAATCCATATTGCGCAGCCTTAATCAAGAATCAAATGTATATTTGGAATATCGAACAGCACTGATGAGGAGTATTTAGGATTCCGAAACTACGTTAACAGAACTACCTCACTCTCGTTCCCAGGGCCTTTGTCTCTTTTTTGTATAATACTACCCACAGAGACAAGACTCTAGGAACGAGGACGAGGGCTATCACCATAGCGTCTGACGATTCTTCCACCACGCACCCGAAAGAAGTAACTTCGTAATATCTCATGCCAAGCAGCTTCTTGTTATCAATTAGTTTTGGTAGAAAATTCTCCCAAAATAGAGAATAGGATTTACGTTTGGAAGAAGAATGATGTAGCATGGAGGACAGATCACGCGATTCAGTATTCTTTCCTCTGAAAAAATTTGTATTCGTGTTGTAAAAATGTTTTGTGTGAAAAAAAGTTTATCTTTATCTATGTTGTATTGATTTTGCGAAATGGTGCATCTAATACAATTTGAAGGGGAGCTTTACTTTTCTTAATATGTAGTTAAAAACAGTAACAAATAATGTACAGAAGATCGTTCTCAACTTGACGTGTGAGTTTTTCGTATATGTTATTGTATGCAGTTGAGTAGGATATAATAGTATTACAAGTGATGGAAGTAGGAGTGTGAAAAATAAATGATGTTTGGTTTAATAAATTGGATAGTTGGAAAAACACTATACAACCATTAAAAGAATTGGACACTATGCCATCAAGTTGCTGTGCAAGAATGGAATGTACAATTTAGCAAAACAAAAAAAACAATCAGAGAGCCTGTTAAATAGTTCTTGTATAACTTAAATAAATTACTCGTTCATTTTATATTATTGAAGCCTGATACATCTAGGTTCTTATTGCAACTTTATTTAGTACCCAAGCTATAGAGCCTGATTATCTGACAATCACCAAATGGGTGTATTCATAGAGTAAATAAAGCATGTTTTCTTAATCTTCACAGTTTTAAAATGTGGATGCAGGTGTTTTTCTCCAAAGCGGCACATATAGTAGTAGCATAAAAATGTGCAATCTAAAATGTAGAAACCTTCCTTACTTTTTTGCCAGTCGCTGTAATACACTTTTAAAGCAACTTATGTAGAAAAAAATAGCAACTAATATGACTTGCAACAGATACTTCAACTTTGTGAGTGCGTGTTAAACAATAGAGCTCAGGGAAGAAACAAACAAAGTCTTCATGGTAAAAATGTGCTAAAGTATAGTCAACAATATTTTACTTAATCGTGTGTCTGTTACATAAAGGCCCAGTCTATGGTTTATCTGAACAGGCATTGTTAATACGGTCACAAATCTTAATTTCAAAAATAATTAGAATGAATATGTAGTCAAGAAAAGAGTGTTACAAGTAATGAGCTCTTTTAAGTTCTATCATTGATATTCGTACTCAGTACCTTGGAATTAAAAAGACAAATATAATACTGCCCACACAAGTTAAAGCCTATAAGGAACTTTATTAATGGATTCCAAAGTTCACAACCAGATTCGAGAAAGCTGCACGCGCATCTCATCCAGCTAATATAAAAAACCTTCCCCACATGAAAAGCATGTGTTTAAGGCGACATATACTGTATAAAATATATTGAAATATAGTTATATAAAAAGGTTTTTACTATTATCTTCATTATAATTCTTTCTTTTTTCTTTTCTCATTGATTTTCTTGAATTCATTTACCATGTGAATACTGCTTGATAGCCTAGAGAGAGGAAAAAATGCCACTGCATGCCAACATAACAGATATAAATACAATACCAGTTCCACTATACTAGCAAAATAACAAAACTAGATATGATCTCAGTTAAAAACGGTCGGTGTTTTAAAAAAAGTTAGCATGAAGAGGCTGCAAAATAAAAGCATTAATAGGGAATTAAAAAAGTAAAAAAAAACATACTTATTAAGTGCATTAAACAGAGCTACTATTTCTGTCCGACTTAAAAACATTTTTTTGCCATCCAACACAGGAATGTCTTCCCAATTGTCAGAAGAGAATAAAATCTTCAAAGCAGTTCCAATGCCATATGTCTAAACAGAAAAACAGTGAAAATAATACAATAAGAAAAAAAAAAGGAGACAACAAACCAAAGTAATGGAAACAAACAAAAAAATATATACAACAGAGAATTCCTTACTTGTAATTTTCCCCATAGTCTACACTTTTCGCATCCAACACAATCCATAATTCTAGTTATATTTTGGTAGTGCAAACGAAATTCTTCCTACACATAAGAGAGAAGGATAAAAAGAGACCAATTTTAACCTCATTACCTTCCTGATTTAAAGCAAAAACAAAATAGTACCTTTAAATTTTGAGTTTGATCAGTAAACATCAAACCTTCATCAAATGTACTTGGACATGTTCTAGAAACACAATTTAAAAAAATAACCATTAAGTTGAAAAAATAGCAGTGTTAGGCCATTACTTAAAATTCACAAAAAGCAATTTTAAATACTCTGCAAAAGCTCAATTTAAATAGCCCAGTTAAAGCCTTAAAATGTATGTTTTATTCACAGTATTAGCTAAAGGACCATGAAAACCTATAAAATCTATATAGAGGACTACTTAAGATTTGACATCCAAATAAAGAAAGATCCAAATCTATATTAAATTACCCGTATACGTCTGTCTGTCTGTCACGCAAAATGGTCCCGCAAGTAGCGAGACGCACGCAATGCGGTATAAAAAGGACCTGTGGATTTTTCCACGTTCCCCCGACTATTTTTAAAATAAGTTTAAAAAATATTTGCAATATAATATTTGATTGTGGCATGGCTCTGTGAAATTTGTTTATTGTCCCAAATTGATATGCCACTATAGAAAAATTATATTTAGCTCTTTAAAACTAAACATAGAAAATCTGTGACTATTCAGAAAAATTATTTACAACAACAGTAATCACCACCATATCCAATATTTCTTTGCAACTTACTTTGATGATTTTATTAATTCTAAGATAATTTGTTTCACTTCTTTATCTTCTTTTTCATCTCCAGTAAAAAATACAGCTTCCTTCCAATATGGCGCTGCTTTTGTGACAGCTCGCAATGTAAGCAAATAGGTAAAGTATAAATTTTTTAACCAGTGAGGTCCTGAAGAAAGAAAAAAATATATAGAAATAGAGCATGTTTTGATGACTTTGACTTTCTCAAATTCCCTTTTTTTCAAAATTTTAAAACAGGCTTAAAAAATTCATTCTTATGCTCAACATGTGCTAATTTAAAAAATAACTTTACAAATATAATAATTTGAAGCGAAAATTAGAAATGTCTTAAGGTTATAATACACTATGTGATTTATCATATATTACAAAACATGCTGTGTATAAAAAATCATATGACTTTTAAAAGGTGTACTTTCTGTGATTAATTATGTTTTCACCTAACCAGAATTAAAAAAAAACTAAATCCAGCAGGTAATACGTCATATTATAGCCTTTAACACTACATGTGTATTTCATGTTTTTAAAAAAAAAATACATTTACTTAACCCTTAAACTGCCAAGGACCTATTTGGTAAATCGAACCCACAAACCAGCCACTTTTGCCCCAAAATAGAAAATTTTACACACCACTACGTAAATTTAGATATCTGGAGTTCTACAAAGAGTTAGAAGTTCAGTGAGCCCATTTTGGAAAGGTTATGAAAAGCTGTAACTCATTAATTAATAAAAATATGAGAGATTCTGCTGTGTTATACAAAAAAATTTATCATGAATACAGTATTTATTTATTTTTTCATTTAGATTTAAAAAAATGCAGTCAGCACGGTTTAGAAAACAATGAACATGCCTTTTTGGAAAAACATATAGATAAATTTAACTAAACCTTTATATAAGTATAAACTATAGCCATAAAAACTGTATATAAACATGTTATTTGACTCTGAAACAACAATATTTATTTTGTGAAGAAAAAAGTAAAAAAGTAAAAAAAAAGTTTAAAAGGTTCTTATGAAGTTTTTGTCCATGCTTTATAAACCTCCTCATATTTTTTTTTAATGTGAGGTATAAATTAAAGCATGGCCCATTTTAAATCCCTCTGGAACAGACTTGTCGGTGGATCTAGCACGTGGAAGGTTGGTAGGTCCACTTTCACTATCAGCTTGGATAGCATTTTGGTCATTTCTAGCCTCAAATTCTACTTCAAAGCCTTCGAAATCAGACAACTCATTGTCTGAACCAAACAAAATATTATACTCGTTCTCTCCAATGGCATCTGGAATAATTTCTTCGTCGAAATCGCTGTCTGCATTGGCAGCAATCTCAAAAAATTTGTTTTTTTCGTTAGCGAAAAACGTGTCGCTTGCTTCCGCCATTTTGGATCGAGTTTTAATGGTAGGGGCGCCAAACTTCACCAAAGTGCAGCCCAACTATCGGTCTTTAAGGCGCCAAAATTTCAATAAATATAAACGGCCCGTTTTCGAGTTATCAAGTCCAAAGTAGGGTCGTAGGGATTCCCGGACCTGTCCGGGGCTGGGTTTTTTTAACGAGAGACTGGCAGGCTAAGGGTTAATGTTGAAAACGTATACCAAGGTCTGTAAAATACTCTCGCTTTCAGAGAAAAAGTGAGACAATCTTTGTTATATGGTTACCACAGAAAGTTAAAATCTAAAATCCAGAACATTTTGGGACTTCCCAGGACTTTCCTTTTCTGATTTTCCAGGATAAAATAGATTGAAATGCCATGCCGACTCCAGGACAAAATGGCCAACCATGCCAAATTTTAACGCTTATCATACATGTACCTGTTAGTCAAAATGGTAACTTGTCGCAACGACAGGTGAATTCTCATGTATTTAACAAGTAGTTTCCAAGAATTGTGAAAATTATCTCTTACTTATCAATTTGCAAAAACTTGATTACATCCCAGGACAATTTCAGGACAGTTTCAATTTTTTGTCAAAATTTCAGGTATTTTTAGATTTTTCAACATGTATTTCTAGATTTAGGTATACTGTTCAAATAATAGACAAGCCTAAATAAGAAGTCTTACCCTTTCCATTTGTTCTTTCCAAATTAAATCTCTTTTGGAATTCATTCAAATTTGGACCCCAATAAGGTTTTGTAGGTAATCTTGGATCACTCAGTAAATATTTATAAGACAGATGAATATTAATACTGGTATGTAAGCCAGAAACCAGACGATAAAACACACGTTTTTCAAAACAAGTTCTGGACAAAAACAATGCATTGAAATCGTTATGGGTTCGCATTTTTTTCTCTGGTAGAAAACAATTTTCTTTGTATATACTGTTCCATATGCGATGTGGACTTTCACCTCGGTAGCCGGTATACTGCTCTGGATTCAACAACAAGTCAATCCAATCAGCATCTTCAGCATCCTCTTCAAAAAAAAGTGAAATATTTCACAACTAAGATTACCAAAAGGCCCCGCAAAAAAAGAAAAGCATTGAATACATGAACACAACTTTGTTTGCCCAGGAAAATATTTTAAGAACTTTCAGTTTTTGGAGGAATTCACATTTAATTTTTACTGTGCAAAGCAGAATCTTGCCTCGAATAAGTACTAAAAACCTATTAGAATGATTTTTTTTAGTGTGTGGGATTTTGCAAGTTCTATGTTTCTACAAAGTTAAGAGGAATTATGTAAATTTATTAGAATCGAATCTATTGTTCCAACTGAAAGATAGAATTAGACTAATCAATTTGCAAATGACACATTTCTGACTTAACGGCAAAAAAAAAAAGTTCTTTAAACAAATTAAACTTTTTACAAGCAGCTTTATTAACAGCAATTTTTCGAGAAAAAAAAAATGTGAATTTGGTCGAATAAATTCTAATCCTGCTAGCTAATAAATTTACTTTTAATGAATCGTTTGTTAAAGAAATCGTGAAGTTTACTTAACTTTAGTTAATTGCTAAACGACATGGACTAGCGTTAGTTTCGGTAGCGCGTACCTTTGTCAAGTTTGGTGGTGAGTGGAAATTTGGGGGTGTGTTGTGTATTTTAAACTCATGCTTGTATTCTTAAGTAATATTTTGCTATTCATGACCTATCAATCTTAAGCTGTCCTTGTTGGCAGTTTGTTAGAACCTGTCTTTGTTGACAGTTTGTTTTACTTATATTGATTGATAGTTTGTTTCTTTGGTCCTTGTTGACCGTACTACATTTACGAGAAACTGTCTTAGACAGTTTGTTGTGGTCTTTGTTGACCTCTGTTGAAATTACAGCCCTTAAAATTTGCGTCGGCATTCGGCACTGCCGACGTAATTGTCAACGTAAAATACGAAGATAGCGTAGTTGCATTGGCAAAAAAATTGCCGACGTAATTTTGTTGTGAAATTTTTAAAAAACAACAATTTTGGTATTGTTTGAGCTACTCCCACTCATTGCGACTGAAAAAAAATTACACTCGATTTTCAGTAAGTTAGGCCATTATCACTAACTAAAATCATCCAAGCTACAGAAATACCGTGGTGCCATTTGATTCGCAATAATAATCGAAAAAATTGTATATCGTATTAAAAAGAAGTCCAGAAGTTCTTTCTCCCACACAACACAGCAGGCAATAAGTCAGCCCTGCCCTCGGTTTTGTGAGGAGAGACGTTCTGCGAAGACTCTAACATTTCCTCCTGTACAGTTTTACTTCATGTTAAACTGTGCCTGTGACAAGTTTCGACGCATGTCACAGGCGACTTCTGCGATATACAACCTAATGATGCCCTAACCTAATGAGTTCAACTCGAAACATAAAAAGCCAGTTAGCAGTGAACCATTAACTTAACGAAGTTCACCATCAGGAAGGTATATGTCAACGAGACTTGTACTCCATTTCTATTTGTCATCATCTTAGGAGATCAATACATTGAATATATGAGAAGTCTAGCCCCAATACAAGGTGAATGGCAAAAGTTTTTGCCAGCTGAAAAATTTAACTACAAAAAAATATTGCTGACGCAATGCAGACGCAAATCAGTTGAAATGTATCTCACGTCGGCAGTTTTATTGCCGACGTAAAAAAATTCTAATTATAAGGGCTGAATTATATACAGTACACATACATCCTCCGAGACCCCTCATATCCACCAAACTTGCTGTTTTTATTGCTGTTTTTTCCCTGCGCGTTGTCAGCAATTAATTAAATTAAGTTGCAAAATACGCAAATGCAAAATTTTATACGCTTGCTTGTAATTCCTGAATTCTTGAAAATTAACTTCTAAGTGACTTTGAACCTTACCTTCCAAATCTACACAAAAACTTTTGTCTGCATCATAGTTTGACCAGGCTTCTAACGACTCCTTTCGCTCAGGACTAGAAAATACAAATAGTGAATTTACTGTATCATATTATTTTTTAAATAAAGAAACAAGGATAAACATAAAACATGAAGATTTTAAACATTAAACAGGTTAAAAAATGTTTTACTACAACAAACTGTTACCTTATAGTTGTATCAACATCGCCAAGTAGTTGCTCTGCATCAGAAACTGAACACTAGAATATAATTTGCCAGTCATTTATTTGTATAATTTTTCATTCCTGATATATCACCACCAGGGGGAAACGCTTCATTAACATTTTATTTAATCCAATAATAATATAAAATAATAATAGGGTTGTTAAACAAGATCTTAATTTTCCATGCATTAAAGGATCAAATTAATTGCTTTAAGATGATTCCAATGTAAATGAGTACCCTCATAGTGACCCGCAGTGGAAACAATCCACTAACTATAGGTTTTTGTGATTTTCTGGGCTAGCCACTTTAAATATTTATTATTATTATTATTATTATTATTACTCAATTGACTTACTGGTTTTTCTTTCCTTGTGTTGTTATACATATGATTGTTCTACAAAACAAATTTACATGGATTTAAAAAAACTCCAAGGTACATTTGAAATCTTGAAATCATCAACAAGAACAAAATATGTTTTTGAAAAAATGTACGATTTTTAGGAAATAGTAGTGACATATAAGGAACAATTAAAGTGAGTCTATTTCATTGTAAATAATCTGTTACAGAAAATTGAATAAAAAAGCTGTTAAAGAAATAGAATACCTTTAATCCAGGTGGTAATTCATCCTAAAAAAGCAAGTTAAAACATTAAGTGTTCTGCATACGAGTGTTACAATTAAAACAAATATAAACAAAACATACCTCCGAACATTTGTCCACACTACAATCTTTCAAAGCACACTGGTAATGATCTGACCAAAATGGACATTGTCTGTGCAGTTTCAACTAATAAGAAATATTGCTACGTTAAAAGAAATAGAAAAACTCAGTATAAAAAGCCTTTATAAATTCAATGAATGAATTAAATTTTTGTTGGTTAGAAACCAAAATTCTAATCCCTGGCAAAATTTCAACACAAAGTTGTATACAGGTGTCTCATAGTGTGGAATCTTAGGGTAGAATTGTATCAACGTACCAAGGAAAAAAACAGACTGTAGTCGTTATTATTACAACAACAAACTTACTTTAATGTATCGAAAATAATTCCTTTGGACAACATTCTGAAGACGGGGGTATATATGAATGTTATTTAATTGATGAACATCATCTATTGTGCAACAGCAGTCATCAACCTGACCAGATAACTAGAAATAAAATGTAAAAAATAAATGTAATAATTATTTAATAACTAGTGTATAGTTATATGAAAAACCTTTATTCCTGAAAAATTTGAAATACATCTGTCAACAAAAAACACAACAATAGATATAGAAAAACTATGGCATAGTAGAAAAAAGATAATAAACCACAAACACTGTTTTTAAAAAATGCAATTCATAAAGGTTGATTTCTATTACATTGTGCAACTGTTGTAGAGACAGAAAAAACTCCATCTCAACAACACTTGTTGTACAGCATGTGTTTTCATTCAAATGTAAGGATGAATGCTGTGTAACTATTTTGTGCCACTAACACTTTTTATATTAAAGGCAGACCTTAAAGTCTAAACAATAACAAAGTACATGTAAAGAAAATGCAGCATGTAATGATGTCCATGTAAATGAACATCATTACCCTTAGTATATTGTTATAAAGAATTGCAACAGATTATTCGTAGTTATAAAACCTTCTTTCATTTTAAAACCTCTGGTACTATGTTTCGTATAAACCAAAAAGTATAGCATTGTGCGGAACACAAGGATTTCAAATTAAAAACTGAGTTATTAGATATCATTCTAGTTTTCACCAATAAAAAACTTTGAATTGTAGAAACCAAAACAAAAGCACAATCGCTTACTTGACAAAAACAGCTGTCAGCATTTTTTCTGTTTTCCACTTGCCAGAAGGCTATAGAAGAAGTGATTGATGCATAGAAAAATAATAATGAAGTTCTCATATTTATCAACTAAAAAAAAAATTGGCAACACATCCATATAATAATACGCCAGTTCCGTGTCTCTGTGACAGGCAAAGTGGAACATAATGCTGAAAGTGCTAATCTTGCACAGTCCTCGTTCCAGTTCCAGAACTTTCTAAAAATCAACCTAATATAATAACTTTTTATGGGAAAAAATGATTTAAACAGAAAAAATAATTTTTGTAGGAGAAGAAAGTATATATTAGTATTAGGTTAAATAGATAAGCATAGGATAGAATTTTTCCATGAAATTGCAAAATTAAATCCAATAAAAGCTGGATAAGAAGTTAAATTGGGCATATTTTTAGGCTGAACAAAATTTAAGCAAAAACCATATCGTTAGCTTAAAACGAGGTTCAAATGACACAAGATACAAGTGGTAGTTATAGAATATTAAACAGAAGAGATTTTTAAGCTCCAAAAATAATTAAGAAAAAACAAAGCTACAGCCTGAAAACTGCATAGCAAATACCAATGCAGAATTGAAGTGTTTGTTGCCTGCTACACTACAGTTCGAATGTAAGCTTTAACGTGAAGTCTATAGAATAGTTTTATAGTTTTATTTCTATCTTAAAGGATATTTTTTCTTATATAAAAAATCTTAAAATTTCATAACACATTATAAATACATTGTTTATTTACATACATTGCTTTAAAACAATCTATTTTTGTATAACTGTAACTTGTGTAAGCATTTACAGGCCTTGCCATGAGTCGCGAGCAATTGCTCGCGCCCGCGTAGTGCTCGCGTAAATGCTCGTTACCCGAGCATTCTATTGCTCGCGTAAATATTAACATTCATTTTAACATTTTTTTCTCAAGAACTGATTGGTCTTTTAAGTGAAACTGAAAAGATATTTGGTGTGATTATTTTCCACCCATCGGGCAACAGTTCATTCGCCATTTTATAAAACGCGTGCGATACGGGCATTAAGGTTAATCTTTGTTGCGCATTAATTTTGCAGTAGAAAAGTGGGGGACGTTTTTAATCGTGAACCCCAAACATGATGATCGAGCGTCTACTGGTATAGCGACTCTCTCAATCTTAACTTCCTTTTCTACATGTCCGAAATAGTATGCATGACTAATACTGTCGTTTTCATAAATTTATTTCCAGTTCATCACAAGCAAATAGGAAAAAATATGCTTCGTTTTCAAATTGAAAAAAATCTTTATCCGCGTGGTTTAAATAAAACTAATAAATAAAATCTCTTTTTAAAAGGTACACGTCAGGTACATAAAATTTATACAGAAAAAAAATTATACCGCACGTGGGTTTCGTTTTTAAAATTGTTTGAATAACAGTTGCGGCATAAAGAAAATAATCCATTAAATTTGGACCTGCTATGGTTTCCAATTGTTTCGTCAAATGAAGAAATTATCTACAATTAAATCCATGATAAATTGTCTGTTCCGCCTGTAAGTGCAGTTTTGCAGACTTGCGTCATCCGTGCTCCGTCAGCGTTCACCTCCGCATTAGTTAAGAACCGCATGGCTGGATTTCTTGTGTAAGACCTGGTTACCAACGACGAAGGAGCCAGGCAAAAGAGATTTATGTCTACGTAGTTTTTTAACTAAGTCAGGAGTCGGTGAATTAGCTAGGATGGTCAGGTTGGCTATGAATAGGCTTGCTCGTGGATTTAAAGGACCAGGACTATTCAATAATTCTGAGATCTAAAGTGTCCGACCAAGACGGAAATCTATCGGACGTTTTAACCAACGAAAGTTCTAAACGAGCTACGGACATGTCCGACCAAACTGGAAACGTGGCGGACGTTTTAATCACACGCCTGAAACGATTTAGGTGTGTGCCAAGGCGCACGCCTCTCCTGAAAAAGATGCCCTGAGAGACTAAATGTAAAGTTTTTTTAGCGAAAAATATGGCGAGCAGAATTGCTCGCGTGGACACTCTGACGCGAGCAATTAATTGCTCGGGAGGTTATTTGCTCATGGCAAGGCCTGCATTTATGACGACATCTGAAAAGACTCACATGAAGAATTTAAAAATTAAGATACACATGACAGACTTTAGTGTTGTGCTAGAAATGAACTTTTGCAGCACTTAAAAACAGCAGTAGTTAGTTTGAAAATAAGCGTAGTAAAGCAGGAGTCTTTAAGAAAACTTTGTAACTACTTATGGGACAAATGTATTAAACATAAAATTTTATGCAAAAAAATGTGCACATATTTTGTGTAAAATATCTAGCTACAAATTTTTTTTCTCATTTTCTAGTAAATTTGAGAAGTTTGCAGTAAAGTTTAATTCTTTGTGAAATGTGATATTTATGCTTTAGCTACTCTCTAATTTTATAGCTTTTTCTAAAGTTTATTTGATAACATCAACCTTTTATCAATAAATAAAAGTACATAACATTAGTTTTTAAAAAAATATTTTTTTATTATAAAAAAGAAGAAATGTTTGTTATATTGGAGAAGTATGCAAGCTTACATTCAAACTGTACTGTATACAGTACAGTCTGAAAGCTTCTGCATACAATTCAAAATATTTCACAAAAAAATTATTTTACTTTTCTTCATGGTGAAAAGCCTTCCTAAATTCATAACAGTTTACTTCTATAAAAAACAACACTAAACAACAAAAATATAATACCTAAAGATCAAAATCTGATCTGGAGAACTTTTAAAACCATGGCACAATATTCGGTGCTAAACCTGTGAACCTTGTTTTAAATCTTTAGTATATATGTATATACGAATTGGGAGTGACATATAGAACTATTGTTTTCACAAAAATAATGTGTTGAACTTGTATTGGTAGCTGTGTGGCCAGGAGTCTTAATTTTGTAAGTGGCAAACTTACTTGCCAGGCCAACTGATATGACCAGATGCTAGCTATAGCTAGATAGAGCCAGAGGTAATACAAAACAAATTGAATTTAAAAAACAAAATAAACTTGTTTTTAAGAATAAATTCACCATTATAGACCACTTTCCAGCATACGTCACGGCATTTTCTAAATGCATGTGCGAGTATTAGTGTAGGTTAGAAAAGATGTAAACAAACAAAATGGCGCATTGGAAAGCACATGTCCCAACGTTTTACCTAAAACAAAATGAGTTGTTATTTGAATAATTTGAACGAGGAAGACTCACAGCGTTATTTACAGAAACTGGCATGACAAACAGAAAAAAACTTCCAGATTCTTTCAAAATTAAGCCTCAAATTGGAGTGATGAAATTAAACTTTTGCCGAATGTTACTTGGAGGGACGTTACTAAAGTATCTGATAGATGTAGTGTATATACTAATGAGTCTATAAAGGCCTATAAATCATTACAGGCATACGATTATTTTATTTGTGGCCACATGCAGCTGTGCTTATTCTACAACATCAGTGACGAGAATGAATTCTGCTTTGTTACCTACAAGTCACCATCCAGAGAAACCATAACAACCAAGAATCATGTTAAGGACTTAGGAGTAATCGTGAGCACTGACTGTACCTTCATGATTCATATCAACAATGTTATAGAAAAAGGAAAACGATTGTCAAGCTGGATCCTTCAAGTGTTTCAATCAAGAGAATCAGTTGTAATGCTTCCATATGGAGATCACTAGTTGTACCCCATCTATAATATTGCTCGCAGTTATGGTCACCGTCTTCGAAGTACTTTGTGAAATCACTTGAATCAGTACAATCAAGTTTTTTGCGCAACATCTATGGTTCTGATAGAAAAATTTACTAGAATAATTTAAAGTCTTACAGAATATACTCATTACAACGAAGAAGAGATAGATACCAAATTGTCTACTTGTGGAAAATACTAGAAGGCTTTGTACCAAATTTCCTTCTTCACCCTGTTTTATGCCACACAACACCACGTAAAGGAAAACTCTGCAAACTTCAAGAAGTGATGTCATCTGCCAGCAGAAGTCCCTTCTCCCTTCTGCACTCATCCTTTCGTTATCACACACCCAGACTCTTTAACTCTCTGCCCAGGATGCTTAGAGACCTAACTGGATGCATAGTAGGAAAATTCAAAACCTATCTTGACAATTTTCTCCAGACTGTACCTGATGAGCACCAGGTCTTAAATATGCAACAAAATCATGACCTGAACAACAGTCTCCTGACAGTACTTAAAAATGCTGCATCTATTCCACTACCTCTTTCAGGTATTGGAGCAGCACAAAAAGACACCGTTGGGGTGAACGCCGGTCGAACACAACAGATGTGAGTGACCCTACTCAAAAGATTAACAGAAGTATCAGAAGTAAGTAATACGAGGTAAATACCAACTGTTAATGCTCGAGTAACAATATATGCTTAAACTTAAACTTAATAAACATTTCTCATTTTCAGGTCCTCCCTAGTCAAAGGCAGAGTGAAAATGCAACCATGTGCAACGTATGGGTGGTGTGTATTCACAAACAACTTGGTTGGATCCTAACTGGCAACTGCTCTTATATGTCAGGTTTAGGTGGTGCATGTAGTCATGTGGCAGCCTTACTTTTTAACCTAGAAGCAGAAGCACATTTAAATTTAAATGAAAGTATTGCACCAACTAGTGTCCTGGTTCAATGGAAGAGTTGTAAAAAATCTGTTAAACTAGCACCATTAAAAGCAATAAGTTTACACAAGCCTGAGGCAGGTGAGCTACCTGGAAATGTTCTGCCCAGATTGCAAAAACAGCATGTTTATAAACAGGACGGCCGGATTATGTACGCATGGCCCAATTATGTTTTTTTTTGCCTTGATTATGTCGTGGTGACCAGATTATGAATGCTGATATAATGGCTGGCCAGGCAGGCTGTGATTGGTATTTTTTTCAAATGTTGGCAAGGCGAAAGAAAAAAAGTCTTGATGTAATTTTTCTCTAAGATAAAACATCATTGAGTACATGTCAATTTTGAGTACATGTACTTTGAAGTAACTAAATTTTACGGAACTAGATTTTGCGGATGGGTGGACTTATTTTTTATTTTTTTTGCGATAATTGAATTCTGGGGAAGACCTAAATTATTTGTTTTGCAGAAATTAAGTTTGGTGAAAAGTTATTAAACTTGAGTATTCCAAAATTTAGTTTCCATGAAATTTCGTTTCATTTGAGAACACCAACAACTTTGCCACCAGGGCTATTATTTGCTTGTCAGAAGTGATGGCAAATGATATGCCGGACGGCCCCAATTATTTTCGTTCTATAAGTGAGGAATAACGTAAAAGTGTTGTACATAAAAGCCGGTCTGCCCAATTTTATAAGTGCCAAACAATATTTTCTAACTGTCGTACATAAGCTGGCCTCTCCTGACTATGTTGCCCCGATTATGTATTTTTGGCTCTGTTTATAAACGAGGCAAGCTGCCGTTTATAAACGAGGCAAGCTGCCGTGCATAATCCGGGCAGCGTTCATTAAGTATAGCAGTACTGATACTGTAAAAGTAGAAGTAATTCTAAGTAGAAAATTTGTTAATCTGATAATACACCTTTACGATAATTCAATTGTACATGCGTTCCTACGTCTCTCCATCGTTTTACAATATCGGAAAAAAGGAGGTAAAAATCCTGTTTTTATGAGAGTTTGTTAGAGACGAAAGCGTGTTTTCTCCAGTTTTTTAACTTCCATCGTATCAATTTCTTTCAAATTTTCAGGAAACGTTAATAATAATAAGATACAACTTATGTGTACTTTTCACTAAAAACAAAACGCGGCAAGAAAAGTTATCACGAAAAAACGTGTTTTCTCCTTAATAAACTCCAATCAATGCAACCATTAAACAACAAAAATTATACCTTCAGCAACGTCTTTTTCAAAATATTACGAAGATAGTTTTTGATCGTGATGTGCGGGTGCCCTGTTTCGAAAAAAAATGATTCGAGTGGCTAATGTTAATAAGGTGCTAAATTAACCATATTGATAAAAGCACAGCGTGCCAAAAGGGCAGTATTTGTGGTTAGTAGACACGTGTCCCCCAGGTGCGCCATGTTCAAAAAATGAAAAATTTACGACGACGACACAGCGGTGCGACGGCCAAAAAGCATTTCCTTTGTTTAAATGAGATGCGTAATTTCTGATGATCGCAGAATAGTCGGAAACGTAGCAACCTCGTCCCCATGGGTTCTTGCCGTTTTGACTAAGACGACCACGAAGAAACTTGTTAAACGTCAAGTAAGCGCTAGCAGTTTTGACATCAGGCAAAAAAACCTGGGGACGAGGATGGAAAAGGTAGTTTCCTTTTTAGTTATGGACGAAAATTTTCAGGGATAGCGCAGGCTGCGGAAAAGATATAAAAGGGTGCTCACGTGTGTAAAAAAATCCTCGGTTTGATTAGTTGCGACAGCGGATCAACACAACGTCAACGTCACCTTGTGTTGTATCGTCTTTTTATTTTTACATTATCTAGAAAATAGCCCATTAAAGCACTCCCAGTTTGGCTATGGAAACTGAGAGTTTTTCGCCCAGAGGGAGGTGATCATGCAAAAAAATTACCAATCAAAAATCATCATAGCTATGCGTATCTGCTTTGCTTATATAAAATATATTACGAGAATGTGTAATTAACGCAACGGGTGGTATCCTATCGCATCTGCACCTGCTCCGAATACTCCTGCACATCGCATCTGCACCGAATACATTCATCTGCGCGAAGAGACTGATGGTGATTAGTCATCTTAAACATACATTTTTGAGTGATTGAAAATGATCACCCTCATCTGAAGAGTATTGTTTTTGCTTCGCGAAAACAATAGATAAAATGGTACCAGAGTTGCGCACCAAAATTCCAACTCTATACAAAAAAGCCGCATAATATCGGGGAAAATATCGCGCCCTAACAGACTGATGGCGGACCGCCCTCCTCAGGCGGTTGATGAGTTAAAAATGTTCTTAGTGACTGAAGTAAGGAGAACAACAATTGAGGCTTTATATTTTCATATAGCTAATACTGACATCTACAAATAAATATGCAAAAATGTTTGATTAGAAAGAAAAAAACTCTTTTATATATATAATATTTTGATGCCCACTTTAAAGATTTTAATGAAATCGAGGCTCGAAAACAGAAAATTTTGTCTGAAAAAGCATTCTAAAAACAATATGTAATAAACTTTCTTTTGAGAAAAATTTTTTTTTAAGAAATAACATTAACTGAATTTTAACAAAAAATTTTAAAAACAAAGAAATATTATTTCTTTGGAACTAAACGTTATTAAAAACATTGCAATTCTATAAAAGATGTTCCTGTCAAGGAGACAACAATAAGAAGTATAAGACTGCTCACACAAACATGCAAGATACACCACCTATTTTTTATAAACAAATGTTTTTCCACTTTGTCCAAAGAACAGGGTTGATATTTTAGGCGGTTGTCAATTTTTCAACTTTGCCCTAAGGAATGACTTACAATTTTAATTCTTTATATTTAGTTGGAAGGATGTTATTGTTTTTATATTATTAAACAAAACTCTCTTTTTTGATTTATTAATGCTGGCTATATTTTTGCACTGAGTAAGTATTTTATGATTTGAAAGTATTTCCGCGATAATGTTAGTTTAGATCTTCAATAGTTTATAAAAAATAAAAAGTGTTTGTGTCAACCTAGAAATTGACTTCAAAAATGGTAGATTTTAAAAAAAGAAATAAAATGGTGGACAAAGAAAATAACAATAAATCCAGTTCCACTGATAAAATTCTAAGTTGCTGTACATAAATATTCCTATTAATTCTTCCACATGTAACCTTTTTTAAATAACTCAAAAAATATTTATTTTTTCTTCATTAATATTATAACTCTTTTCGATTTTTTCGTTCGCTCATTTTCTTGAATTCACCAATGTAATGCACACTGTGTGACAATCTAAACACACACAAAAAATAATAGACTCTTTGACTGTTAGCCTTGGTAAAGCGTTCATTTCCATTGCTATAAGTCGTGGGTAACCCCTAGCTCAGTTAAAAGTGTTAGTCGATTCTTTTTGCTTAGCATTCAGCATAAGAATAGGGTTGATATCTTAGACCGTTGTTAACTTAAGTGGTTGTTACTATATGGATTCTGTAGCCAAAATGAGAGCTTAAAAAGTGCTAGAACTTTCTTGGCATCACATTCCAGATATTTTAAAGAATTTTTTTTGATTTTAATTCACACCTTTTTCTCATTTTTTACCCATTTTGGGTTGCTGCAGATAGTTTAAAAAGAGGTAATCATAGATTGCAAATTTAAAGCAAGCTTAAAGTGTAACAACTAGCAGATGTAAAATTCAATCGTTGATACTATTTTAGTGACAATTCTTGACTTTCCTGACCTTTCTGATAGAGTGGACACCCTGTAACGGTATCAATAGTAACTGAAGAGGTGACTTATACGTAATAGTAAACTAAAATGGTGACATTTATTAAAGTCACAAATTGTTTTTTCACGAAATAGCACCCTTACTGCAACATTAGCTGCATAATATTCTACCATATATTCTCTCATTTTGAACACAGGCTGGTGAACAAGTAAGTGCGGCTTTTGTATAACATTTTAGTCAACATGGCTTTGCTAATAATTGTTGGAAATTTGAAATATATACAACAGAAAAGAAAATGAACATACTTGTTTAATACGTTAAAAAGACCAACAATCTCTGTTCTTCTCAAAGAAAACCTTTTGCCATTAATAACAGGAATCTTGTCCCATTTATCTGAAGAAAATAGTATCTTCATTGCCGTAGCCAAACCATGTGTCTAAAAATAATGATTGCAATTGTAAGAACAACATAGAAACTTCAAAAAGAGTCACAAATAGTTTGCATGTTTTTACCTGCAGTTTCCCCCAAAGTCGACATTTCTCACAACCAACACAATCCATTATTCGAGTGACATTTTTAAAATGGAGACGAAATTCTTCCTGAAAGTTAAAACATGAAAACTAAATATTTCTTATCAAATATTAAAATACTATCAAATATTATATATTAAAAGAAGCACTTATTTAAATTTGGAGTAATAACAAAAGTCAACCCTGTTGCACAACAACAAAGCTCGAAGGGCTAAAAATTATCAAATCAGTTATTTTTACTCACAAAAAGGAATTTTTTTTAGGCTACTATTCTTCTGGGATAAACAGACTTCATTAATATCGGATATAATTGCTGACTTTCAGGTTTTAAGAACACTGTACTATTTTTTAAAATAAACATAAATTTTGGCTATATAAATGTCTAAGATTTTAGGATCAAACAAGCCTGTCATTAAAAGTACACATCGACTAGTAACAAATTGGCAGATTGCTGCATTCTGCGATCTGGAATGACTGGGAATGACTACTCCATATAATAAATCATTGTAACATTGCAGCCGGCCGTAAATATCAGTTTTAGAAGGATATCAGATGTTGTTCCTTCCGTAAAATAAGCTCTTGCAAAATATCTATTGTAAAAACTGCCCACTAACACTGTTATGTTAATTTTATAATACACTCAAAGGTCTAGCTACCTAGCTACCTTCAAGCAAGCATCAAATAAAAAAAACATAGGTGGCTGGGTACATTTTCATTGAAGGTAATTAAACGATGACAGATAAGCAAACAGCAATAACTTGAATATTGATACTACAAACAATGAACCATTATGTTTTGGTTACAAAAACACCTATAAATGAATATTAACCTGCTGCTCAAATTTTGGGCTTACATCAATTAGCATATTAAAATAAATATAAGATTCTGTCAACGTTCAAGTGAAACATGATGTTACCTTTAAGGCATTAGCTTTCTGTGGATCACCTGTAAACATCTGTGTTTCATCAAATGTACTAGGGCAAGTTCTAAAATGAAATGCATATGAGATAAAACTAATAAACAATAATTATTTATTGTAGAGATAATTTTTGTCAATTTCTTTTTGATCATCTCAACACAATTTTATTTTCCTAACTTACTTTGATGATTTGATTAATTCTAAGATGATTTGTTTCACTTCTTTATCTTCTTTTTCATGTCCAGTAAAAAATACAGCTTCCTTCCAATATGGCGCTGCTTTTGTGACAGCTCGCAATGTAAGCAAATAGGTAAAATATAAATTCTTTAACCAGTGAGGTCCTATAGAGAGAAAAAAAATATAGAAAAAGATTGCCTGTTGAAATAAAATTAAAGGATAACAAACAAAAAGATGTTGTGAACGACTAAGTTGTTTTTATTTTTAATTTCAAGTGTTTAAAGTTCAGTATAATGAAAATTAAATCAACAGGGATTTCAACTCAACATAAATTAAAGTCTAATTAGAATTTAGAATTTAAATTTTGCTTAGTCTCCCTTACGTATGCTATAAAATTAGAAAAACGTATTTTACGACAGGGATTGAAATGCTAATCTTAGAGAGCCTGTAGGGACAATTTTGTTGTGACAGAATTACGCGGACAATAAACAAGAAACAAAGACAAACCACATAAACAAAAATAAAATAACAAAAAAACTGAAAGACACAAGTAAAAATAAACAACAACAAAAACGTACCATTTCCTTTAGTTGCCACAGGATCAAAACGTCTCTCAAAATCGTCTAAATCAGGACCCCATTGAGGTTTCGATGGGAATCTTGGATCTGTTATTAAACTGTTATAACTAAGATCAATATTTATACTAGCATGTAGACCAGACATCGTTCTGTAAAATACACGCTTTTCTAAACATGTTTTTGAAAGAAATACAGACTGCAGCTCAGCAAATGTTTTCATTCGCTTCTCTGGTAAGAAACAATTTTCTTTGTATATAGCAATCCAAATACGATTTGCACCTTGCCCAGTATAGCCAGTAAATTTTTCAGGATTTAATATCAAATCCACCCATTTAGCATCTTCAGAATCCTCTACAATGAATAAAGATGACAACTGTTTTAGAAAAGAGCATCATTGCAACTTTTACTAAAAAATCTACTGGTCTAAATATAACCTTATACTTAGCTTTTAACGCTAGGTCATAACGGTCAAAATAACACAATAACTCAACCGGTAGTGGCTAGGTAGTAGACCATTGTGTGCACAAATCAGGGATTTAAATCCCTCTTATAGCGCTTGTAAAAAGTTATGTCTAGGAAGTGCTGCCTTTTTTATTTGCGTTTGAGGTGAATAATGGCTGGTGGAGGAGATTTCACTATGTGAGATTGAAAAAAAAGTAACCCCATCTCCATTTGGTAGTCCTTCTCCTTATAGAGACCAGGTTACTGCATTGTGAGTTCATAAAGCAAAAACTATAGCCTTTAAAGGGGTGAATAAGTAAAAAAACAAACAAGAAATTGTGTTGTAATGGCGTTACAATAAAATCATTATTGTGTCATGAACATTAGAATATCATGACTATCTCATATAACTGATCCAAACAATTTGTTTAAAGGGAACCCAAGGTGTAAAATGATGTTGGACTTATATTATAGAGCTTAAAAAGTTGGCTAACAAAAGTTGATAGAAAATGTCAAAATTTTCTATTACTGTCTCTCATCAGTAATTTTAGACATGTTAAGGGATTTGCATTCAAACTTTATCAATGCATAGATATTATAAAGGTTAATTGATTAACATAATTTTTTTTGCCAAAATGACACTAATTTGCTTGTCCCAGGCCCTAATAACTTTGAATCTGCAACTTGGTTTGCAATAAAAATTTTCTGGGTGAGCTTGTATAGGCCGTATATGTTTACTCACAAAATTTGATTGCAAACCGACATGCAGATCCCAAGTTATGGGGTCATCAGCAAATAATTAATTAAAATCATTTTTTACCTCTGGTTCTCTTTAACAATCAAGAAATAAAAAAAAATAATTACACAGGAATTCATTACAGATGAATCAGCTCAATTTAGCAACACTAAAGAAAGTTAAATTGAGACATGCTGTGCATTTGAAGTTCTAAAAAATTCTGTAATTAAACAGGTCAAATACATCACATACCATCAAGATCAACAGTATAACTAGAGTCACCATCATATTCCGACCATTCCTTAAGTGCTTCTCGTTGATCATCGCTAGAAAGTACAAAAATCATTTATTACAGAGCTATTGAAAACAATTTCTGGCCACAGGCAGCATACCTTGATGTTAAATCTTACCTCCCACTTTAAAAAATTAATATTTAAAAAAATATATGTCTTTTTCTTTGAGTTTTATTTGTAACAGAGTACTAAGGTTAAATAAGAAAACCCTCGCGATTATAACACTTGTTCAGATCAACCTAATAAACGCCCAGTCTCTAATAAATACAATCTATCACGAATAGCGAAATACTGGAAAATTATTGGCAGTCAGCAAAAATTGAATAGGTCAGTCAGAAAACCGCTAACAAATAATTTTCTCTTGGGGGGGCTTAAGCTCTAAGCAATGTTTGTGACCAATTTTCATAATGAAAACAAATCTAACCTAATGTTATGATCAACATCTCCTAGCGATTCTTCGGAGCCAACAGCACACTAAAAATTAAGTTTAGAATCTTTCATTTCCATGTTTTAACCAAGGTCTTCCATCCTTTAATTTTATTCAAAGGAAATTAAAAAAAACGTTTATAAAGATGAAAAAATTTATACTGGTCCTTTGTCCTCCGTGTTTGCTTCTTCGCTGTATTTATTTTCAGCGTAGTTGGATTTCTAATGTGAAGAGAAATAAAACAGGAATTACAGAAGCCAGTTTAGAAAGCGTATTGTAATCATTTGCTATTAAAGAAATGTTTAGTTTAGTTTAGTTTAGAGTGTTGTGTGTTGTGTAACATTACATATGTTCGGCAGCAAGAATTTCTCATCTTATCCTACGTAAATCTTAGCCACCATAAAATTGCAAATGTAAATCTCGACCAAATACTTACACCATTCTTTTTTAAACCAATAGGTAATTCATCCTACAGAAACAAAATACATTATCATTGCCACAGACTGTAGTTGCAATACAGTACAGAAGAAGTAAGCATAAAATCACCTCTAAACATTTATCAACGCTGCAATCTTTAATAGCACACTGATTCCAATCTGGCCAAAATGGACAACCGGTATGAAGGTTTACCTATAAAAAATATGAGCAAGTTAACTTCTCAATAGCAAATATTATATCATATATATATATCATATCAATCAAAAAGGAGTACATGTGGGTTTCTAACTTCTAGGGCTAATACAAAATAAAAAACAGAGTTTTAAATTCTTAGAAAAATCTTTAACATTTTTAAATGTTTTTCAGGGTTTTAGCCCAATAGAAGATTTTTTTATAAAGAAACTTTGATATTGGTACAAAAGAAGGAGACAATTCGTTACCAGTACACAAATTTGTGTACACTTCTTTAAAGCCCTAAGGGTTCTTTATGCAGTGGATAGTTTATAGTGCAGATACTGGTGTGTACACTAATTTTCTAAATCAGCCAAATTTTTGTGAGTAAGTTTGTTATTACTAACTCTTAAAGTAAAAATTATGAAAGTGGAATGAATTCTCTAAAACAAACCTTTACGTATTTAAAATAATTTCTTTGCACTAGATTTGTCAGACGTGGATAAATATGAAGATTCAGCTTCGCAACATCTTCGATGGAGCAACAACAATCATCCACCTGGCCAGATAACTGCAACAAAACAAAACGTGTTAATGAAATAGAATGTTTATACAAAATATTTTTTAAAAAAAACTGTTGCTTATTACTAATAACAATAAATGAAATCAGAAAACAGGTAATAATAACCTTCAGAATGAATAAATTTCATTTGTTAAAAAAAGATATTTCAGTCATCTAGCAGTTTAGGAAATATCTTCATCTGGATTTAAGGAAATTTATAAATAACATATATATACTGTTAGTTTTCTTAATATCTAACAACCGTTTACAAACTTTTACATTAACTGCCAATTACATGTAGTAGCAGGAATTCTAATTGGTTAAAAGAAATCAATCCACATTATAAATTTGGTAAGAACAATATAAGGCCTAAAGAACATCCAACCGTTAAATAAAGATTGCATTTTTGAAAGCGTCACTGAGCATCACAAATTTTGTAACAATGAGGTCTAAAGAACATTCCACCATTTTATTTTAAAGGAAAATTGTAAACGTTCAGATATTTTTTAATGTGTCTCTAACGTTAGGTTTTTGTTTTTAGGTTTAGGTTTAGAATTAGAATTTCTTTTAGAGTTAAGGTCGGCAATTTTTAATTTTCTTTATTTTACCCCTGATTAAAGTAACGTCTTTGTCTTGGATAATATACTTGCTTTTACTCTTTCCTCTTTCATTTACCTCATGATTTATAATAAAACTTTGGAAGTAAAGTGGTTAAAGATAAACATAATTATAAATTTTTTGTCTTTTACTTACATTGTTAAAAAATGGAGAAGACAGCAGGCACTGTAAACTAAGTATACAATACAATGCATAAAACATAAAAACTGAAAGATATTTTCCTAAATTTCCAGTGCAAAGATTCATTGCAGCTTATCAGTCTTCACAAAGAAAAATAGAAACAAAATATTTAATACTAAAAACTTAATAGTTGAATTTCTTTACGATGTATAATTTTAATTTTGAATAAATCTTTAAAAATGTATTTTAATTGCAAACACAGCTAGTTAAATATAACAAAATTCAAACACATAACTTTTCAAAGAAAATATTTGTTTTGAAGCAAGAAAAGAAGGGTAGAGATAAAAAAAAAAAATGCTTTGGCATCTTGTGATTGGTTAGATTAGCAAACATAATTTAAATTAGCAAACATAATTTTATATCTCACATAATATTTTTCAATCTTTGCTTAAGTTAAATCCACTAAAAGATATTAATATGTTTGATACTAATAGATTTTCCATGTGGATAAAGGAAAAATCAGAAGGTAAGGAGCTTAAAATATCAGTAAAATATGATAATCCTACATTTCTCTCATGTTAGATGACCTTATACACAGGGAGTTAGCTAGAAATTCACTTTCCATGAGACTTTTCCAGAGGATGCCGCATAGTGGCACCCAAAGAGAAAATTTCAGAATTCTATGGTCTCAGATGCCCTGATATTCGTAATTTTATTTACATGTATGCTTTATTGTTGCATGCTTATCAAATAAAAAATAAGAAGCATATGCCATGAATTTCTGGCTGGCTCTGTCAGGTATAGTTTTCGAAAGTTGAACACATCTGCTACGCAACAAGTAATAATTAGAAAGACATTTAAAAATAGTTGCTAGATTGGGAAAGTCAAGTAGTATTACAAATTGGGAAATGTCTGTCTAACAGAAAAAATAAAGAGTTTCTACATTATTTCTAATTAGAGTTTTTTAATGTAAGCATGAAATTGCTAAATAGATATGTTATTTACATGTCTGCTTTGTTAACATGCAGCATTCGTGTCTGTAATTGCCAAGTACCAACATAAAATAGAAAGGCTGAGCTAGCACCCTAATATATTGGATAGCTGTATTACATATCATAACTTTCTACATACATGACAGAAACAACTGTCTTTCTTAACACTTTTTCCATTCTGCCAAAATGCATCTGTAAGGCACACAGTCAAAACCAAACCAAAATGGAGAAGTTTTTTTGGCAGCAACATATCTGTACTACCCTAAAATAAAACAAAAATAATTCTGAATTGCTTCTTTAGTTTAGTGGGGGACTTTGCAAATTATATTTTTGAAAATTATAAAAGAAATTTGCATTATATTAAGTTTTCCTAAAATGTTGGTCAAATTTGCTAGTCAATAGAGATGCAAATTTTTAAATCTTTCAATTCAAACCAAACAATGGTTGGCCACAGAGAGACAAGAATTAACCTCCCTCAAAAAATATATTTACTCTCTATGACACACATTTTTAATTTTATGTCCAACGCAAAATACACACATTTCAATCTAAATTTACATCTGGTTTATCAATGCTGACAAGAGAAGGTTAAAATAGAAATCTAATTTGGCTTTTAAACTTTGTATTTAATATTCACTTTCATGTTTAAAGTAGCATGAAATTGACAACATCGACACAAAAGTTAAGGTTCAGACCAGATGCTAAGTGCGTGCTTAATTTTTAAAGCCCTGTTTATGTAGAATGAATCAGTATACAGTCAAACCTGGTGCAATTAGCTTGCCACAGAAAATGTCCAATAGATATAACATTGCTATGTAAGAGAAGCAAAGAAGCTTTGGCTTGAAGAGTTTATTTGACAATTAGGTGCTGTTGCTAATTAACTGTCATTAGATATTTTTATTGAAAACTGGCTGTTATACATCTGAGCCCCTTTTCTTCAAAGATAAACTTATCCATTAGTCTTATTCATATTGAAGTCACATAACACAAAATTTATTAGTTAATTAATTAATATGGCTGGAAATCTCCACCCACACTTTTTTTAAAACTTGGCTGACTTTTTTAAGCCAAAACTTGGCTGACCTTTTTAAGCCACGAATTGCTATCACTGATTTTTTTTTAAAAATTGATATTAACAATTTAATTTTTCATAATAAATTAGACATCAGGGTTCAAATTAGCAGATCGCAATTTGTGAAAATGCTAAAATAACAAATTCCATTTTTTTATCAATCATTTGTATCACTTGTTATTATAATGGTTGTTGCAACAAAATAACCATGAGGCATCAATGGCAAGTGGCCTACATTACTCTCAGACCAGAGCTGCAAAGAAATTTTTATTTCTTCAGTCAGCAAATATTTGCAAACTGACTTCATAAATATATTCCCAATTCGAATCCTGGCCAAGTTGTGAGTTGCACATGCACATGTCCCTACTCTTGTGTGAAAGGAAATAGTAAATTGCTGGCCTAGTTTGGAGAAAAAATTGTACTGGGTGTAAAAATAGAAATATGATTTAAAGGAAAATTGTATTTTTTACCTGACACAAAATCAACATTTTCATTTTCAACATGCTTTTTTGTTCACTGTGCCAAATCTTGTCAAAAACTAAGCACTTTTAATTTTCAAACCAATTTTGACCTAATCAAGATTTTGAATTCACTCTCATTATCAGCCTGCTTGTCTTCTTTACTACGCCAATTTTTTATCAAAAACAAAACCTTTTTAATTTCTGGATTTATTTTCGCCTGACAAAAGTGTTTAGGGGCCGTTGACAAATGACTTTTGTCTTTTTTATTGGCATATGCCAATTCATACTTTACTCCCCTGTTCTCGGCCAAAAATATTAGCAATTAGTGAAATTCTAAAAACCATGAAAACATCCTTAAGTTCCACGCTGATGGTACGCCAGTCCTGTAGCTGATAATAGTTGTTACGGAAAATTGAAATTTTATACTTATTTGTATGGTAGTAGATCAGGGTACCTTAGAAACTGGGATCAAGGATTATCTATGTAATTAGTGTGAAATATATAATAAAATATAATATCCCTTCCAAAAACAAGGACCTGGAAACAACAAATTTTTATTGTAGTAGTAGTTAGCTATGGTTAGTAGGCATTAAATATACATTTTTGTATTGGAGATGTTCATTTAGGAATATATAGCTTTATCGCATGTTTTGTTTTTCAGGGTATTATGCCTGGTGGTATATAAATCTGAAAATATTTTTGTATATTTTATTATTTATTAATCAGTCACCCCTTTCCCCCTTATCAGTCATATGCCAATAAAAGGACAAAGCCGTTTGTCAAGGTGTTAGGTGATAAAAGTCAGGCTGAAAAAATAATCTTATCCAAAGAGCCTGTTTTAATAAATTACTCTGTGTCTTTACTGTATAATTTCTTTTTTTTTTTAAAAACTACTTTCTCGATCAAGCATCGAAAAGTTTCATTGATGACATGGTGGCAGTGAGAAAAAATATTTGCTTTTATCTTACAGAAAATTGGCTACTGTAGTTTTTGTTCATGTTATTGAACCAAATTTTTAAGTAGATACAATTTCTCTTAATACTTTTTCTGGGACATTTCTTGCTACAGTTTGCCTAATCTGCAACATCGTTTTTGACTACCAGGCATAGCCTTCTTGTTATTACTTAGTTCATTGAAAAAAAGCATTTCACTGGCAAAAATTGCAGTAATATATTCAGGTAAAATAGTGGAAAACATAACATTCACCCTTTGACATCAGATTGAATAAAAGAAAAAGCCTTGGTATCTCTGGCAAATTGTTAAGTGGTTGATAAGCTTCTTGGTCGGTAGCAGTGGACAGCGAGAAATCAGTATACATTTTTTGAGCAAAATAAATATTTTTATCTTAATCGTCACATTAAGTTGATTTAGATAAACATTTTTTGGTCACAGGAGGTAAGCTAAACAGTGATGATTTTGCTCTTTAAAACTTTTCATATCTAATTAAAGATAAGATGGTCAAGTTAGGCTAGGCAGGGATTTCTCTCCTAATTTAGCAAATAGTTGGACTAGTTAATAATAGCCCAATTTTCTTTTTTCTCTCTGACCAATGCCTTACTCTTTATAAAGCATTTGGGTGGCCAGGACTTCATCAATAAATTTAATTTTGAAAATAGAAAACTCACCATCGACACACTTCATTTTTATTTTATTTTTTAGCCTATAGCTGATACCGCCACCATCCTAATATTGCCACCAAAAGAAAACGTGTGATTAAACGCTTCGTCTATAGGCTACTGTTTAAACCAAAAAAGCACGACTTTTACAGGGTGAAATGGCTATAAATTGAAGATTAAATATTTTTTTGGAGGAAGGAACAGGAATTAAATTTTAACTACTATATTCTTCTTAAAAAAATTCACTAATTTCGGAATATTTCTTTTTTCGGATGGATTTCTATGATTACCGTGGTCTGTTGTTTATATTTTCTACCTACAGGCAAAAAAAACCACAAACTATAGATAAATTCCATTGTTTAAATTTTCAGCGGTAAGCTCTTTAGGCTTTGGCATTTGCATGGCAGGAAAAAATGATGGGGGTGCTAGGTGAAGCAAAGTAATTATCAGTCCATTTCTTCACACAAAGGCATTCTTTAGGACATAATGAATTAATGAATTCAAATAAATCATCAACCTACACTCGATAATAGCTCATAACCTCTACAATGTTCCCATTAGAAGAAATCCACAGTAAAAGACCTCTCTTTATCAAATCCTAGCTTTTTTTTATGCCACGCAAATGCCAGAGCCAAGAAGGCGTTTACCGCTGGAAAGTAAACAAATACATCATGCTGGAATCCATCTATAGCTAGCTTAAAGTCTTCCGTGTCACCCCACTTAGTTAGCTAACCCTTGACAATTTCTATACCAGCAGACAATATTTTACAGAAATTTTTCTAAATTTTTGATTTCTTAGACGCTCTTTCCCCTGGCCCACGTGCAAATATTAAAAATAAAAAGCATTAATTAAGCTTTAGCTAGCTATAGCCTAGTATCTCTGGATTTCCAGGTATAGAAGAAATAAAAGCTACATTATATAGTAAATAACTAAATAACTAAAAGAATGAATAAATATTGCACAGCAAATAAATAGTTAAACAAATATAACATATTAACAAAGAGTGTTGGTGGGTTAGAGTCAAATATATTTCCTCGATATCGGCCAATTTTAAAAGACGCCATTTTGTTTGTTTTCGATTTCTCTCGATACTTCGGAGAAAATAAAGATCAAATGATCAAGTCCAGCCGTTAAGGCTGGTTTCCACTGTCTAATGAAATTTAGTTTTTAAAAAGGATGAAATACTTATTCTACAAGCTCAAATACTAGAAAAATGTTTTAGCTTCCATTAATATGTATTAATATTTTAAAAGAGACTACTTCTGTCGGTTTAACTGCATTATATTGAAGAGAATATAGTTCAAAACAATAAAACATTGTAAAAACCTTGCATGAGACAACAACGGGTTGGTAAATGATTGGCCAGGCGAGAAGTAAAACACCGGTAAACGACGTACGGTTAACGCGACTTAAATTTTGCCCAGGGTTAATTCTTGACTTTCAGGGTTAATTCTTTCCTTTTTTGTTAAATTCTCACTGAGTAGAATTTTCTTTACTCTGCCGTCATTTTTTTCTACTCGTTGATTTTTACCATATTCTTCTTCCACTCACTGTATGCCTTTCGACTTTTCTGCATTGAGCTTTTGAGCACAATTTCTTCAACCCCACCCCCCATCCCCCCCACGCTGACATTGGTCAAAAATTAAAAACGCATTAATAGAGCCTCGGCAACCTTTCAGTTTCTAAGTTCAATTTGACAGTTTTCTAATGATTTAAAAGATATTGTTCATTTGGATGTGGTTAGGAATAATTTCACAAAAATAAACACCTAGTCTAACTAAAAGTTGAAAATTGTTCCTTCTCTGGATGGACTATGTAAGATTACAATTTTGATTATGTCAGGTTACGAAAAGGGAATATTAGTCAGTTTACGAGTAATTGTCAGGTTACGAGGAGTAATTATTAGTCAGGTTACGACTTGCTGTAAAACAGTTCATGTATATTCAGTTTTGCTTTTAGCATGTAAAAAACTACATTTGTAAGATTAGCTTTAGCCAGTTTAACAGCAATACAAGCTGAAATACCCAGCTTTGTACGTCAGGTTAAGCCCTTTAAGTAAATCAATGAGTATCAGGTAATTATTCAATCACTTTTAGGGTTATCGCTCCATTGCGTTCCTCCTCAGGTAACCTTTAAATACTCATAACGCGCATGCGCAAGTCATCTTAAGTAGCAAGAAGGGGTAAGTCCCTACGCAAGCATTGTCCACAAAGGTTAACTTTAGATCAGGGATTAAAGAAATAAATGAATTTGATAACCTGTACTCAGTGTCAACAATCTTACCCTATTACAGGATCAAGCGTGATGGACAGCCAACTAAGATGTTGTATCAAACGCCTTGATGTTGTGAAGACTTCAAGGAAGCGTACCAAATGTCCACACACAAAAAGAAAGACAACGGTGTTCAGGTTGCCATCCTGTAGAGCACCAGTACTATCTTATTCTGATCAGAATTCGAACTGCGCTAGATAGAGACAAAAAGATAGTGTCCCAGGATTATCTCGGATGTGACATTGTTACATTCATGAGACACATCCAGACCGCTGAAGCACCTAGGTAACCAGTTGCAGTTCAATCATAAAGTACGACTCAAGTATAGAGAGAACTGGGTATGTCAGACCGAAAAAGAACAAATAAAAAGACTGCAATATACGAACATACAGCCGATGTGGATGAAGGATAATATGACCGAATGGGGGGGGGGGGGGGGTTGGATAGTCACAGATTTATCATACATCATAAATCACCATGGATACAGCGGATGCGCAAGTTAGGTAGGGCAGCCTTCGGTGCGACGTGGCCTTGTGTTTTGCATCCTTCCCCTGCTCAAAATTAGTTAACAAATTTCTTTGTCCACTGATACAACCCTAATTGGAGTCATAAACTGTACATAAAATGAGTGGAATTAAATGTAACAGCGGAAAGTTACAAGCCAGAACAGCGATCCTACACGAACTGTATAAAATGTATGATACAAAACCGTGGCGATGTATTGGCGAAACGTCGGGAAAAACACGGTTATGGTACAACTTGTCTACAATGTGGTGAACGGAAATTAGAATAGAGCATGAGGATCCGAAAATCTTGGTTCAACGATCCGTTGAAGAGCTGGAAAAGAGACATGAGTATATCGTTAAAACGGTTGAGAGGAAGTACCCCATATCTGAGGACTTTGACATGTTATCGGCAAAGATTCAGGATGCAATGGGGGTGGGCTGCCTAGGTAGCAGTACAGGGTTAAATAGCGGCAACTATGACATCAATCTGATCAAGCAATATTTTGTTGATTAATTTGCGAAGGATAAAGATAAGAAGATCGTGGTGGCGAAGAAGGATAAGGAGTATATGTTCCTAACTACAAGAGCTTTAAATTTCTGGATATAAAAATTTTAAGGAAAATCTTGAGGAAATATGCGGTGCCTTTGAGATTAGGGAAAACACAGAGTGAACATTGACAAAGCGTATCATTGTGATATCGCATCTGGATAAATCTAAGCATCCTTACCAGAAGATGGTTTATTCCTCTGTCTGCTGCAACCCGGGGAAGGAGCATGGAAATTAGAAAAGACGTGCAACGGATGCCTTTTGGAGTAAAAAAAACGTATAGACTCAATTATATCATTGCAGAGCCTAATAGTCGTATGTTATATTACCTCGAAAGAGGTCCAGAGCGTAACTTTGTATCAGAAAAATTGGCTGAGATTCCTGAGGATGTTGAAGTACCTCTAGAGGATGTGAAAGAGTGGTAAGACTAAGGCGTGTTTGAAAACAAGCCTCGGTGAAAGTCGTACTGTAGTCCTCGCGGACCGCCTGGCAGTAGCGTACCTAGTCTTTGAGTGCAGAACACCCAGATCGTACAAGTCATCTCTTAGTAAGGTCGATAAGTCAGAAGTGGCATCTATACCGCTCTACATGGCCCTCTTTTATCAAATCTGTTTTTAAGCCATGTGCGCTATTAGGGTTGTCTATGATGACTATCTCTTCAGAGTGTGTCAATTTTTCCATAATTCCTCGGCGCTCTAGAGAAGGGCTATCGTCTCTGAATACGTGCGCCAGTAGTATTGTAAAACATGCCTCTATGGTAACTAATTGTTATGGTCTGTAAGTGTCGCCATGGACGCGTCTTTTTCGTCAAAAAGGTAAGAAAGCTTGCGCACCTCCCTCGGTAATACACTTTTAAATACCCATTCCGTGAGTATTTGATATCCGTGGGTCTGCTTCCTCCCTTCCGCACTTTGTCAGGAAGCAATATGGTGAAGGTATTCAGATCTAACTACCTCTTCCAACCTAGCTGTAGCGTCACCTAACTACATCTTATACTTATCCGAGAAAAGTTGTTGTATTGCCTGTCCCTAAGTTTCCGATTAACCCAATAGCTCTCCATACATCAGCAGGAGCAAACGGAAACATTTCACGTTCTTTAATAGCATCTTTAACATGGAAGTATCAAACTTGCTTACTTCTAAAATGATCAACAATTGTGTCCAATGATATATATTGTAGAATAGGGTATATTGGGTATATCCCAAAGCTAAGAATCCCGGTTGATTGAACTGGTTTGCTATAAATGTTAAAGTTGATAAGACACAAACCAAAGCCCACCATCAAGGAGGCTATACAAATGATATCAGGCGTCAATATGAGGCTGACGTGGATGACATGATAAGGGAGCTCAAGTCCATGATGGACCAACACGAAGCGCAAGTAAGAGAGCTCGCACAGCTTCTGAGCTTCCATTAAAGAGCCGTCCAAAATCGGTGGACGACAGCCTCACGATGCTCGCACAGGGCTAGCTAAGTGCACACTTATTTTGTAAACCCCATCTTTAGGGTTGACGATTCATGGGTGCGGCACATTAGCGGTAGCACATCTCCGCCTCCACCTCACTGAAGTGACGGTCTCGATGACGATGACGATCACTACCACCCCTACTGCTATGCCTAAAAGTACCCAAATAGCTATTGCTCGGGCATTGCGCGGAGCCCTCCGATCCATGCACTCCCGATGTTTCTAAATATGCATTGCGGAGCAGATAAAGTCTATGGCACACCTCGAGGCCAGTTACGTTATTACAGATGGTATATTACTCTTCCGTTATGCAGGTGGCGATTCATTTAGCAGAGTCGAACCCAACTATTACCACCTCCTACAAGCTACTTGACGGTCAAAGGGCTGGCGCAAAGAACACGACTTGTCCGGCACACTCTACAAGAATACAGTCCACCAGTTCTATGCGCCTTTGACAAGCCTCATAAACCAAGCTGGCGTTGTGGCAATGTGTTGTTCGTCCCGGATGAGGACAGTTGTTGGTGATTACAGCATACACAAACCCTAGAGGGGGAATTGTAGGTTATATGCGGTTTGTGAATCACCCTTCCTTTACCGTCAATACAGTTATCTCCACGAGCAACCCAAAGAAGACTAGGTAAATAAGTTCTCTCATCATGGTTATTGTATGGCGCTAGCCGTAGCACCCTATAGCTTCACGGATGCCCGAGCCTGAATGTAAAGCCAACCATGTTTCGACTTCCTTAGTTGGGTCTTGATCTTTTCCCAGTCATTGATTATGTTCGTCTCTTCATCAAAAAGCTTTATGGTCCTGCCTCTCCTGAGGGTACCAGAGGAGGAGCTGTTTTTTCTGTTTTTCGCAGGTTCTTTGGGCAGAGTGGTATTAAGACTGCGTCAATAGCAATAGTCCACCAGAAAAACGTAGTCGTCCTTTTAGAGGGAGGTTCGATCAAGATACGTAGTGCTCCGGCGTAGGGTGGTCAAAGTGTTGTCTGTATTCGTTCCTCAGCAAGTCTAGTACGCTCTCTGTTTACTCACAACTTGTCGGTCCGGTAAAGATCGCCGTATGAGGCTGTTTTACAAAATCTAGCTGTCGCATTCATCTTTACTGGAGGGCGCTTCGCACAGTAAGCTATGTGGATCGCCGGAGCCAGGGTTTAGTATTCGATACTATGGAATCTGCCGTCTATGGTGTTGAGTAGAGCATCGGACAACAGGTAAACGTAACAGCTGATATTCCGTATCGTCTGCCTTCTTGGTGATTTGCAAATGCCAATTAATCCAGTGTATAAGCCTGGTGACTTCACACCAGAAGAGAAAATACCAGATATAGAACGGCCAGATAAGGAAGGATTTCGTAGGCCTGATACCAGCTCTACTCTAACTCCAGAAAAACACTTATTCGGGAGAAGGGACGTGTTATCGAGCAAGGAATCACCCTTCGGAAGACACTAAGGAGGTTAAAGATTTGTAAATCACCCTTCCTTTACCGTCAATACAGTTATCTCCACGAGCAATCCAAAGAAGACTTAGGTAAATAAGTTCTCTCATCATGGTTTATTGTATGGCGCTAGCGTAGCACCCTATAGCTTCACGGATGCCCGAGCCTGATGTAAAGCCAGCCATGTTTCGACTTCCTTAGTTGGGTCTTGATCTTCTCCCAGTCATTGATTGTGTTCGTCTCTTCATCAAAAAGCTTTATGTCCTGCCTCTCCTGAGGGTACCAGAGAAGGAGCTGTTTTTTCTGTTTTCGCAGGTTCTTGGGCAGAGTGGTATAAGACTGCGTCAATAGCAATAGTCCACCAGAAAAACGTAGTCGTCCTTTTAGAGGGAGGTTCGATCAAGATACGTAGTGCTCCGGCGTAGGGTGGTCAAAGTGTTGTCTGTATTCGTTCCTCAGCAAGTCTAGTACGCTCTCTGTTTACTCACAACTTTTCGGTCCGGTAAAGATCGCCGTATGAGGCTGTTTTACAAAATCTAGCTGTCGCATTCATCTTTACTGGAGGGCGCTTCGCACAGTAAGCTATGTGGATCGCCGGAGCCAGGGTTTAGTATTCGATACTATGGAATCTGCCGTCTATGGTGTTGAGTAGAGCATCGGACAACAGGTAAACGTAACAGCTGATATTCCGTATCGTCTGCCTTCTTGGTGATTTGCAGAGTGACCCCGTCGCTGAGATTTTGAAGTTTCCTTCGATTATTGTGAAGGGTGTTTTCACACACGCTATGGAAGTCAATAATCAATGCATAATTCTCATTCAAAAAATCCCAATGTTCACCTTTGATTCATTGATGCCAAGGAGTCGTAGTGTCTGCTTATAGTGATCTTTAGATAACATCGCGTGCGTGTAAAGCTCATTGTGCTTACCTTTAACGGTTATAGCAATTTTCTCAATCTGAGGGTTATAGTAGAATTCGTTTGAACTTGGCTTGGCTTGGCTTGGCTTGTGCTTCGCAGGGTCGATGAACAGAAGTAGAACGTCCTTCAGATTTTGCAGGGGGTGTCAATCTGCAGGTTGTAAGATGTATCTTCTTTCTTCATCGTGACGACTTTGCTTCTGAGTACCCTCTCGAAAAGTAGGGCGAAACTACTATATCTTGATACCATCGCATTCGCAAGACCATCATAGTTCACCTTATATCCAATGCTATGTTAGTGATCTTATAGGTAGCGTCAGCGAGTTTAGCGGTCCCTGTATGTGACTGGGATGTTATAATCGACTATTCTCTTCACCTCGTTACCATTGAGTGTAAACTGCAGATTCTTTACAAACGCCTTACCAATGTTTTTCACAATGGTACGCTTGGTGTTAGTGCCTGTCAACTGTATGTGGAAAAGGAGCGTGAGACTGGCAGGAAGGATGACGTCATTATGACCCATGTTTGGGACGTATACGTACGTATACGTACGTACAAGTCTTCATCTGGTTAATGGTAAAAGGGACGGGACTCACCCTGACCTGTTGTCTCTGATTTTCATCACCATCATAGTCTTTATCTCCTCATAAGAAGATCATAGTTCATGACTATGGTTTTTTCGAATATGTTATTGCTCATGTTTATTATAGGGGTGAGAACGATACAATAAATGCCAATTAATCCAATATAAGCCTGGTGACTTCACACCAGAAGAGAAAATACCAGATATAGAACGGCCAGATAAGGAAGGATTTCGTAGGCCTGATACCAGCTCTACTCTAACTCCAGAAAAACAACTTATTCGGGAGAAGGGACGTGTTATCGAGCAAGGAATCACCCTTCGGAAGACACTAAGGAGGTTAAAGATCGACTACCTCTACATACATATCGAGGAAGGGTTGGAGCTCCCAAATGCAAGGCACTATGACGACTTTTAGCTGCGAGGGAACCAGCTCCTCTATAAGGGTGTAGACATTGCCTAAAGGACTGAGGAACTGCGATCAATTAGTGCCATAAAGACGCCCACAGATCATAAGATTCACAGACTACTCTACTTCGAATAAGGGTAAAGCTATGGTCCAGAGACTTCTGAACAAACTCAAGGATTTACAGGACAGCGCTGATGGATAAAAATGATGCCGCTTCTGGAGAAAGTTTTTGATGACACAAAGAACCTTCCATCAGAGACTTCCTTCAACAAAGCCTTTACAGAGCGAGAGCGAGAGGGCTCAAACATCCAACTACCAAACCCTCCTCGGTAACTTTAAACACTTGAAGGGCAATATGATCTTGTACAATAGTGAGATTGGGTCAGCCTTCCGAGCAGCAAGAAATTTGGAAAGAAAACATCGCCAAGGCCGATGAACGCAAAACAGCACGGATGGCACATGGATTGTTATTAAATTGAACACACAGCTAACTCACAGTCGTTAAAGAGACGCTAATGAAGGTGTTGGAAGGTGATAAAACCCTTACTGAAAGGCTTAAGATTTGATTCCAGGAGCAAGGGGTAGCCATTGCGTCGATTGTCACAGCCTTTTGTATGTTGATCTCAACCACCTGGCAGTGACAGAGGGAAGTTCTACAAAAGGTGAAGGAGGAGGCAGCGGTGGGAAGGGTTTCGTTCGCAAGCAGTTGGATGCCAGATCTTGCATTAACTCTGAATGATCAAGGATCTAACACTCTGCGACAACTTTTTAATACCTATGCGGGTAACCCCCTGACTCGTCTCCAGAATCTATCCACACCAAGAACCATCGTAAAGGTAGGTAGGCCTTGCACCCGGATTGGTTGCACGATGTGAAAAATATACACAGACCGGAACATGTTGCTGCACATCATCAGACTGCTCTATGCGTGGAGATTCCGCATGCCCTTGTTGCACAGTGCACTGCAAAGTTGAGTTGTGTAGACCAGAAGCTAAACAGGTGAGTGTTCCAACGACTGACTAGCGATGTACTACCTCTATAAAAATTGTAGTCAACAAAGTTATCCTTGAAATGAATCTGGAATGAGATACCTTTGTGATCGATCACGATATGCTGCATGATTAGATCAGTAGTCTTTGGTGCATACTCCACCTTTGCACGAGTAAATGTTCAAATGTTCAACAATAATGAGTAAACAACTATAGATAGATTATACATCAACCTACTGTGATCGATCAGTATTCGACCTACATGGAGGTTATTCAGGGTAATTAAGTTCACGATCAGGGAGGGAGGGGTTGATCAAAAAAAAAGGCTATTCGCATCAGGTTCAAAAGCTGGTTGTACAGGATCAAAATATAGCGAAATTGATCAATAGCCAAGCTAATAGGTAGGCTAAGCTATTCGTACTCAAGACTGGATTTTTTAAACTCCGTGTAGACGAGACCTCCACGGTAGTCTTCGACACTTATAGGCATAAATGTACCACAATTCGGGAAATATCACACCAAGGTGGCTTTCATCGCAGGATAAAACTGACGCCTACCAGTGACTGATCTGCCCGCAGATTGATGAAGATCGATGCCTCAGGAATGGTCAAATATCTAAGGTTATAGACATACTCCCTGTTAAGGAGGTGACCTGGGGAAGAATGATCACAAGGAATTTTGACACAGCTGTTTACCTCCCTCTGAAAAATTCGACAGACATACTTGAGCTCATGCTAACGGATGAATTCCATACTGACAAAAACGTAGCTTTTAAAAGCATAAAGATGAAGATATTTTTAGAATAAAACATAATGGAAAATACCATGTATGAAGACATACAACTATGTCCAACATTACCAATGAGTGCACTGGAGGAATTGTTAGGTATACAGACTAGATTGAAGAGATCGAGCAGGACCTACGTGATGGACTTGCGAAAAAGTTAACAAAAGTAGAGCGATCATGGGTTACTTGGCGTAATCATCATCACCGGCGGGTGCGGAATTGCCGCAACAGGTCTAGGAACAGGACTAGGAACACCACTTGGTGTAGCTCTGCAAACTGTTGCACTAGCCATCGGCCTAGGTCAAGCAGGGTTGAAGAATAGGCAGATAGACATTCAAGTATCAGACTACTCGCAAAGTCAAAACTAAACTTCATCATGTGTTTGTCATACTTAACTTTGTTTACACATCATGTGTTCGTCGCACTTCACTTTGTGTAAACATCATGTGTTTGTCGTACTTCACTTTGTTTACACTCATGTGTTTGTCGCACTTCACTTTGTTTACACTTCATGAGTTTGACGTACTTAACTTTGTGTACACATCATGTGTCTGACGCACTTAACTCTGTTTACACTTCATGTTTTTGTCGTACTTCACTTTGTTTACACTCATGTGTTTGTCGTACTTAACTTTGTTTACACTTCATGTGATTGTCGAACTTTACTTTCTTTACACTCATGTGTTTGTTGCACTTAACTTTGTTTACACTCATGTGATTGTCGCACTTCACTTTGTTTACACTTTATGTGTTTGTCGTACTTAACTTTGTTTATACTCATGTGTTTGTCGCACTTAAATCTGTTTACACTTCATGCGTTTATCGCACTTAACTTTGTTTACAGTCATGTGTTTGTTGTACTTCACTCTGTTTATACTCATGTGTTTGTCGCACTTCACTTTGTTTACACTCATGTGTTTGTCATGAGTGTAAATAGAGTTAAGTTTGTAAGGGTAACTCATAAATCGAAAGCTGGACGCTGAACGTTAATCCGATACAGTTAAATAAAAGTCCAGGTTTTGATGACGTCAATAGTAACGTTGTTAAGCAATCAAAAAATGCTATAAAAATTCCACTAATGCATATATTTAACCTTTCCCTGCTGCAAGGATATTTTCCTGAAACACTTAAAATTGCAAGAGTTCTACCAGTATATAAAACAGGCGAAATGACTAATGTATCTAATTATAGACCAATATCAGTTCTTTTATGTTTCTCAAAAATACTGTACGCATAATGTACAATAGATTTTACTCTTTTTTAACTGCTAATAATATTTTATACGACAATCAATTTGGCTTTCAAGCAGGTCATTCTACTGATCATGCAATAGTTAAACTTGTTAATGAATGAAATATCAAAAGCGTTTGACGAAAACAAGTACATGCTAGGAATTTTTATAGATCTAAGCAAAGCATTTGACACCGTAAATCACAAAATTCTACTAGAAAAACTCAAAAACTATGGTATCAACAACTCAAACATTCGGTGGTTTGAAAGTTATTTATCCAATAGAAAACAATACATTTCCTTTGACGGTGGAAGTACAAATTACAAAACAATCATCTGTGGAGTTCCACAAGGTTCCATATTAGGACCACTCTTATTCCCTTATATATGTAAATGATTTAAACAAAGCTTCGAATATTTTACATTCAATTTTATTTGCAGATGATACAAATCTGTTTTATGCACATAAAGATATAAAAACATTTATTTCGCACAGTCAATAATGAACTCTCTAAGCTGGCAGAATGGTTTAAGGCCAAACAGCCTGTCCCCTAAAATATTTATAAAACAAAGGGTACACCACTTTTCACAGGCCAAAATAAAAAAGATGATTATACCATTGAAATTTCCTAATTTATCTAATAATAATATAAGTATAAAAAGAGCACAATCTATGAAATTTTTAGGAGTTATTCTTGATGAAAATCTTACTTGGAGAGAACATATAAATATTTTAGAAGAAAAGGTCGCAAAGAATATTGGCATCCTATTTAAAGCAAAATTTGTTCTAGATCAGAATTGTTTAAAAAACATATATTCTTCTTTCATTCACTGCTATCTAAATTATGCAAATATTGCGTGGTGCAGCACCAACGCCAACCTCGACCCCAGGCCCATTTTTCTCTTTCTGACAATCTCGGACGGCGAGAAGAAATGACCCTGGGCCACACTGGTCAGTTCTGCTATCTGATTGGTTTCTCAAGTTTCCGTTAATTATGAAGGTAAATTAATTTATTGCGTAAAAAAATTGAATAATAACAGAAAAACAATAATGGCGTCTAAGTTTTATGTGCGAATGGGGGGCGCTGGAATGTTTATGTTCTGCTGGACTGAATTTATTTTTGTGAAAAATAAAATATTTGGCATTGTTAGTATAGCTTAACGTGCAAACAAAATTAAATAGCTTTTAGAGACTGTTAGAGTAAGCTTCTGTTTTTTTGCAGTGCAGTTGAGGAGGTAGCTACTAGACTAGAGCTACAAAGCTAGCTTTTGTGGCACAGGGTGTAGTAAAAAACACAATGTAGGTTTGCTTGAAGACATGTTTAGCAGCTATCTAGCTAGCTCAAATACAACACAAGGTATATACAGGTATACATAACTAATCCTATTTCTCCCAAACAGACCTTCTTTTACACTCTAGCTAATATTCTTTCTAAAGGAGGCAGAACACAACCAAAAAAATAAAATCATATGCTGTTGATGTTGTTTGAAAAAGGTTAAAAAACTGGATTAAGAAGTTCATACCATTTAATTAACCAAATAGTTATACGCTTAATTAATCTGTACGTACCTTCTAATTAGTCCGTATTGTCTTAATTAATCGGTTACAGATTAAATAACAATCGGTTACAGATTTTAAATAACAATAGATTACATATTAATAACAATTTTCTCTGACTGCATGAAATGTAACATCCTATGTTTTATGACTTTTAATCTCTTAGTAAAGCAACAAACATAAAATTATTGAAAAAAGTCAATTGGTTTGACCGTAGTGGCCATTTAGTTGTAAATGAGTTTCCAGGGACCCGTTTCGTGAAAATCCACAAGTGCAATATGATGAAAAAGAAGATGGAAAAAGAAAGATATTGAGTTAAAACTTGTTAGGAGATGCTTTTAGGCTGGTCTAATGGGATTAGCATAAAAAATGATTCTGTAATAGCTATACCTTCCGAATTTCAGAATTTAGGCATTTAAAGCAGGGCGATAAGATTTTTTTTTAAAGACAATTATAAATTTTTGACCTAACAATAACAAGTTAGGTAAATTTTTTTTGACAATACGATTTTATTTAGGTGTATATGCATGTTACAACAATAACAGACAAAAGGAGCCAGTTATTATATACGTCTAAACGTATATATCTGATCTGTATCTGACACATGGTTACGTTTGATGACGTTTGATGACTCAATACTAGTATATATAATATATAGCTACACGCCACCATAATGCACCAACTTAGGTTTATAGAGGTTTACGTCAGCAATAACTCGCCCGCAAGACAAAAATGGAATTAGAAAGACTGCATGTTCCTAAAAAAATACTAAAAACTTAACTAGCTATAGCTAGCTAGGCATCTTCAGTGTAATTCTAATCACAAAACCCTCTGATAATTCTGTGGCTTGGTAGCTAGCTATAGCTAGCTAAAAGTACTTTCACTTTTAACTATAATATAAAATAAAGATAGCTAAAAATCATAACTACCTTGGTTTGCACAACCTTTGTAGCTACAAAAGTACGTCTTGGGCCTTAGCTATAGATGGCTGAAAACTTTAAAATAAGTATATATTTAAAATTTGTATGTAGCCAAAAAAGCGAGGGCAACACTGCAATCATATTTTCTCGAAACAAAAACTCAAAATACTTTAGCTAACTTGTTTCTGATTAAAAATAAAATTATATCCATGATTTCGATCATCCAAGGTTGTTTTGCATAAATTATAGCAATACAGTGTTCTCGGCGGTCCGCATGCAATTCTTAACAAAATGACCAATTTTGAATAAATTAAAAATCAGCACGAATCGTGCTGATTTTAACCAGCCTGGCCCAGGGCCATTTCTTCGCGCCGTCTCGGATATCAAAAAAGCGAAAAATTGCCCTGGGAACGAGGTTGCACCAACGCTACAAAATTGACAAAATTACAAAATAAACAAAAACATGCAATCAGAATTATCTTAAATGTTGACAGGTACACTCACTCCAGAGAGTTATTAAAAAAGCTCAATGTACTGAATGTATACCAACTAAACATTTATCAAACTCTTATTTTTATGTTTAAGCTTGAAAACAATATGTTACCAAGAGTATTTAATAATACTAGTCGTTAACCCGTGGATAAATCCACGGGTTCTATCGTCCTTTATTAGCCGCATTTCGTGTGTCTCCTATTGCGGTTACCATTTTGCGTGACAGACAGACGCATACGGGTATTATAATATAGATGTTTCAGAAGATACAACATAAATATCCATCCAGATTTTCAATTAACAGTTTTTTTCAACCTAGGATTAATTATACAATCACAAAGTTCTCTATAACTAGCAGAGGACCTCAATTGTGGAATACATTTCTTGGTAACGACATGAAAACTATTACATCACTTAACGAATTCAAACATAAACTAAGACATAAACTATTGACTACTGACAATCTATATTTATTTCAGAACACACGACAGTTACAACGTACGACACATATAACACAACTCCTCATCATCTTCAATGCTAACCTTTTATATAGGTTGGGGGCTTGGTGATAAGGCTATTATAGCCTTCTTCTCGCTCCTGCCATTTTTTACCTCTTTAGCTAATATTTTTAGCATATGCAATCCTATCTTTAGATTATACGATATAATAGCTTAAGATTTGTATTTTATTTTTACGGAAAACTGTAAATTCTTCAACGGCAAAAAAAGAAAGAAAAAAAAAAGGAAAAAAAGCTCCAAATAAACGCCCGTCATCTGCAAACGCCCTTCTTCTGCAAACACTCTTCTTCTGCAAACGCCCGTCATCTGCAAAGACCCTTTCTCTGCAAACGCCCTTCTGCATAATAACTTTATTTTTTTCCCATCATCCGTTAACCTGCTAGATTATTGGATTTTGAAAACAGACTTATTTCTCGCACAATGTCCGTAACATTAACATTCTTTTTTTTTATCCCTTGTTTTGTCGCAGGGATGGTCGTGTCCTAAAAAAGCTTGACGAAGCTACTACATCGACGTGCAATTTGATGTAACAACACTAACGACATCGAAGTTCAGTTTTGGCATTAGGATATACTGCATGCCAGTTGTGCGCAATGAAAATCCGTTTAAACTGACATCTAAGACTCAATGCACGGTCCTGAAAACCAAAATATTTAATTAGCACCACACTATAAAAGCGCTTCCATTTATCATTTTCAGCCGGTCACGTGCGAGAATTTGAAACGGTTCAAATCTCGCACGCAGCTAATATTCCATGTTTTCTATTGTTTTTGGAAAACCATGTAACGAAATTATTGTTGTTCCGGCCCTGCGACCGGGTCCCGTATGACCGGTTTTAAAATTTATGCTTGCAAATAAATATTTCAACGCGCATTTAACACACTGAAATTCTCTTCTTTTTTTATTGCCACTGCTCTTCTAACAATATATTTTAAAGCTCACTGCGTGGTAATACTATTTTGGCATCCTCGTGTCCCCAGGGTCCTTTGGCCTCTAAAAAGGCAAAATGCCATGAGAACGAGGTATTTTGGAGTACTTTATCCTCCAATTTTGTTTTAATCTTCTAAATTCTTTAAATTCTGGGCGTACATTTTCTTAAAGCGATAATCTTTTGTTGTCTTTCATTCCAGTTCTTTTAGCCGCCTGAATTTTTTTACTTTCTGTTTAGCTATCTACACTTTCTATTTTTCAATTGAATTTGGATGTTCGAAATAGCGCAAGATATGACCGTATGATTAAACTTTTTACACTAAGGGGCGGTCGTCCAAGAGTGCTCTAGCGCTACCTAGTTAATTAGCTACCTAGTTACAAATGCGACATCGTGCTCAAGTCAAGTATGCTACTGCCTATAAATATCAATTCGCGCTTCATATAACAAGGGGCCGCACCGTTTGAAGATTTTCACGCGCCTCGGAGCGTTAATTAGAGGCGACGGGATTGTGGTATTGTGGTAGAGTAGTAAGGAAAATAATGAAATAAATATAAAGTTGGCGATGTTATAACATATTTAAAAAAAGCTTTGCTGTGATATATACAAAATAATAACAATAAGAAGAAGAAATATTTAACAAAAAACAACTGAATTTCACTTTTAAGTTAAAAACTAGTCAAATCTTTCTTCAGTAACATCTTGGGGGATCTGTAATGTTCTCTGCCCAGATTTGCAAAAATGCACGTGTACAAATTATTAACGTTACAACATTCAAATCACAACATTAACACATAAAACATTAAACGTCCTACACGACCTATCAAATCTTGCAATACAAAATTTAAAAAGCTTTTCTCTCACACTAATGAAATTTAAACGTATCTATCTCAACGACATGCTTGGAATAAAGTTATTGACCAATTGCAAGGAAAAATCGGAATGCAAAGGGATAATTTGGAATGCAAAGGGGTAAATCGAAATGCAAAAGGATCATTTGGAATGCAAAGGAGTAAATCGGAATGTAAAAGGGATCATTTGGAGTGCAAAGGGGTAAATCGGAATGGAAAGGAGGGAAATCGGAACGTAATACATCGAATTTCACTGGAACTATGAAATATTGCCAACTATAATTTTTTCACAGGTAAAGGGTGGATGATTGAAACTTCTCAAAAAGGGGAACTTTTAACGTTAATAAATCTTCAAAATGTCATACATTTTATCTTGATACTTTTTTGTTATAAAATTATATATACAAAATAAATAAATGTGTTTAGAGCATGCACGAGTGAAAGTTTAAAACACGAAAAAAAACAACCAAAAACCGGTTCTTGTCAAGGTGAAGCGAGTCACTACGTTCTGCCTTGCCCACCCAAATCTTTGTCACAGAAGGAAGTAACAGGGACAGTTATTTGAATATCATTTTTTGCTGATTTTGACCAAATGTTTTCCTTGCTTGTTTTAACCAACTTTACTTGTCGTTTCACTGTTGGAAGAGCTGGAAAAAGATCAGTTTTCGCTTTTTTTTGCTTCGGCAGTTTACCAACCGTCCTGACTTTACCATCGTTGTCACTGTCCGATGATGTAATAACCACGACCAAACCTTCCTCTTTACTTTCATCAGAGTAACTACTTTGTTTTACTTTTCGTTGTCTGGGAAGTTCTGGGTTTACAACTGACATCGTGGAAGCAATTCGAGTACCGTCCATAGGTTCGTCCTTAACTGGTGTTTTGTTCGCAACCTCGTGTTTCAACATGAGCTTGTGTTCTCGCTCTTTTTCACGAGAGGAGCTGCGATTGGAATCTGATGATGAGTTCTTTTTATGATTATGTCTACGCGCACAATCTTTTTTGTTTCTATAACCTTTATCTCTTGATTCTCTGGGAGGAGAAACGCTAAAAAACCTCCTTCTACGCTTCTCATGAGGAGACGATTCACGCGAGTCGTTTTTAGAAGCATCAATACCACGTTTTATCGTCGCGGGTCTTTCACGTCTCGATGTATTGGAAAAACCTCGTTGCGCATTATGTCGATCCCGATAAAAGGATGGATCAGCCAAGCGGTTTTCATCGGAGTATCCATCCTGATCCGTGCGCTGGCCGTAGGTACCTTGATTTTTCACACCCCTTTTTGAAATGTTAGACGTTAGGAAACCGACACCTATCGGACCAGTTCGTTTACTAGTTCTACTAAAACGACGATTACGATGGTCGCGTCCTCTAAAATTTCCTTCTATTTGGTTCATTATCGTAGTCACTCCTTGTGGAATTCCTTTCTCGTTAACGATGGCTTTTGGAACACTCGGTAAATTTTTGAAGTGTTTGTAATTATCGTTACACCGAGGAGAATATTCAGTTCTCGTTCTTTCCGTTGTCTTGTCGGTGGCGATATGTGGCTCGGCATTAAAGTAAAGATTACCGCTGTTATCCATATCTTCAAAAGAGAAAGCAGGTCTAACTGGCTCGTAACTATCCCAATATGAATTTTGCTGCTGAATGGAGCCTTTCTCGGGGCGATAAAATGGTTGGTCACAGTATATATCTTTACCATTGGAATTATCTGCTACGTCCATCATGATATTTGCACATGGTTGCACTAAACTTTCACAGCTTGTGTTAGATATTGAATTGTGTACGGATTGAGTTGCTTGAAATGAATTCACTTGCTCAAATCCTATACTTCGTCCTTCAATAACTGCTTGGCTGGGTTGGGCGGTTGTATTAAGAATTTGCGGCTTCAGTAAACTTAGTACAGAATTTAAATCTGCCTCGGAATTCATACAACTCACTTTCTGTCCGTCTACCAAACCCTGCAATAAACCTTGCGTGTAATTTGCATCAATGACTTCTTGTGACTCGCCTAAACCAACCTGTTTTCGTATAGTGTGGATTAGCGAGTCAAATAGTGCCCTTTCGTTTGAGAAACAATTCGAAGAGCTTGGACCCGGAACATTATCCTTCGTGGGGATGTTTACTGCAATTGGTGTATTTAAGACTGGACTTAGTTCCATTGGTTCTTCAGGGCTTCTGACTAAATAATTTTTGCGTAAGCGTGGGTCTTGTGTTTTAGTATCTACGATCAGAGGAGGTCTTTGATCTGGAAATGGCTTCTCAATAGGATCTTCTGGTTCTGGAGGCAATGCCTCCTCAGCTACTGAGAGTGGTAAAGGAGGCGATGCCGTTTCTACACTTTGTCCTTTAGCAGCTATACTGGATTTCTTTTGGGCAATAGCTGAAGTAGACTTACTCAAGTACGCTATGCGAGGATCATTGGATGGTATAAGCACGTTTTTATATGAATTTTGCTGGATAATTAACTTTTCTAATCTCCACGGTTTTGTGATAGTTATACAGCTTTGGTTCTGACTTTGGTTTTGGAGCATTTAAAAGTCTTTTTTTTCTTTCACGTTCAACCACTCGTTTACACTCATGTTCACAGTACGTGCCATCGTGATGACGATGAGGAAATTTAAAATACGCCGACGATGGCACGTCGCGCCGTTTTTTGACTGTGCGGATTTTGTTCCGTCTTCATGTGTTTCGGAATAATCGAAAATGATCACTTGAATCACTTGATATGGAAGACGGAGAGCGCACAGTTGGCGTGTCTATACTTTCTGATCTCCTGCATCGTTCAACGCATTTAAATCCGTCATGATGGCGATGCGGTAACTTCACCGTCAAAATCTTTTTTGGCTACCGTCACCACGAGGGCAAACCGATTCATTGGAGATTGCCGAGCATGGAGATAGAACAGTAAGAGGAGTTTTAGGCGCGTCTTCCGCCTTTACTGTTTTAGACGTAAGTTGCGTCGTGGCAGTATATGGAATCGTTTCAGGTGCAGGGGATGCCGTCAAATTATCGTTGTGCTTTAACGTTTCCAAATGTTGCAACCCGGAAATGACAGATCTTAACTTTTCTTCGTACAGCGGATGTTTGGCAGCAGCCAGTTCCCTTTGCAGTAATTTAATGCTTAGTTGTACCTGTATCTTCTCCAGCTGTTGCTGCTTCGTTTTATCGTTGTCATTTTCCTTAGCTGCAGTTTTAACTTTAGTGCCTCTTTCGTCTGAATTGCTTCTTTTTCTTTTCTTTGGATTATTTGGTTGACTTATTTTATCTTCATGATCTTTGTTGCACTTCTCTGTCTTCACTGTGTTTTCTGTAGTAACAATTTGAATTGTGAATCACCGTTTTGTATTTCTGAATCTTCTTGCTTCTGAGGTTTTTTGTTATAATTTCTTCTTTATTACAACTTTGTTTCATTTTTACACATATTTCGTTTATTTTCTTTCAATATAACTTTGCTACGATCCATAGCTGTGTCGCACTTTTGTTTTTTATTTTCACTGCAGTTTCTATTTACTTCTATTTTAGATTGACTTGAAGTTTTCTTAACAGATTCTGTTACAGTTTGTGAAGTCAAAACTTTTTCAGATTCTGCTGATGCAGATTGCTTCTTCTTCTGATCGCTTGTACTTGATTCAAGCACAGCAAAATCAGTAAGTAACGCAGCACCTACCTTGTTAATACCTTTCTCTTCTTTTATTTTACTTTCTATTATTGAATTAATAGGAAGCGGTGGCAAAATTTCACAATTAACTTCACCGCTGGTCTTTACTTCGTTTTGAGCCATGTCGCTGACCCGTTCATTGTCATTATCATTTGTTTCTCTCGCTAAATGTTTCTGTTTTTCGGAGAATATACAATTTACAGCTTCCTCTTCTCTTTTGATGTTAAATAAAAGTTTTCTACTTCTGGCATCATCAACTAAAGCTTTCCAATCTTCGTCTACCTAAATCACAAAAACAAATTATCTAACGCATGTCGGAAAACTGCCAATCGCGAAATTTTGATTAATAACCCATGTTTCAAGCACTTCTGTCCTCGAACACAAGATTTTTGAAAGAAAAGAAGATTTCTCACAAGTACACTTTTAATGTTTCTTTGTGACGGGGATGGCGCAGGCGTTCTATTTTCATTTCATTTGGTCTAGCTTTGCTTTTTTTTTTGTGTATTTTTCGGTAAAAAACTTTTGCGGTTGACGACTGACCTTACTGTTGAAATAAACTTTTGCAAATTTCCAAAAGCTGCAAAAGTTCCTTTAGCAAATCCTTTCTTCCCTTAAAGTATCAAAATTTTACGAATTAACATTTTGTCGCATCTTAAATTTCTTAAAAATATTTCGCAGGCATTTAAATTTTGAAAAATCAGCAAAAAAGTTAGTACTATAAAGATAATCTCATAAAAAAATCAATACCTCTAACGAGTTACAGTGAGCTAATACTATCAAACTGTGTTTAGCTCTCGTCAATGCAACATTCATACGTTGTGGATGTTTTAAAAATCCAATCGTGTTACGTTCATTTGGTCCTCGAACACAAGAAAGAATAACAACATCTCTTTCTTGGCCTTGATAACCATCAATCGTGTTTACTGTAACTTCGTCAAGATTGTGCTTCTTAAATTCGTTTTTTAAGAAAATAACTTGCTGGCGATAAGGCGTAATGACTGCAACAGCATGTGCCTTTGTAAAGTTTGCTTTAAGTATAGATTGACAAATTGCAATAATGTAGTCTCTTTCACAAGGATTGTGGATCGCTCTAAAACGGATAAACGTTAGATGTAGGTGTGCGATTATTTACAAAGGTGAATGTAGAATATTAATAACCTACCCAGACGCACTTTTCTTCTCACGACTATTCGCCAGATTTAACATCACAAATTGTTTCAATGGTGACAAAACTTTTCCTTTAGTCAGTTCTTTGGCTGGTTGAAGCATATTATGATAAAACCTTCTCGATGGAAAGGAACAAATCTCCGGTGCCATTCTATATTGTACATTCAACATTATGGCTGGCTTGTCATCTGAAATAAAGAAAATACATGATGAAAATTTGTTTTAGTTCATCCCAATTCTACCAAGTTCCTACCAAAACAAAAATAATTTTTTTATCCCACAGATCTCTAGAATATTAACCCAAAACATCACTCACTTTCGTGCATTTGTCGCACTTCACCAGAGCATTGAACAGTCGTTCAAACAGTGACTGTCCAAAGTTATATCTTGAGGCCCTCTGTGAAAGCACCGTAGCAGGAAGTTGAGCTGGATCACCAACTAAACTAATTTGGAAGGACCATACTGCAAAGGTATTAAAGCATCAGGTTCTGAGCATTGGCCAGCTTCATCTATTATCACACATCTGAAAGGAATTTGCCTAAACGAGAAATAAGTAACAAATATGTAACTCTTATTTAATTAGTGTAGTACTTTTAAGGTGTCTCTTGAAACCTATAAGTTAAATATACATGGGTTCGAATCCCCATTTAGTTGACATTTCAAACGTAGCACACACCAATGGATTACAAAAGTTTCAACGGTTTGCCAACAACCTAAAAGTGCACCCGTATTTCATTAAAAAATTATGAACACCATGTTTCCATATTCTGAAGAACAGATTTAGAGACTCACGACGTGTTCTTAAACGCCCTATTCATTGCTTTGCAGCCTGCACCACTAAGCGTGCAACAAATAATATCAGCTTGAAGCAGAAGGTTGATTTCACACTTTCTTTCTTCTTCGTGTAAATCCAGTCTACAAGAAGCTTTTTCCAGTGCTCTGCTTAAACTGTCGTACTTTTGTTGCAATTTTGTTCTCTCTTCCATCTTGTTAATGTACTGAAAGTAAGTGACAAACGTCTTATATAAAAGAGTGGAGACCAAACAAACGCATTTGCACTAATTCTTTCTTTAAGTAAATTTATCCTTGCCAATACCTGGACTCCCAATTTACCCAAAATTTTACAGTTTGGACTTACAAACCTCGTGTTTAGTAGTAGCATCAATCGACATTTTGAGCTTGACACAAATATCATCCACTTTTTCCAACATTGCAGAAACTTGTCCCCATTTCTTTTCGCAACGTTGCTTTATTATGCGACGATTTTATCTTATCCATTTTTCTTTGAACTAAATATTCCAATGATGCGGGATAGATGTCAGAATCAATTTGGTTTCGACGTCCAATTCGAAGTAAGTTAAAATCGCCACAATTTCCATTTTCTAAATATACGGTTTACAGGCAATTAATACATTAATTTACGCGCGTATAAATTGTCGCGCTTTCCCTCTATTTTCACAACTTTTGAAAATTTTATTTTTAATTTCAAATAAAGTCGCAAAAATTACTATGCGCAAAAAACCTATATATAGAAAATAAAAGAAACAGATCTAGTGACATTACTATTTTAGTTTTATTTGAATCATCTCTCCATGGGGGACTGCTATACAATCTTTTCGCAATTTCATCAACAGCAGCATTGGACGGCGCACAAACCAATATCCTATTTCGAGTATTATTCCTTATGGGTTGGGTCTTTTCAGAAGCCTTCCAAAATTCCTGCAGTAATATATAAATCAGAAAATAGTTGTAAGCATCTTAAGCTATGCCTTCACTTGAATGTTGCATACGATTGTACAGAGGTTTATTGAAAGCGTGTAAGAGCTAGGCATGTTACCTGTAAAAGATGCGTAATTAACGTTTTCACAGTGTAAGATTTTCCAGTACCAGGCGGGCCTTGCAGCATGACAATTCTTGGTATGGGGAACTCTGTTTCCAAACGGCCCTGCACACTGTGGAAACAGCTTGAAGTTGGCTTTCATTAAGTTTATTTAACCTCAAAGTTTTTTCAATTTTAGCTTCATTTAACTTGAAAGTCTTCTCTCTGAACGGCTTTAAGATATCTTTCGCGAGCAGCGAACGTTGAAAACCTATGATTGCGTTCCACTGCCTGAACACAGTGACAAGTGATGTTATTTTTGTGACGTTTACATATTGATTTTTCTGCACGTTCGGAATAGCAGATAATTTAAGTGACAACGTATATAAACCGTATCTCTTTGAAGCGTTGTTAACCCAAATTTTTTCAATTTTATCAACAATGGCAAATGCCTGCTGTTTGTCATCGCTTTTATCGAAATCAACAAACAACAAATCATGCTCTGAAGGACAGCCGTCATATTTCAATTTCCAGGATTTTCCTCATAATAACAACAACGAATATGACAAATCTTCCCCATCGATTTCCGCTCGTCAATACCATCGATCACATAGGGCACGGTCTTGTGCGTCGAATCTTCCCAGTCTCTCTTTAATTGTGACCACGTCTCAAGTAACATAAGTGGCCAAAATACTTTAACATAGCTGTCATACGTGTCGAAGCTTAATGGTACGGAATCTATATCAGCTTTTATATCAAATTCGCTGTTCTTCTTGATCAACCAATCCGCCTTCCAACCTAAGATACTCTGATGGAACGAAGCGAGATTGTATTGCATTCGAACTCTCATATCTGGCAAAGACACCACGTTAGCTCGAACTGCTTGATTTGTTAAATCTTTTTCAATTAGTTCTCTTCTGAGCTTTGTGGAACGCTGTGGAAAACTGCTCTTTCTTTGCTTTTTAGGTGGTTCTACATTTTCATTTATTTTGAATACTGCACGACCCTCTTCTTTGTTCTTACTGCCTGAATCTTCTTTTTCTTCAACAGCTTTTTGTAACAAATGTTTGTTTTATGGTGATGCAACAAATTTTGTCTAATTTCAGTTTTAACTTTTTGATAGTTTTTACATTCAATTTCACATTTTCTGTTGTCGTTATAGTTGACTCTACTTCTGCTTTCTTCTTGTTTTTTTCCATTTCCTCGAAACTAGTTGAGACTGAAAAATCAACTCCAATCACTTTTTCTTGAAAACCGGTTTCTTGCTCATCGTCGCTAATTCGCACAGGACTAAGGGAACCAATGAACTCCTATGAAATAAGTGATTTGGATCTCTTGATAAAATACTGTTAACCAAAAGCTGACTATCTAAAGCTTCTTTTAAATGGATAGGCAAGTACACACTAAACAAAACACTAACTGCTGGTAGCAAATTAATATTAGATTTGTCATCAAACCATTTCTTCGTCTTTTTCAGTTTCTTCATCAGAATTAATGTGGAATAATTGCGCTCCAGAATTTGCTAAAACGTAAATTTTAGGGAAAAGGGAAAGATATAGAAAGTTTATAGCACCATCAGAATATAAGATAAAAAATAATGAGCAATATTCACCATGATCATTACATCATCATCATCGTCACTGTCATCATCATCATCGTCATCTTCAATCACAATGGGAGCAATTGCACTACCTAAACAGTAAAGAAAACAGAACATACCCAAATTACACTATTGCTGCATCTGAAATAATGCAGCATGCATTATTTCAGTTAAAATTTATCTTGATGTACCTAAAGCTTCTCTTATTTTGATCTGTTGCATTATGTCGTTTTTTGTTATCGATTGGTTCAGATTTGACTTCGATGGATGTCTATGAAGTGAAGTACAGTATAATGAACACTGTTTTTGGCTAAACCAAGATTAACTAAGTTATGCTTTTTATTCACCTTCAACATATCAACAATAGCTTTTTTTATCAAATTCTTGTCATATCTCCTTTTGAAACCATATCATTAAAATTAGATGCAAACTTGTCCCTGTACATTAGGTGACAAACATGCTTGGTGAGTGCCAATCAGAGACTTTATAAGTAAAACAGCTGAATCGTGCTGAATAAAGAAATAGCAAGTAAAACCAAACTCTTAGAAAAAATATAATATATATACCTTAAAGGAAGTCGAAAATTGGGTACAGAATTAAAACTGGAAACATAATGGATTGAAGGACTCCAAAAGCCCATCTGAGCTAAAATTTTAGGGAAAGTTTCCACTCAATAAATTTACCTTATTGGTAGTATTTCTGTGCACATATTTTTATATTTTGCACAATAACAACTTCTGTTTCAGCATTTAAATCATAATTCAGTACCATTAAAGTATAGTCAAATCAATTGATAACAACCAAACAAAAGTAAAAGACCACCATATTTATATATAAAATTTGGCCAATCAATTCTCTTTCTCCCCTGCGTTTATTATACATTTATTTCTTATAATATCAAACCACAACACTTACAATTTCAATGCTTATATTTTCTCCAACCTTACACACATCCACAAGCATTTCAGAAATTTGTATTACATAATTTGAAAAAAGCATGTTTTGGTTAATCTCCAATAGAAAAGATGTTATTCCAATTATGCTTTTAACTGCCAGCCAATAGAACATGGTTCCTTTCTTGCTAGTATCTAAACAGATAAATCCAACCATGTTTTATCATGATGTAATATGTAAGTTGAATTTCACACTGGCATACTTTCCTAATAGCCTAATATGGATTGAATTTTAAATAAAGGAAAGACAACATTGCCATTAATGCAATACCCTTTCATAGAGATAGATGTCCATATTTAACACGTCTAGCCTCACAAATCTTGAGGGATATTCCCTGTTATTTCCAGGAGCCATGGCTTAGATGGGGAGTTCTAGAGTAATTAATGCTCATTTTGAGCTATCCAGACTCAATTAGATCCTCTCTCTGCCAGAGAACTCCCTCCATATCCAACCACCACATGTGTTATCTCCCCAGATTAACTCTGAGCTATGATAACTTTCACTTGCCCGTATTAAATCACCGCCAGGGGAATCACACTCTGAACGCCTATAAACACTAAGCCACAGCGCCATTTATAACTAGGTATTGTGGCATCTCACTGCAATTGGCAAACTGGAATGCAGTTTTTGCAAATTACTGAATCCAATATTCTTAGTAATTGATTTTCTTTCTAACTTTATTTGTAATAGTGGTGTTAAAGTGATGGCGTCCAGTCTTTTTGCTTGTTTTTCTTTGTTACATAGGAAAATATTTGCGAGCCATCCTTACATTTCTTATTCAAACCCTGTAATAATCTTATCTTTTTATATATATTTTGGTTATTTTTTACTGCAAATAATTACAAAGATAACATTAATTTTCATGCGAGATGAATTCATATTGCTCAGCCAGACAAATTTTTTGTGGAATTAGGGGAGCAATTGATGGCTCCTAGTTTCTCATTTCTCCGAATTGGGCGAGCAAAAGCAGTCACTCTCCCCTTATTGGTTATGCAAACTCACCTAGTATTTCTAAATGAAACTCTAGCATACAATCTATTGCATGATTTTGTCCAAAGTCAACAATTGATCTAAGTAAGGGTAGAAACCACATAAATAATTGATCAAATGTTTCGTATACATTTGTAGTATCGCATACTTCATCTTGTGACACTGTATTATCATTAGGATCAACAAAATCCACAATTAATGACTTTGCCTTCAATTCTTTAAACTTTCGGTTTGATGTAATTTGAGTATACAGATGCATTGGCGTTTCTGTTTCTGTGTTTGTAATTAACCAAAACCCAGAACCAAGCTTATCCAATAAAATCTGAAGAACTCTTAACACTGACCAGAAATAATCGTTATTTTCTAAAATCAAGTTCACATAATTCATACAACTGTAAATGTTATTACAAAAACACACAGGACATTTATGTAACGTAAAAAGTTTATTTTTGCGATAATGCCAAATTTCTTTCCACAAACCCTTCGGACATTACTATCCTGGATCATGTAGCTGGGGTTGCACGAAAATTAAAGGCTTCTGCAATGCTTTTACCTGATATTATCTCCATCATTTTAGTGAAAAACTCTTTGTTTTTACTTAAAAGCATTTTTAAAATTCTGTTTTGGAGAGAATTAAACATGACAGCATACGCAATCCATAAATTTGTTGTTTTTGTATAACCATAAATATGACCAGGTAGAACAGTTGTTTCTGTGACGAAATAAACATCTTCATTATCAGCAACTTTTAAAATAATCCTAAGTAAAGAACTGAGAACTGGTTTGAATATATGGTAAGTTTCATTTGATATCATTTCCATACTTGTGATCAAATCTTTTGCCCAATTCTGTACCTATGTATAAAAAAGGAAATATGTATATTGACCAGGATAATGAAACTGGAAAGCTCGTAAAGGCTTCTGGTATGCTACGGATTTATGTCAAGGGTCTGTGGAGCCATAAAGGAGAACGAACACACTCTATTGTTCCCATTCAACAGCTTGGTACATCTGTACGTCTCTACACTTACATGATTTATGGAATTGACGAGCAGCAAAAACAAGCCTGGGTACTTAACCGATGGCTCAATAAAATTGCTTCCCATATTTTCTATTTCCCACTGAAGAACTTCCAGGAACAATGCCATATTGTCTTTGTTTAAAAGAAGATAGGGATATCGCAGCATTTCTACAACTGGTCTCCACATGTATGAAAGTGAATCATTGGATAAAAGCATTTCATCTGTTTCAGTAAGATTTAATTGGCTTTCTCTCGTTTTCTTTAATTGGTCTTTTAATCTTAAAGTGTCCAGTGCAAGTAAAGACTAAAAAAAAAGTTTATATACATTGAATATATATATATATATATATATTGAAAAATGTAGCTTAGCTAGCTAACACAGCTAACGAAAAAGCATTATGTTGTTCAAGCATTCAATACCTGAATCCCTTCCTCAGTGGTAACCCATCTTTTTTTTACACGATGGTATTCATTTACACATTCAGTGCAATGATACAAGTCTGGAAGACATTTCCCCAGAATATCTTCAGCTACGTCTGGTACAGATAACGCTTTAATTAATGTGACTGCAAGTCCTTCGTCTGCACACCATACACAACTCATGATGTTAGTTGATTGTTACTACAACATTTGCATTAGTTCATTTCAGGATGAAGGTTTTCCTACACATCTATTTCAGTATCGCAGTTAGCACGCATGTATGTCACAAAGTGAAAAGTGAAAGCATGTTTTCTCCGTCCTCTATTTATACTCTTCGCTCCTTCAAGTCACGTGGACAAAAATTATACTTGGAAGGGGCCGGTCTGCATTTTTGTAGATAAATGATTGCCCCTGTGACCGTTCCTTTTAAACCTGATAAAGCGCTCTCTCAGCTCGTTTTTTCCATTGGAGATTACAGTTGACTCCCTCTAATTCGAATCTCTATAATTCGAACATTTCTATAATTCGAACAAGTGCTCAGTCACCGTCAATTTTCCTTAAGAAACTCTTATAAAAAACTTTCTACAATTCGAATTTCTCTAATTCGAAACTTTCTATAATTCGAACAGTTTTTCAGTCCCTTCCTTCGGCACGATTCTCTCCCTAATTCGAATTTTAGAGTGTAAACAGGGCTTTGACAAATTCAATTTGTCGACCTGAGAAAAACACTTGGTGATGCAACTCGTTTTGTCGAAAGAGATCGTCTCTCCAATGTAAAGCAATCAAATATTCAACTGTTTTTCAAATAGAGTTTCTTTTTTTGTGTAAACTATGAAAATAAAAGATTGAATGAAACTTGAATTATATGTTTCCTTGATTTTGAAATTAACGTAATTTCTTTCTGTAATTCGAATTTTCACTCTCTGAACTTGAAATTTCGAATTACAGAGACTTTCTATAATTCGAATCTCTGTATAATTCGAACAAAAATTTTTCCCCGTGGGAATTCGAATTAGGGAGAGTCAACTGTATTTGATACGGTCTATTTATATGTCATACCTGACCGTCGCAAAAATCGCAACCACGGCAACCACAAATCGCAACCACGGCAAAGGAAAGAATTGCTGACAGTTAAATTTTCACGTAATTCTGGAAAGTATACGGACTTTATCTCATGTTAAGAAGAAAAATTTACAAATACTTTTTTTGTTTTATTTATCCTTGGATGAAAGTTTATCATATCGCTCTTTGCTTTTTACTTACAGTCACGCCCTTTTACACGAGACGACTAAATAAGTAATAAAAAAAAGTTATAATGGTTTTGATTTTTTTGTAACCGTTGAAGAGCCAGCAAATAACATCGCCGCGTTTAAATTTTTCGTTTTTTCAACATCGTTCCAGGATCTCTTTTTGGCTGTTTGGATACCTCTGAAAATTCAAAAAATAAAAGAAAGACCCGCAGGGATTAGACAGATCTTCATCATCAGGAGTTTAAAGTTCATGCACAGATTGATGGCAGATGATAATAGGTTTTAAGGACTTAATACGGATTTTACACTGGGAGATAAACCCGATGTAGAAGCAGCCCATTTATTCGCCTGCCTTTGTAAAAAACAAACCCTTAAATATGTCACGTAACGTTTAACAGGAAAGAGGAAATAGTATCTTCTGAGAGTAGAAATTTTGCATATTTAACGAACATACAGACATATTTAACTACTACAACGTTTTTGTAATCCAACTAAAAACGTCGTCTATACCAGCCTCGTTTCTTTGCACGGAATATTATTTTTATTTTTTTTATTCCACGTTTAAGGACTACTTAAGCCATAGCAACAGTGAACTTTAATATCGCATTTCCAGTTAACTTTTCACCTTACTGATCACGACATGACGTCGTTTTAACCGTTTGCGTGACGGTAGCGTGTCGTAGTTTTAAGGTTAGCTCGATTAATGCAACATGAGATAGGTTATCATCTAACAGGGTTCCCACTCTTTTTTCAAAACAAAATTTGAGAAGATTTGAGGACTTTTGAGGAGATTTTTGTGATTTTTGAGGAGCTTTTGTTAACAAAATTGAGAAAAACTTGCACTTGTAAAAATGAAGGAACAGACAGACTGGCATCTAAATATTTTCTTACAAAAGATAACTAAGAAACTTTACTTCAAATACAAACACAACAAAAAAGTATGGTAAAACATTTGTTCTTTATAAGAAACCAGAACAAACAAAAAAGCAAACCAATCAATCTTGTCACTATAACAAAGAAGGGTTAATAAGCTATACTAAGCTAAGTCTGATGTTCACCAGTAAAATTGATTCATTTTAAACCAACATATTGGTGTAATATTTTGAAACAGTTCAGCCCTAGCCATAAGCTCCAAAAAATCAACAGAACATGTTAACACTTTCCTTAGGAATTAATACAATTTTGTGTATGGACCACCAGTTTGTATTCATTGATAATGAATGGGTTATGCTACGAAAGCAGTAAGAACAGAATTGAAATGTATAAAGATGCAAAAAACACGAGATTGTTTGAACATTCTTTCTAAAAGAATATTTCAATAATCTCATCACGACTTTCAATCAAATCCTTTATTTTATTATTGAAATCCGCAAGTTCTTTAGGAGACTTTTGAAAAGCACTGGATTTGGCTAAGACTGATTTCACTTTATCTGGAGTCCACTTTGTCTTCTCACACCCTCTACCCATGTGCATGTCTAAATGTCAGTATCTGTATATCCATGTTTTTGCTTGTATGTATACCATTTTACTAGCTTGTATGTCTTGTATTATTGTCCAGTCTAGTGAATGTTGTATATATAAAACTTGCATTCAGTAATACCAATACAAAAAATACAGCATGATGTACAGTACACAAATAGAATAGAATAATTATTCAGATCCAAAACCATAATTTTAACTTTTAATGCAATTCCATTAACAGTCCCTTAAAGCATTCCTGGATGAAATATAAGCATTTAAAATACATACACTTGTATAACCATTTGACATTTTAATGAACTCTCCGTACACAGAACAATTACTACAATCTCAAGCCAAATAACTCAGGTGACTTATGGCACGACCCCATAAAGTTCGTGTAGAAAATAATGACAATGTCATTGCAGCCTTAGGTTTTGATGTGTTTAGGTTTACTATCTTAACAAAGTTGCAAGATGCGCAGAAAAATGTTGTTTCCCGCGTTTCATGTACTGTGAAATTGCCAAAACGCGATTTTATATGAAATGCCGTGAGAGGTCCATTCTTTTAAAAATTGATAAGATATCAAAAGAATGATTAACTGGTGAAAGTTTCATTAAGATAGGTTACATGGTTCAGAAATTATGGCCTGGTCAGTAAATTATAATCATGGTGGGAGATAAATCAGTACATGAGAAGATATAAAAGAGAAATCTGCCAACATATGTACTAACAAAAGAGTGAATGTCAAGCTCAAAGATCGCGTCATTGCATTAAAGGAAGATAGGAAATTATAACTCATTTAGGGGGCGTTCTCTGGATAATATCACAACTTCCAAGGTTGTAATGTTGTTATCGGCCCGCAAACTACAATAGAATGTCTTCTGTTTTATTCGATCGAACATTCGAATTTTTTTTTTTTCGGAGACAAAAAACAAAACAAAAAAATCTGGCGAGAAACAACATTAGCAGCAAAATGGCACAAGATCAGGACAAGAAAAAAGAATTTGATTTTGTGGATATTGAAATAAGTTATAATAGTAATAGCATTAATTTTTCGGTCAATATTTTTATTTACTTCGCCCTTGGAGTGAAATTTTCAGCCCTCCACTCTCATTTACACCCTCTTGCCGGGCGGTAAATAAAAATATTGCCCTCAAAATGAACACTATTGTTATATAATGATACGTTTTATCATTGATTCAAGAAAACGACCGGAAATAGATCTTGAAAAATATATTGGCCAATACGAATTTTCAGTTGTCCCAAGATCATTGTTCAGTAGTGATGACAAACTATTACTGGGCTCTTACAAATCAACAGTTATGCATAGAATCGAGGATGCAATCCATCAAGCCGCAAACACAGAAGCAGGGCAACAAGTGCTTGAGGTGGACATACCAACTCCTATGGTAGCAATATTTGATGGAATGGCTGTGGTGAAGAGAATAAAGTTAGGTCCTGCTGTACAAAATTGTCAACAACTTGCTGACGCTTTTTGAAATATTGTATTGGACGAGGCTACCAATGCTGCTGAAATTCGAATTGTGTTTGATCGATACTTGGATGATTCGCTTAAGGAAAGTACTCGTGAGAAACGCAACAAAGATGCAGATTTGCTTGAATTCGAAGTTAAAGAGGATATATACATGTCTTACACTTAAGAAATTCCTATCACATATCAAAACAAAACAAAGGCTTACAATTTTTCTTGGAAATTACTGCTCACAAGCATAAATATATCTAATATTGGTAGCCATCTGAATAACAACGAACATGAAGAAGCCGACACATTAATGATTCTCCATGCCATTGATGTTGCTAAAATGAGATGCTTATAAAAAGTACTTTTTTAGGCTCAAAATATGCTTAGGTTATGCTTAATGGCAAAAAGATTTATTGGAATATGCTTATGCACCAGTACTCTTGGCAACTAGTGCAACAATTTGATTCACTATTTCTGCAACAGTGATGCAACTCGTTTTGTCGAAAGAGATCGTCTCTCCAATGTAAAGCAATCAAATATTCAACTGTTTTTCAAATAGAGTTTCTTTTTTTGTGTAAACTATGAAAATAAAAGATTGAATGAAACTTGAATTATATGTTTCCTTGATTTTGAAATTAACGTAATTTCTTTCTGTAATTCGAATTTTCACTCTCTGAACTTGAAATTTCGAATTACAGAGACTTTCTATAATTCGAATCTCTGTATAATTCGAACAAAAATTTTTCCCCGTGGGAATTCGAATTAGGGAGAGTCGACTGTATTTGATACGGTCTATTTATATGTCATACCTGACCGTCGCAAAAATCGCAACCACGGCAACCACAAATCGCAACCACGGCAAAGGAAAGAATTGCTGACAGTTAAATTTTCACGTAATTCTGGAAAGTATACGGACTTTATCTCATGTTAAGAAGAAAAATTTACAAATACTTTTTTTGTTTTATTTATCCTTGGATGAAAGTTTATCATATCGCTCTTTGCTTTTTACTTACAGTCACGCCCTTTTACACGAGACGACTAAATAAGTAATAAAAAAAAGTTATAATGGTTTTGATTTTTTTTGTAACCGTTGAAGAGCCAGCAAATAACATCGCCGCGTTTAAATTTTTCGTTTTTTCAACATCGTTCCAGGATCTCTTTTTGGCTGTTTGGATACCTCTGAAAATTCAAAAAATAAAAGAAAGACCCGCAGGGATTAGACAGATCTTCATCAGGAGTTTAAAGTTCATGCACAGATTGATGGCAGATGATAATAGGTTTTAAGGACTTAATACGGATTTTACACTGGGAGATAAACCCGATGTAGAAGCAGCCCATTTATTCGCCTGCCTTTGTAAAAAACAAACCCTTAAATATGTCACGTAACGTTTAAGAGGAAAGAGGAAATAGTATCTTCTGAGAGTAGAAATTTTGCATATTTAACGAACATACAGACATATTTAACTACTACAACGTTTTTGTAATCCAACTAAAAACGTCGTCTATACCAGCCTCGTTTCTTTGCACGGAATATTATTTTTATTTTTTTTATTCCACGTTTAAGGACTACTTAAGCCATAGCAACAGTGAACTTTAATATCGCATTTCCAGTTAACTTTTCACCTTACTGATCACGACATGACGTCGTTTTAACCGTTTGCGTGACGGTAGCGTGTCGTAGTTTTAAGGTTAGCTCGATTAATGCAACATGAGATAGGTTATCATCTAACAGGGTTCCCACTCTTTTTTCAAAACAAAATTTGAGAAGATTTGAGGACTTTTGAGGAGATTTTTGTGATTTTTGAGGAGCTTTTGTTAACAAAATTGAGAAAAACTTGCACTTGTAAAAATGAAGGAACAGACAGACTGGCATCTAAATATTTTCTTACAAAAGATAACTAAGAAACTTTACTTCAAATACAAACACAACAAAAAAATATGGTAAAACATTTGTTCTTTATAAGAAACCAGAACAAACAGAAAAGCAAACCAATCAATCTTGTCACTATAACAAAGAAGGGTTAATAAGCTATACTAAGCTAAGTCTGATGTTCACCAGTAAAATTGATTCATTTTAAACCAACATATTGGTGTAATATTTTGAAACAGTTCAGCCCTAGCCATAAGCTCCAAAAAATCAACAGAACATGTTAACACTTTCCTTAGGAATTAATACAATTTTGTGTATGGACCACCAGTTTGTATTCATTGATAATGAATGGGTTATGCTACGAAAGCAGTAAGAACAGAATTGAAATGTATAAAGATGCAAAAAAACACGAGATTGTTTGAACATTCTTTCTAAAAGAATATTTCAATAATCTCATCACGACTTTCAATCAAATCCTTTATTTTATTATTGAAATCCGCAAGTTCTTTAGGAGACTTTTGAAAAGCACTGGATTTGGCTAAGACTGATTTCACTTTATCTGGAGTCCACTTTGTCTTCTCACACCCTCTACCCATGTGCATGTCTAAATGTCAGTATCTGTATATCCATGTTTTTGCTTGTATGTATACCATTTTACTAGCTTGTATGTCTTGTATTATTGTCCAGTCTAGTGAATGTTGTATATATAAAACTTGCATTCAGTAATACCAATACAAAAAATACAGCATGATGTACAGTACACAAATAGAATAGAATAATTATTCAGATCCAAAACCATAGTTTTAACTTTTAATGCAATTCCATTAACAGTCCCTTAAAGCATTCCTGGATGAATTATAAGCATTTAAAATACATACACTTGTATAACCATTTGACATTTTAATGAACTCTCCGTACACAGAACAATTACTACAATCTCAAGCCAAATAACTCAGGTGACTTATGGCACGACCCCATAAAGTTCGTGTAGAAAATAATGACAATGTCATTGCAGCCTTAGGTTTTGATGTGTTTAGGTTTACTATCTTAACAAAGTTGCAAGACGCGCAGAAAAATGTTGTTTCCCGCGTTTCATGTACTGTGAAATTGCCAAAACGCGATTTTATATGAAATGCCGTGAGAGGTCCATTCTTTTAAAAATTGATAAGATATCAAAAGATGATTAACTGGTGAAAGTTTCATTAAGATAGGTTACATGGTTCAGAAATTATGGCCTGGTCAGTAAATTATAATCATGGTGGGAGATAAATCAGTACATGAGAAGATATAAAAGAGAAATCTGCCAACATATGTACTAACAAAAGAGTGAATGTCAAGCTCAAAGATCGCGTCATTGCATTAAAGGAAGATAGGAAATTATAACTCATTTAGGGGGCGTTCTCTGGATAATATCACAACTTCCAGGGTTGTAATGTTGTTATCGGCCCGCAAACTACAATAGAATGTCTTCTGTTTTATTCGATCGAACATTCGAATTTTTTGTTTCTCGGAGACAAAAAACAAAACAAAAAAATCTGGCGAGAAACAACATTAGCAGCAAAATGGCACAAGATCAGGACAAGAAAAAAGAATTTGATTTTGGTGATATTGAAATAAGTTATAATAGTAATAGCATTAATTTTTCGGTCAATATTTTTATTTACTTCGCCCTTGGAGTAAAATTTTCAGCCCTCCACTCTCATTTACACCCTCTTGCGGGCGGTAAATAAAAATATTGCCCTCAAAATGAACACTATTGTTATATAATGATACGTTTTATCATTGATTCAAGAAAACGACCGGAAATAGATCTTGAAAAATATATTGGCCAATACGAATTTTCAGTTGTCCCAAGATCATTGTTCAGTAGTGATGACAAACTATTACTGGGCTCTTACAAATCAACAGTTATGCATAGAATCGAGGATGCAATCCATCGAGCCGCAAACACAGAAGCAGGGCAACAAGTGCTTGAGGTGGACATACCAACTCCTATGGTAGCAATATTTGATGGAATGGCTGTGGTGAAGAGAATAAAGTTAGGTCCTGTTGTGCAAAATTGTCAATAATTTGCTGACGCTTTTTGAAATATTGTATTGGACGAGGCTACCAATGCTGCTGAAATTCGAATTGTGTTTGATCGATACTTGGATGATTCGCTTAAGGAAAGTACTCGTGAGAAACGCAACAAAGATGCAGATTTGCTTGAATTCGAAGTTAAAGAGGATATATACATGTCTTACACTTAAGAAATTCCTATCACATATCAAAACAAAACAAAGGCTTACAATTTTTCTTGGAAATTACTGCTCACAAGCATAAATATATCTAATATTGGTAGCCATCTGAATAACAACGAACATGAAGAAGCCGACACATTAATGATTCTCCATGCCATTGATGTTGCTTGCATCAATCCATTCCGAGCACTTCCATGTTTTTTCTCCAGATACAGATGTGTTTCTTTTGCTTATTCATTACTATACGCAACTTCCTATTGTAACGATTTTTGAATCTGGAAGAGGATCTATGAAACGAAAGATCAGTATTGGTGCGGCGTTTGAGGTTATGGGTCCAAATAAGAGTGAAGCATTATTGGACTTTCATGCTTTCAGTGGATGTGATCAAACAAGTAAGTTCAATGGGAAATCAAAGTTAGCATGCTGGAAAGAGTTTGTAGATGTAGGAAATACTACCATTGATGCGTTCAAAGAACTCGGAAACAACGAAAAAATAAATGACGAGATTATTCGAGAGCTAGAAACTTTTGTTGTCATTTTATTTTCTGGTTCTCGTTTGAGCAACACCATTACGACTTTGGCAGAAGCAAGATGGCAATTATACAGCAAGTATCAAGATTATGACAATCTACCTCCAACTAAGGCTGCATTGAGACAAAAAGTTTTAAGAAGTAACTTGATATGCTTGACCTGGAAAACCTCACATCGACAGAAGCCAACAACACCAAATCCAGAACAACATGGTTGGGAGAGAGATGATGGGGTCCTAATGCCTGTTTTGACAGATATGCCACCAGCTCCAGAACAACTTATCGAAGTGAGCTCATGTACATGTAAAACTGGTTGTAATACGATGAGATGCAAGTACAAAAAGAACAACATGGTTTGCACAAAGAATGTGTCTTTGTGTGGAGTGTCAAAATGATGATGAAGAGGAGGACGAAGTTAACAACAATCCATCTTGGAGTGAAGATGAAGATGACGGTGAGAGTATTGACGAAGAAGATGGAGGACTGTCTGGTGAGGATGAATAGTTTAGGGAAAAGGTAAGGGTTTTCTTAATAAATTCAACATTGACGAATTTGCACCATTTCTTTGTATCATTACAGTACTTACCTGCCCTATTTACATTCCATCAAGTCAATCAATTTATACAAGGTAATTGTTACAAATGTTTTCTTTAGATTAAGGATGGCGATGTTTTGACGAATGACCATGCGAAAGAGCAATAAAAATTGACAGGTGATAATTTTAAACATGGATGAAGTTGATGAATTATTTTGATGTTTAAATGAAGAATGAATCCGCTGAACGTTGGAAGAACAGATGGCAACATACGATTATGACAAATACTGTGTTTAGAATTAAAAGCTTTCCCGTATTTACGCTTTATTCCTTGAAAAAAATTTTGATGATACAATGACTACTGTTTCTTCTTTTTAAGAATTTTCTTTACCATTGAGCATTTAATTTACTGACCAGGTCATAATTTCTGAACCATGTAACATATCTTAATGAAACTTTCACCAGTTAATCATATTTTGATATTTTATCAATTTTTAAAAGAATTGACCTCTCACGGCATTTCATATTAATTTTACAGACCAAAACATGAAATTTTAATCTGGTCTGTGAAATACACAGGTATCACATGATTTAGTAAAATCGTAGGTAAATATCTAGCCTTAGTTTAGGGCAATAATTGAGCAAAGTTTCTATATAAATAGATTCTTCTGACTCGAGTTAGAGCAAAATAAGTGATTTATGACGTCATTTTAGTCTGGTCTGTAAAATACACAATTTTCATTTAAAAAATTATCACCATATTTTTTTCGGTAGTGTTTACCTCAAGGTTTCAGAAAAACATAAACATTTTCTTTTAATACGTTGATCCGACGGGACCTTATACAGTGACATATCAACCTGCACTAATACAACAATATAACAAGGCATCAGGCCACAGCAACCACAAGTTGTGGTGATTCAAAATAAATAATATAAAAAATAGCATATATAAAAAAACTAACATGTCAAAAGATTTTTGAGGAGATTTGAGAAGAAAACCTAAATTTCAAAAAAATTGAGGACATTTGAGGAGAATTGAGGGGACGTTTTAAATTTGAGGAGATTTGAGGAGTTATGAGGAGGCGTGGGTACCCCCGTCTAATATCGCATAACACTCCCCTCACAACAGAGATAACAAAAATCATCATTTCTGTTATTTTCTCTATCGTGACTTTATATTTATTTAATGGTTGTCGTGGTTACGATATGCTTTTACTAGCAATGTCGCAACCCTAACGATTTTGTTTTTGTGAGTAAACATGGTAACTCGTTCTGAAATATTTTAGAGTATTACTTGTAAACAGTTTCATGGTAGATTATATCTAGACGGATTCGATTTCACGTAGGGCCTTACTTTCGTAGCATTTTGAGGAAGTTTTTTTGAAAGCATAAGGTAATATTCAATAGGTCTTTTATCGCAAACAACTGGAAATGTGGAAAAAACGGATACAAAAATAACAAGCAAAAAGCAAAAGAACCACCAAAAGTATTTTATGTTAATAATACTTTTTTGCCAACTGTAAGATACATTCATAAATAAGCTGCCATTTACATGTGTCAAATTATAGCTACAGGTACATAAGTTCGCTAAACGAGAACTTAAGATCTTAAAGCTAAAATATATTTATAATAAGGAAATTTAACTGAAAATTTAAATGCCTCGCTTAGAAGTTGTGGGATGAAGGATTTCTTTTCAAGTCCTACCAAAACGTGAATTTTTCAAACCTAAAATCACTTGCGAAACAAACAACAAACAAACAAACAAAACAAAAAACAATGTGCCTCGTTAAGGTAAGAGATTGTTTGCGGAAGAAAAAAATTGGGGAATTTGCAAATGGAACCTCTAGAATTGCGCAAAATGTAAAGTACGAATTTGCGACTGCGAATAATCAAAATCGCTGATTTAAAGATTGCGAAATACCTTGAATAGCCATTGTTTTGCTTATATCCTATATCTATATACGTCAAGTATACTTGTAAGAAAGAACGACTTGCTGAGACGACTTCTACTCTAAGTTGAGAGCCTTATCATCAATCTTGTTCTTCACATTATAAAGATATTTGACTGTCAACAAACCATCTCTAGCGTCAGTATATCTCTCCTCTTGAAAGTTCTTTTCAACGTCTGTTATAATTTTATGTATGCGTTCCTTAACACGGTGGAGAAGATCATCCAAATGTTGTTTATCTTCCGTCTCATCGACTTCAAAGTTCAATTCAAAGACATCGTTTAACATTGCCATATCATTATGAATAGTACTTTCATCGATATCATAACCATTTATTTGCAATAAGTGTAAACCACGTTGAACAGGATCCGCCAACGTTTGATACGCTTCGTTTACTAAAGCAGACTGTGACGTCGAGTACTCCTGTTCAGTGTCACTGGTGTTTACAAATTTATCAGGATGCAACATAGCTTGCAGATCAATGTAAAAAGACTTCAACTTCTTCTCGTTTATGCGGTACGTCTCATTTGAATCAAGAAGTCGGAAATAGCTGAGTTTTTGTGATGTGCAATCTGCACATTGTATAGTGGAACACCCAGGGCAGAATAACTTACAATTGTGTCTAAACTTGCATTTCCAGCAGTCTGTTTCACATGCCAAAGCCGATGCGCTTCTTATTAGCGAAGATAGTGTACCGGTGACACCTTTACTCCGATAGATTACGTTTTTTAATTCCCTTGAAATTGCACCAAGCAAAAAAGTCTTGTTTCGTATCATTTTTTTTCTCCTATAAGTAAAATCAATTAGAGAAAGTATTGCATTCACAGAGAATCCAATGTACAGTATGGAAAACAAATTCGAGACACGCGGGTAACGAAGTAAATGAAATCCAACAATCCAAATTACATTTTCAACACCAAAAACAACTTTTCCTTTAAATTCATACTTTGTAAATAAATACCACTTTATTGCAATTAATATTTATTTTTGGGGATATCTACCATATTTTTTTCATATATTTATTGCTTTATATATAAAAAAAATATTAAATACTATTTGAATCAGTGATTGATTGGACATTTTTCCAGAGAAAAATAGCTTGTGATCTGGATGATTTACGTTAGCAAGGATGGACTTAAGAAAAAACTGAGAACAACTTCTTTAAATTTATGGTCTTTAGGGGCAGATCTCAAGAACGTCACTAACTACTTTGTCACTAATATTCGATAAATACTTCGGGATAATATCGATTTCATGTTCTTTTTAGTTTTAGAAAGTAAATTCGCTATTTAAATGCCTTAAAAACAAATTAATGTAACTCTAGTTTAAATATACCAGCACTAACAATTTATTGCTACACCACGCAAGACGCACGTGCCACTCAAGATGCACGTTCCACTAAGTCACGCACATTCCACTCAAGATGCATATATGTTAACAACTAATATATATTTTTTATTTATCTATTTTTCGATTTTGAAATAATCGTGTGAGCTACAAAAAATAAATAAAAATAAGAAACTATAACCGAACAAAACAAAACAGAATCAATTTTTAATCACAGAAATATAATATCTACATGCATTCATTCATTCATTCATTACGCCACACTTCCACTCATTCAACTACACCTTATTTCTTCCATACCAACAGCCACTAACATCCTTCTTCGCCCGTCTACTCTGCAGAATCACCTTCAGGAGTAGATTCAGATTTGACTTCGTTCAACTGCATCGACTCCACGTCCCAGATATCTTTCGCGTATTCAGATATTGTGCGATCACTTGAAAACTTGCCAGCAGATGCGACGTTGTTTATACACATTTTTAACCATGCTCCACGATCCTAAAAGAAAACAAACATTTAAAATACTAGAGCTTAAAATTTTCGTCCATACCGTAATTGCAAACCGGTATCGATATTCTCACATGATTAACAAACGAACTTAGAGTGCACGTTAGCCTGCATTTAGGGCGTATAAATGGTCACACCAACTATAAATCTACCTACAAATCTTCTGCATAAATGAAAATGTAGTAAGTGAGGCACGGTTCACACGCTCTGCTTTGCACGTCTTCTTTTAAAGACGTGCAAAGTCTATCCTTCACAACAATAAAACTTATTGTTGTGAAGGATAACTTACGTTGTAAACATCAGAGACAGCTTCCTGGCACGCAATGTAAGATTCGTAATCTTTTAATAGGAAAAATCTAAAGAGAACAAAATAAATAAAAATTTTGAAAATAAACATCTGTAATGCAAAAACAAGAAATAAAATTCGATCCTGTTATAGTTATTGAAGGTTTTAAAGAAAAATCAATCTTAAGATAATTCTTGTTCAGAATGCTACAGCATCGTTTTAACAACAAGTATAATAAAATTAAAACTGGATAAAGAATCCTTAGAAAAGTTTTTTATACTGAATTACATTCTCAATATAGATACTTTACTCTTAAAACGGTAAAATAGATTGACTGTAATAAAATGATCGAAGGGGCGACTAAAAATAATTTCTGACTAAGGACATACCTATCTCTATCCAGTAACTCATCAACAAGATGTTGGAAGGTTCCAGTAGGAGCGAAAAAATCTCCTTTTATTTGATCAATACATCGCTTTAGCTCAGAGTTGCTTTCATAATAAACTCGAGGATTGTATCTGAAGTGAAAGTGCAAAAAATATTAAATTCCAGTCGAAACATAAATACGAAAAAAAAGTAAACTTCTGAAAATTATCACACACTGAAAATGTCAAACAGAAAAAATTATCACACACAAAAATGTCACACACAAAAATGTCACACACAAAAAAATGTCACGCACAAAGAATGTTACACAAAAAATGTCACACACAAAAAATGTCACGGAAAAATTATGACACACACAAAAATTATGACACACTGAAAATCAAATACTAACACGTCATCAGCTTACAAAGCAAGTCACATTACAAAAAATATCTCTGAGCGCAGATCTTTTTAAGAGCAAGTCGCAAAAGGAGTACTTCCACTGAAGGACAAGTCAAAGTACGGACCTTCATTAAGAAAAGACCATGCATATTCTCTTTACTGGAAAGCCAGACTACGGACTCTCTGAGAAGTTATATTCCGAATATTTAAACATGTTTACCCAAGTGCTTTTTCTCTTTCTACTTCATCAACAGTCATACCAAAGATAAAAATATTATCAGGACCCATCTCTTCTCTCATTTCAACATTTGCACCGTCCAGAGTACCAATTGTCAGAGCTCCATTCAGCTGAAAGAGATGAGAGTGAATGAGACGTAGCGAAGCAGCATGAACAGGTTATAATGGTGAGGATGTTTTTGTGTTAAGAAAATTTTTATAATGTCATAACATCACTGTATCAATACGAACAAAAGCGCATGTCCGAATCCCAGAGAGCACATCATTGATCAGATGAAAAAGCCATAACTTAATACGTAAAGACATGTTTTATGTTCATCTACATGACACGACTTACCATAAATTTCATGTTGCCAGTACCTGAAGCTTCCGTACCAGCGGTGGAAATCTATACAAAAGTTAAAACAAATAGGTTTAGATACTTTTACTTATGCATGTTCCTAGTCATCGTATAGGAGGTTGATAAAATTTACCTGTTCAGACAAATCTGTAGCTGGGATGACTGTTAGAGCAGTAAAGGTTCAACAAGTTATAATAAGAATGAAAATACAGTAACCGACACACTAAGATCTTCGTTATACACACACAAAAAAATCCTGGGGTCAAAAGATTTCTGTGACATGCTCGACATGAAGATAAATAGTTCTGTTGGACGTCCGCCGTGTAACAAACAAACAAAATCAATGCAATTTTTGAAGAAAGGATACTTTTCTCAGCCATTGAAACTCTGTAATTTTCTAAAAACAGAACTTTCAATTTGTCGCCAATATCAGCATCATTGTTGACAACTAAAAAATAAAATGGCATCAAGGGAAATTTAAACGGAAATTAAAAAAAATATATACGAGACAAGACAACGGTTGTTAAGTTAGATTCATACCTTTAGCAACAGCGAGAATAAGTTTGATTATCAACTTAGCAATGTAATATCCAGGAGCAGCCTAAAACAACAATACATTTCGCAAAAAAAAAACTTCTTTTTACTTCTGGTTTTTTTCGATAGAATTAAACCTACTTTTCCACCAATCATAACAGTTCTTGGGACAAATTTCTTGGATGGATGTGCTTTTAAACCTTTAAGAGAAGAGAAAACAAGAGTGCAAACAAAAAGTAAAGATGTAATTTGACAGGGAAGAGAAAGATTTTAAAAGCTCACATACGGTTATACATTGTGATAATATTCAGCACGTTCAACAATTGTCGTTTATATTCGTGAATACGTTTAACATGCACATCAAATATCGAGTTGACGTTGAGGTCAAGACCATAATCTTTTTTAACCATTGCAGCAAAAGCAATCTTGTTTTCCTGGAAGAATTATATTGAATAATTTTTTTAGATGGCAAAATCCATGGTATAGCAATGCTGACAAGCTAGGGAAGTTCTTCCTACATACTTGTTTTACTCTGTCAAAATCTTTCATTAGAGCAATATTCTCACTCTTCTCTCTCAATCCTTCTAACAGAGACAATTTTGTAATCCAACCATCTCCAATTTGTTCATTGATAACATCAGAAAGACCAGGATTGCACAGCAGAAGCCAACGTCTTGGTGTTATGCCATTTGTTTTGTTTTGGAACCTGTCTGGATACATTTCATAGAAATCTTTAAATCTAAAATAAAGTTGTTGTTTTCTTGTGAGAAAGACGTTTATAAGAATGTAATACTGAGCCCTTCAAAATGAAAACTTACTACTGGATTTTGTGGAACCCAAGGAAGTATATATTATATATTTAAGTGAATATGATCTCTATAAAGCAATAATCTAGGTCTTATTTAAAATAAGGTATCTAGTATTAAACAAGTATTAGAAGTCAACAATCTTAAGTCACCCTTTAATTACTTTTCCCCTCTCTGAATACTAAAATTATTAATTTTCAAAAACGTTATAGCATGGTTTCCACTCAAAAGCAAAACAGATCAGAATGGAACAAAAAAAATCCTTAAATCTGATTGGTTATCAGTTATGTATTCTTTTGTTTGTTTTTTTAATTTTTTTAGTTCCCGCCCACAAAAAAAGTTGAAATGAGTTCAAATTTCATTTTGGATCAGAACGGAAAAGTATATCTACCGATCAGATTCAAGAAATCACAATTGTCTGTGCCAATCTGCTCCCATTTGTTGCTAAGTGGAAATGCACCTTTATGGCCATTTAAAAAATTCTTGTAAAAAACATACAAAGCAATAACAAATCAAACAGTTTTTTTACCAATAAGCGCCGGTGTCAAATTCATAAACTATCATTACCAACAAAAAATTCAACACTATGCTGCAATGAACTGTTTCGCCGAAAAAAAAAATGCTGAAAAACAATTTCAGCTTTTTTAAGAATATGAGTACGAACAAGCCTTTTTGGGTTTTTTCCTGTTTGAAAAAGCGAACATAAACTCCATTCCTGTTTTTCAGATCAAAAAATAAAAATAAAAAAATACTACGGTCATTACACTGATGTCTTTAAGATATTTGAATGCAAAGCAGCTACTCCATTAATAGCATGAGAACCAACAATAGCTAAATGTGCCATGTTTATACGACGAGTTGGATTCTCTTCGATAATTGACATGCGTCTTAACCGATCAACGTCATCTGGATATTGCTTTTTCACTTGCTGTTAAAATAACATGTAATAAATAAATAAAATAAATAAATATTTGTGGGGTTTACAGCATACAGAATTTTTCTGGAATTGCACATTATGCTTATTTGTTCTATTTTCATACTTATGCGAGTTTACTGATCTGAAAAAAAATCTGTTCCAAACAAGAGATCCAAAACACCTCACTTTTTCTGACTACTCAAGACTTTCTGCAGATTTTGAAGACAAGAGCTTCTAAATAAGAGTCCAGCTTTTAAGGTACTATATATCCTATGCCTTTAACAGTTAACACCTACATAATTCTCCATAGTAATCAAAATTATTTTGTTGCTGTTGGCCTAGACTGAAAAGTTCTCTCACCTCTAAGAAATTGTGGTTAATAGCATATATTATAACCATGTGTCTTGGCAAAACTTTTTCAATCAACTCAACAGGCCATCTTTCCAAAGCTTCTGGCAATACAGTGTGGTTTGTGTATGCACAAGTCCTCACACATAAATCCCACGCCTGTATGTGAAAAATAATAAAATTGGTAATACTTGTTACCAATAGGTCAATGCATACAAATAAATAACTTTTTTATACCTTGTCCCAGGGTAATTTTTCAATATCAACCAATATTCTCATAAGTTCTGGAACTGCAAAAGCTGGATGAGTGTCATTTAGCTGGATGGCTACCTAATAAAAATACAAAGGTGCGTAATGCTAACTGTAAAAGAATTCCATATATTTTTTTTGTCGATGATTAGTACTTCTAAGAGCTTTATTTTCAATTGTTTTTCCAATTTTTTTTTCTTTAAAATAAAAACATTAATTGTGTTTACTAAGTATCATACTTGTCCTTTGCAGTGTAAATTAATAATTGCAATAATTCTACTTACTTTCTCCGGCAAGCTGTCAAACGATTCACGAACTGGACGTTGTGCTCCAAACTCAGCTTGCTTGTACCGTCTGATGATATCTTGGACAGTAGCAGATACCATTAAATATTCTTGCTTTAAGCGAAGTTCTTTTCCTTCAAAAAACTAAACAAAGAATTTCTTTGCAGTGAAAATAACTCATAAAAACTGTGTAAAAAAAAAGAAGGAAATCTTACGTTGTCGTTAGGGTACAAAACCCTAGTGATGTTCTCTGCCTGGTTTCGATCAAGAACTGCAGTAATATAATCTCCCTTTTGAACTAAATAAAAAATCCAAAAAAATATCACTTGCACGTTTAAATCAACAAATGGTGAGTTTTGAGAAGCATATGTTTATTCCCTTCTGAAAATATTTTTTTAATTTCCATTTTTCCTATGGTTATCTCTTTAAGAAGAAAAATGTTTATAATCTAAAGAAAATCATTTTAGTGGTGTGGACACCAAGGAAAGTACCAAAATTCTGATCACAAAGCCGGTGCACTATCCTATATCTGAATTTCTTGTACAGTTCAGAACTTTTTATTTCCCAATGGAGGTCAATTTCAAGTAAATTTGGTTTATTCAGTGTCAGGAAATTTCTGTGAATTTATTTAATTCAAGAATTTTATGAAATGCATGTATAAAAAAATCTAATTTTTTAAGTCTAATAAAAACGAAAATTGCAAGTGTTTAAAAAACTTGAACAAAGAAATTGGAGGTCTAAAAAATATGAACAATAGGACCAACCTGGTGATCTAAAGTTAAAATTGTAAAAAGGCTTTATTAAAGCAAATAAATTGCAAAAAAAAAAAAAAAGAAATTCCAAAAATTTGAGGTGCAAATTATATAGTTACAAAATACTAGTTGGAATTTTACTTACAATAATCTAAATCAAATCCCTTTGGTGATTTTGCAGACCAGAATCTCATTGTGTTGCAAACTGAATTTTTACCATATCCTGGCACAGGAATATCATAAGCAACAGCATAAACAACTTGAGAATCAAACCAGGTGTAATTGAATCCTTCAGCATCACACATTGTTTTACCGTAAAAATGGACAGGAAGAGAGTACTCTGGTCTGGCATGCTCCCATGGATTTCCAAATCTTAACCATTCATCAGGCATCTCAACCTAATATACAAAAAAAAAACATTTTCTTCTCTGGAAACATATAAGGTAATAATGGTGGATAGAAGATAGGGTTTACATATATCCTCAAAGACGTTTTAACAATGTTTGATTGAACACACCTGTTCGCCATGTTGAATTTTCTGTTTGAACAATCCATAATCATAACGCAAGCCATACCCGTAACCTGGTATACCAAGTGTAGCCATTGAATCCATAAAACATGCTGCTAAACGTCCCAATCCACCGTTTCCTAATCCTGCATCTTCTTCTTGTACTTGCAGCTCCTCTAACTCGAGTCCCAACTAAAATCGTAAAAATTGTTGTTAAAAACTTAACAGATATTCAATTTTAGCAATTATATGTTTGTGTCACCTTACAGTTGGTTTGTTGTTTAGGGGAAATTAACACAAATTTTTGGCGGGTTTTCTTAAATTTGCAAATCCAAATCCAAATCCAAATCCAATGCAAATCCAAATACACTGTCTTTAACTCCCATAAAACTTTTCCATATATATTCCTGTCCAAAAGATCTGCAGTAAAGGCCTTTTATAGATCAAATCAGGCAGGATGTACCATTTTCAAACTATTGATGGCAGGGGCGATAATTATGACCATGTTATGTTTCTTGGGATAAAATCCAGCAAATTTTAAAAACAAATTCCAGGACTTTTTATGAATTTTTCAGACAATTTAAAGGGGCTACAAAACGACCAAAGTAAAATATCTTTCATTGATGTTGCTCTCCATCGTCTCACATTCTGAATAACATTGTGTAATAACAAGACCAGTCAGAAGGTCAAGGTTATAACCACTTTATTACAAATATTGACAACCTTTTGATAAATAATTACTTTTTTATGATTTTATAGCAAAAATATACATATTATGTATATATTTTTTAGTGTTCTTTTTAAGCTACGGTCTGCAAAATATAATACCTAACATTAAAATCAAAAGTTTGTTTTGACAAGGAAACAAGACTACACAAGGGCTGTATTTATTAAAAATGCTATACCATATAGCCTTAAAGAAGGTAAATAATACCTCTAAAAAGATTTTAAAGTCATTCTTGTTGCCTCAACTGGCTTCATATGCAATAATCGCTTGTTTTTGTGCATAACTAAGAAAATTTGCCACAAAACTTGACTTTAAAGCAAGGTTAGAGTTTATACAATATAAATTGTGGATATAAAATATTTGTAAAGCACTTTTTTGTCATTTTTAGTTATACTTGAGTGACAAATATGATATCCAAGACGATTTAAGATTTTGTTTTTGTCCACATTGCTCATGAACTTTCCTCCCATCATAACCAGTTGTATACAGCTTATTTAAAAATATAAAAGGGTAAATGTAATGGATTATAAGCCAGTACTTAGAAAACTCCAATTTAATACAGCTAGTAGCTGTATTAGATAATAATAACAGCTATTAGCTGTAATAGATATATTTTTACTGATAGCTGCTATTAGTAAAGATATTATCTTAAATAATGCACAACAACAGCATCATACATGTTAGTTCCCTTGGGTTAATTGCCATAAACAAAAACTTCAATTGTTTCTGAACATATATATTATATAATTATTGTTAACCCCCTTGAAAAAAAGAATCATTTTTTTAATGTTGGAGATCTTATTACATGTTGGAAAAATTTACAAAGAGCCATATGGTTTAGAAGTAAATGATTTCAAAAGTTTAAAGAGAATCATAACAATAATTATTTGCTCTAAAAATTGAACTTATATAACTTTCAAGGAATATATTAATTATTGAATATAAATATTACGTTTTTTGAAAGCATGAAACTGCACATTTGCAAAATCAAGAATTTATAGAACTTGTGAAAGTTAATAAAATATATTAAAAAAACAATCACCACTTTATTATGGACATTATTACTCATTTAAATTTATCAAAATCATTTTCTAATACTCATTACAGCCACAAACTAATTACACAATAAACCTATGTGAAAGAGTGTAAGTTAGTTCCTCTTTCTAAAGAAATTTGATACATTGTTTCAGTAAACCTATGAAAAACAGAACTAAAAAATTTCGTTTTTAATTCTATTTCACAATTAAAACAAAAAACATAGAACAAATGGAAAATCAACATCTTTTCTTGGATTTTGAACAATGATTCTTTGTGATGATTTATTATGTTTGTTCCTTTAAATCTATATGGAATTCTCTCATTATACAAAGGCAACCAAAAGTGTCATTTTCACCCATTATAGATACTCTAGGCACCATTATTTTGTGCATTTTTTAGAACAAAGTAGTTGTTAAGCTGCCATTTTAAACGAAGTGCAGCTATTAATGCATTTTCACCAAAATCCCAAAATTGTCAAACCTAGTTCCAGATGAACTCAATTGTCTTAAGACAAATTCGATAGTCCTTAGGATGAGGTTGGAAGTTTGTTATTTACAGTTCATAATAGAAGATAATAGTAATTAGATAAAAAAAACCCTGAAGATTCTTTTTACCTGATACATTGCTTCATCACATTCATTGTGAATGCCCAGATTTATCATCATATTTGTCAAGCTTCGTCCCAGGTAATATTCCAAAGATAAGTAATATACTCTCTAAAGTGTCAAAATAAAAAGATGTTATACATATATATACAGATTGGAAATTATAGCTCATGTCTAGTCACTCCTCACAAAAGCTTTTACCCGTTGTGCTGCACTTGCATTTAGGCAGTGCAGCATAAAGGCTAAAAGAAAGAATGTTGATCTAATCAAATGTTGTATTTTCCTTTTAGGCTAATTTGGATGCTAGGTTCTTCAGCTTGCATATAGCTCTGGTCATCTAATTTTTGGAAAATACTTTAAAAGGGTTAAAAGTTCTCCTTCTGGAAGGCACGATTAGTTGCCTGTCAATTCGACCATCCGTTTTTGCAACCTAACAGTCTAATGTCAAATTTTGGCTTTCAATGACCATTGATCAGCTCATCATCATCATCATTCTCGGCTTAACGTCCGTTTTCCATGCTAGCATGGGTTGGACGGGGTATATTAATGACCCTCTTCCAATCTGATCTAGACTGTGTTAGATCTAAACTCAACTTCCTCTGTATTAAGTCTGTCCTTATAACCTCCTGCCAAGTCTTTCTCGGTCTGCCTCTGGGCTTTGCCCCAGGAACTATCAAGTCTCTACACTTCTTACCCAATTATCCTCCTCCATTCTTTCCAAGTGCCCCAGCCAATTCAATCTTCTTATCTGGATAACATCTTTAATTCTACGGAGACTTAGCCTGCTTCTTAGCTCATCTGAACTCTTTCTGTCTCTCAGACTGGCGTTACACATCCACCTAACCATTCTCATATCATTCCTTTCTAAACGGTCAAGATCTTCCTGCTTCACTGCCCATGTCTCACTACCGTACAACATAACACTTCTTACACAGGCCTCATACAACCTACCTTTTACCTCAATTGACAAGACTCTGCTAGTCAACAAAGGAAGTAACTCTCTGAACTTTTTCCAAGCAGAACCTATCCTGCAAGTAACACTTCTTCCAACACCTATCATTTTAATAACCGCTGCACACATTGAAGGCATTACACATACTTTTTTAGTCTTGCAAAAGAATATTATTAAAGTCACACACCATTTTCCCCTATTTTTGCAACCATCCAAGATCTTTACAATAAATACAATAATTTTTTCTGATCTATCTAAATTTCACCCTTCCTCCCAGATCTTTTTGCACAATAAGTATTAATGTGAGACCCGAGGTGAACCCTAAAACCCTGATCTCAACCCCTAAAAACCTAATCCGTAACCAAACTGATGTGTTTAAATAATCGTGCAATGCCAACACGAAATTTCTTAACACTCCAGACGGTCAAACTTTAAATGTTTTTCCCCACACCACCAACCGAGGTGCTGGTTATAAATTTTGATACAACAGCTGTGGAATGAAATTGTAATGCACCCTTCACGTGTCAACTAAGCAGGCAGGTAAAAAATATATATATCATATTAGCAATTTTTTTAGACATAAAAACATTTGAATTAGAACAGCTGTAATGCCATATTTTTCGATTTACTAGCTACAGGAAGGGTTAGTAGTGGGTTAAAATAAAAACATCCATTTGATGGATGCGTTCTGTGACAACTAAAGTGTTAATTCAAACCTGTTTTTCTAATAGATAAGATATTTTGAACACCTACCTTGGGATCCTTTTGGTAATATTGTTGCTGAGTCCTAATCCAACGGCTGCAAAGTTTATCCCTAACTGTGTGGACAAGAGCTTCGTAATAATCATAGTTTGTAGCAACATTTCTGTCCTTTACAACAGTGTAATGAAGATGTCTGTTAAAGGCCTCCTTAATATGCTTGACATTTTCCAAAACTGGAATTCGACCAACAGAGATCTGTCTGCGCTTTTCTTTGTCAGTTAGTGGTCTTTCGCCCATCGTTTATTCAACACACTGAAAATAAAACAATTTTATGCAGTTCCCAGCTGGAAAAAAATTTAAGATTACGCTTTTAAAACCTTTTATCTCACTATAACCTGCTATTACATCCTGCAATGGTATAAATTTACAAGTTTAAAAAATATCTGTTTATTTACCTGGACCTGAGCTCCTTGCAAATGCACAACAGCAATGCGTGCCTGATATCAGTGATCAAAAATTAAAGATGGCGTTTGTTTTTATAAACAAACTAGAAAGCCCCGCGGCTTAGCCAACTGCCCTTCTAAATGCGACGTCGTCTCGTCTCCCCCGAAGGTCTTTGGAGATAAACCTCGAAAATTTTAGGGTTTATCTCAAAAAAGCTCTGGGGACGAAAATGCAGGCTGGACGTAAAGCTGAATAAGATCAGCCTTTTTCTCTTGACCCTTTTGTTCATTTTCTAATAAACGCTACATACTTTTGGCGCCGTAACTTGTGGTTATAACTCTCGCACTTTGGGCGGGAAACCTGGGTTCGATTTCCCTTGGCGGCGATTCAATATGGACGAGTGAATGTTACGACAGCCCCTGGTTAACCAAAGCCATGTGAGGTGTGGTATACTGTGTAGGCTGTTGGATGTTCAAGGGAGTTGTCATGGGTAGAGCGCAGGCCCTAATTAGTTTTGCGTAGCTCAAAATTAGCATTAAATACTCTAGGATTCCCCATCTAAGCCATGACCCCTCCTGGAGATAATAGGCAGGGTATATCCCTTTGGTATTTGTGAGGCTAGCCATATAAAAATGTGCACATCTACAAAAAAACGCCTTTTGTCAGGTTTAGACGTCATAGCCTATTGGATGCACAGTGTGGGCCAGGTGATGCTGTTCGGAAATTTTGAGAAATAGCCAAAAAATGTTATTTGCAAAAATATTATGTACAGGTCTATACATTGTCCTATATTGTTCAAAATATTGCCTCCTAGCTGTAGTTTATTCGGACTAATTATACCTGGTAATTATTTTCCCTTATTGTTTGCTAGTATATAGCCTTTGTTCGTTAAACATAGTTTTTCTGTATGTTATTAGTTAGCTTATTGTGTCGGTGATTTTTTGCATCATTTCCCTAAAGATAGAAATATTTGTGGTTTTTAATTTTACCCTTTTTGTTTAATTATTTGCGGTTTTTATTTTTGCGTTTAAAAAATTTCAATTAAAAAGGATAATGCATCTGATTAGAATTTTCTTTTATTGTGTGTTATTTTAACCTTCCCTGAACCTCCAATGTCGTCACCAAGATGTCCATTTTGTATCTTTTCTGATACCTGGACGACGATACAAGCAATATCGCCGTCCAAATATTAAAAAGATACAAGATGCCCTGGGGACGAGGTTGCTGAACCTCATCCCCAGCCTCACCAGTTGTTCTAAAATGTGAGTAGTATACAAACTGAATAAAACGATTGTAAAAATTTTGTGGTTTGTTACCGAGTCGTATATAAGAGAACAATCTATCTGAAAAGGATTAATTATCACGAACTTTTGTCTTTGAATGTGATATACTGCCACCAAAATAGTTTAAAATAGTAAAAAATTGCAAAAAGATCAGTGCTTTAGTATTAAACTTTCCCGTACCGTATTACTAAAACCGGAAAATTAAAGCCTCGCAAATTTAAGAGTGTCGCAGAAAATTGGTCTTCCAATGACAAAGAACTCACGATAACGAATCCTGAAAAGACATCAAAATAAAGTTCATAAGAGAGATTGCTATAGACTCTTCGTTTTCTAAGCATAACCTTTATGAGAATACGGAGAGGGAAAATCCCAGCTTGAACTTTTTAGGTGTAAGCATTTGAGCCTGGTGCGGAAAAAGCTTCTTGAAATATAGATGGAAACAACAAGTCTGCATACATATTTATTTTTCATATTCAAGCAAAAATGTGAATGGAATTGCATGGAGCAATCTGATGGAAAGTTTAGATAGATTTTGTCTATCAAAAATATTTCGTAGGACTTTATTTTTGCGAAAGTTACCTATAATACAAAAAAGCGAAATTTGCGAAAAAAAGTATTTCAAATCTAGACTAATGTATTTACAGTAGAGGATTTATCCCCCTTCCTTATGTCGGATCAAGGAGGTTTAAAAACAGAACCTCCTTTTTGGTTTGTAAGTCAACCCTGTTTGCTTTTATTTTAGAAGAAGCTTTACTGTCTTACGTTTATTGCCGTATGTTTTTTGAATTGTTGCAGAAGATAGGAAAACATACGAAATTTTTAAACAACCTCATCTTCATGTCCATTTGCCTTTCAAAACCGCTGCGGTAAACGGGTTAGGGTCAAGTTTGTTTTTCAAGGTAAAATGAGGTTGAACTTAGTATCGCAACTTCCTCTTTTCAAATGACATCCATTCTTATTCAATTTAATAACAATTATTTTTGTCTTATTATTAAACAAACAGATAATATAACCCGATAAAAAGTACTTTGAATTATTACAAGGAATACGTAATGTCAACTGCAACCTCGTAACCAGGGCTCTTTTTCTCGCCGTCCGGGATTGTCAGAAATAGAAAAGAACCCTGGGTACGAGGTTGAGTCAACTAATTTTTTTTAAAAAAAAAGCTCAAACTTGAAAAGTGAGCCTCGGCCCACTAATCACAATGCACATCACTTTGCAAACAAGAATATTTATGTAGTTTATTAAATTAACATCAATTTTAGTTAACATACACTGTTGAAAGATTTACCTGTGAAAGGGTCCAACCTCGTGTCCAGGAATCTTTGCATTTACCTAAAGGCAAACATCCCTGGAAACGAGGGCGGTAAGGGCCAGAGCGTTAAATCGTACATACATCGTACAAAGTGCGGGTGTTTTTGGGAGGGTTTGAGACTTTAAAAAGTAATTTTTCTCCAAAATGATTAAATTTCTTAGTAGTTCTTAGCAATAAACATTTATCATCAGCACTTTATTCTATTTACACCGTAGCAATAAACATTTATCATCAGCACTTTATTCTATTTACACCGTTTCAAATAAACATTTATCATCAGCACTTTATTCTATTTACACCGTAGCAATAAACATTTATCATCAGCACTTTATTCTATTTACACCGTTTTAAATAAACATTTATCATCAGCACTTTATTCTATTTACACCGTTTCAAATAAGGAATCGTGAATAATACTTTACATCCTGTAAACCTCAAAGCTGCACATTAGAATCATCATTATCATTACGAAACAACTTTTTTAACAAAATCAAAATCAACTGCAGGGAAACCTTGAAGGCAAGAATGTAAAGACACCTACAGACTATTGTAATCCTCCATGTGTTAACCTTAAAATTACAATAACATAAAAAGAGTAGCCATCATTGTTCTTATTAACATAGGTAACTAAACTGTTCTAGATCTCTTAAAGATTTGATCAGTGTAACCTTTAAATTAATTTCTTTTTAGTTCAAATATCGAAGCTTCAGAAAAGCTCACATCCACTCAGCATTATCTTTTTGTCAGCACTACTCCGACGTCTGCAAGACCTTTAATAGCTTTTTGCAAACTCTCTTCTATAGTTCCACTCGTATCGACCTCAACCCACTTTGTGTTTCCAAATCTTTGATAAACTTTCATTATTCTAAACGAACAATGCAATAAAAAAAAAAGGCAAGAGAAAAACTTGACACTGAGTGAATATATCATGCAGATGTGATTTTCGGTGTCACTTGAGAAAGTTAAGAAAAGTCTTTTAAGCACCTCAACCTAATACGTTCGTTTTCACTAATCTCTTTTTCTTCTGCCGTCACAACTTCTCTCTCATTCACCCTTACATCACGATGTTTCTCCGGCGTCGTAAGAAACAAAACGGCTGATGGACAGACTAAGTCTTCTGGCCACGTATATAACGAATCTCGTTCATCGGGAAGATGGTGTCCTATTCCTACAGCCACCTCTTTTGCAATCGCATATGCTGCTGTGCTGTGCCAATATCTAAATAAATAAATATCTAAATAAATAAATATCTAAATAAATAAATATCTAAATAAATAAATATCTAAATAAATAAATATCTAAATAAATAAATATCTAAATAAATAAATATCTAAATAAATAAATATCTAAATAAATAAATATCTAAATGAATAAATATTTTTTTGATCTGTTTCAACCTCGTCCCCAGGACTATTTGCTTCTCAACGGCGCTGCGCGGTAAAAGGTACTGGGGTCGAGCTTGGATCTGTTTAATTTTATAAACACGAAGTATCGATTGTTTTTCTCACCCAAATAAAAAATATTTTAATTTTAGCTACTCCTTACCTGTCCATAACAACAGGTCTAGTTCGTATGACATCAAGTACATCCTTGGCTGCCATGTAATTACAGAGCGAATAATAAGCCCGGTGACACAACTCTGGTAGATCGTCAAACTTCTTTCGTATATCACGTATCGAATCAGGCGGTGTGACAACCTTGGAAACATTGAAATGCTCACATAAATTTTGCGTTATGGTGGATTTCCCTAGACGAAAAATTCACAACTAAAATAAACTTTTAGTAAGCTTGTAAAAACATTTGATTGGACAGGTTTTCATTGGCCAAGTTTTCACACTTGTATTCTGAAAACAGAAACTTTTACTGCCATATTGAAATTCTGGTAAACAAACCCATAGATTTGTCTGAACTTTCGAAGTAACGTTTTTGTCAAATTTGATGTATTCGATCCACATGCTAATGTCTTAATTTTTTTCCAATTTTTAGTGCATTTTCACCCCTCTTTTCCTAATAACTTCTACCCCCCTCCCCCCCCCCCCTTCGTGCTGCACGTTTCTCACCTGTTCCATCTAAACCTTCGACAACAATAAATGGATTATTCAGCTCCATGTTTTGCGCACTCAGGTTTTGTGATAAAACTTCAGGGACTGTGTCATTCAGGGTTTTAACACCAGCCAACATAGACATCTGAAGAAAAAATGAAGTTTCTTACTTGAACTAACATGATTATAAACATAGCAAAGCAAAAGTATAACTAATAAAAAATTAAAAGAAAGCATAAAGGATTCGATACCACAAACTCTACAAGGAAATATTGTTTTAGAGATAATTTACTTTTAAGGAGCATTAACGCAATTCGATATGTCAACGGCGATCGCTGTCCCGGATGTCAGAAAAGATACAAGATGCCCTGGAAACGAGGTTCTTCTGTGTGTGTGTGTTGCTTTCAAAAGAAAAATGCACTTTTCATATTTTGAGTATTCATTGAAATTTTATAAAAGCCTTACAGCCTGGGCTACAAATCTGAAACTCCATAACATGTCAAATACACAAACAGAACCAAAATATTCGATTTTCCAACCCACTTACGTTACCAAGCGCTGTCATAGTTTGATCGAAACTGCGATAAACAGGTCGAAATTCTTCAGACGCAAACACGGGATGTGATGATTCGAGAAAATTAAGTTCATATTCTTCCTCTTTTGCAGTATCTTTACCACTGTCAAAAGTTTTTAAAAGCTTTCCATCTTTCCAATGAAACGAGATGCAAGTGAAACGGTTTAAATCTATAAAAGGTCTATCATGTGAAGATAAGTATACTATGGTTCTGTGAAAAGTTTCACCATCTTTGTAATATCCTTTTGCGCATGTCTGTTCTGCTTTATGTCTTCTCTCTACGTTGTGTAATCGTAACAATTTGTGATGCATATTACTACAGTTTTTCGGTATGATTATATCAATCTTTTTATTTATAAGATTCTCTAAAGCCTTCGAATTCGAAACAGCATTCGATTTTTTCTGTATTTCAACAATAGTATCAGTTAATTCTATTCCAAACATGGTGCATATCCAGTTTGTACTTAATTCGCTTAAAGTGGTTTTCAGAATGTGCGAACATATTTAGAGTCATTTTTTCTTTCTTTAATAAATAATATAAGAATGATAATAAATATAGTATAACCATAATCGAAAATAAATATTAATGTAAGACATCACAGCAATTCCGCGAGACCACATTCTAACTTTAAATAATAATGATACCCAGGGATGACTCAGAAAGAGAAAAGTGCACGCGAAATGTTATCTTTCTCTAGACATCAAAAGGATGTAATATATGCCAATCGCCGAAGTCGCAAACGCTGGTCCATACACGTGTAGCCGACAATCAGTTCAGAATACTTTCTATTCTTCAAAAAAATCGACATTTCATGGTATGAAATGTGTAAACGTCCAAGAAACCTCCCTCCCTCAGTAACGTCGAATTAAAGTTTAATGTACACTTTTCGATTTGCGAGTCATCTCTCACAATAATAAATAAATGATTATAAAGTTCTGCGAAATATGAATAAATCAACCACAACGGACGCTCTAGCTTTATATACAGTGATGGTACATCTATGATTTCATCTATCCGGTATTTCAGTATCCTCGTTTTCAGGGTTTGTTGCATGATGTTAAAAACACAAGAACTCTTAGGGACAAGATTTGTATTGCAGATGATGACCCAACGTAAAATCAATGAAACAAACTTTTATTTTCATATGCTTTGCGAGTCATGAATAATGTTTCAAAGATTTAACGGGACCTAAGTAAACCTGTCAGTCAAAGAAGTTGACCTTCCCTTTACATAGCAAACACATGTTAAAAACAAATGCAACAGTTTTTATCAGTATCCTCTTCGTCTCCTCGTCACTACGTGTAGTTTTAACCTACTCGATACCGCCTCACAAATCGTGTACGCTGTAGTGTACGCTTAATATCATTGAAATTAGGATGGAAGAGGAGGAAAGGAAGGAAAATACTTTCACGTTTAAACCTTTTATACCTGAAACATCGATTTTTTGAAAAATAGAAAGTGTTTTTAACTAATATGTGACACTTCACCGAATCGTATGTCCGAGTGCTTGCGATTTCAGGGATTGACGACACTTAAATATTACATTTCTTGACGTTTAGGACAGGGGACAGGAGGAAAAATCTAACAGTCCGTTTGATGTTTAGCATGCACGTTTCGATTTGTAGGTTCTTTCAAGGTAAGTCACCTAAGTAAAGGATAAAAAACATAAATTATCTGAAAGGTTGTTCGCCCGAATGGGAGACAATCTTATTTTACAATTAGCCTTTTTTTTAATTGGTCATTAGTCATCATGATCGGTGAAATATTGAGTTAGTTACCTAACACTTTAGGCAAACTTGTTCGAAAGATCTAATTATTGAGCTACCAATAACAAAAAAGGTCACTATTATTATTATTATTGGAATTATTTACCCAGAATAGCCTCTTCAGTTCCTATTAGTACTGCTACCAATGAGGGTCCTGCGAAGAGATACCAATCCTATTCTCATGCTAAACGTTTAGCAAAAGGGATCGATTCACACTTTTATAGTCTCTGGCATGACTCGGCCGGGTTTGAACCCAAGACCTTCCGCACTGGAAGCAAACGCTCTACCATAAGGCTACCAGTTGGTAATGGAGTAATCTGTCGGACGGACGTTCAGTAGAGCACGCTTTTTCTTTTATAAGTATTTGCTGTATTAGAATTTCAGGCAAGGGTTTCAGGTTAAAAACAATAAATTAGAATATTATTTGACAACAGTTAGTCAGCAAATGTTTTCCTGACGGTTCTGAAAGTGAGGTCGTAGCGCATGCGCATTTGTCATCCGAAATGCGCATAAAAGGCGTTTGCTTGAAGTTGATAAAGTTCTTGGGGTTTATGCAGCAACACATACTGCCCGTAAACTTATGACTTAAGTTAAATAAAGAGGACTCCTAACATCTGATTTTATTTTTTTATTTTATATTGTCAACATCAATGAAAGAAAAAGGAAATACGAAACAACACTCGATAGACAATAAGAAAGTATAAGGGAAAGACTGTGAAGAAAACACGACACGATCTATACTTATTGTAGTAAATATAAGTAGCCTATACACCCTTAAACTTTTGAGGGCAATGGTTAATGATGATATGATTGCTGCCTGCCTGCTGCCTTGTGTTTTCTTTGGTTGTTTGACTAAAGCCGAATAAAGAAAAGTCGGGAGAATGACAGAGAAATAAGAATAACAACCAGCCTGGTTAGAAGTTTGGTATTCTTACAAAAAGAAGCATGTATGCTCAATTCACTCCACTACATTGATCATACATCTTGTTTATATTGTTGGAATGTTGAAAACCTCATGTGTTTACCAACTTGATAAACTAAATTATGACACTGATTTAACGTGGCAGTTGTAAAGTTTATCTTTTGAAAAACTTCGTTCAACAATCTACCAACCAAACTTTTTGTAACATCTTTCCTGTGATCAGATTCTAGACCGATGCTGTAGCTATTGCTAAAATTGTCGAACGTTTTGTCAAAGGGAAAATTGCTCGCTAATTTATAATTTTTTGTATTTTTTTTTCTCTGTATTTCATGAAGATTTATATTATGTATTTAAAAAATAGCTATTTCATGCACCGCCACAAGCTCAATATCGAATTTTCCCTACCTTCCTAAAATCTAAAATTAACGTCCGCTTTGTCAGTCAAATTTTAAGGCATCGTCCAAAGACGACACGTTTAGATTATTTTTCAGCGAGACAAGGATGTGCGTTAAGTTCGTTTTACATAACATTTTGGAAAAGTTTGAGAAAAGGACTTAAACTTACAACCTCATTTCCAGAGTTATTCTACGCCTATGATATCCTGGGCGTAGAAGACCTCTGGGGACGAGGTTGCTTAACGTACTTAGCATATAGATGTTGACATCAATGGTAAAACGTGAACGTTTTAGCTGGATATTGTACACCGCTGGATCCAACAAATTCAGCTAACATGGAACGTCCGTCGCCTTTTGTGTAGTGCAAACAGAGATAGCATTCCGGGCATTTATTCTACTTCTTTTTCCTATTTTTTGCCTGAAATTTGGCGCTGCTACTTCATTTACAACATGCTGTTGGTCCTCATCAGAAGAGCTTTCAGACTCTGAATGCTCAAAATCTGAATGCTCAAAATCTGAATGCTCAGAATCTGATAAATCAGAATCATCGTCTGCAAGTACATAAAAAACAGTCAAAAAGAAGGCTTTCTTTGTAGTGCAAGATTCTTGTCAAAACATGTGATAGAATAAATGTTCGAATCGGCATTCGAACGTTCGAACTTAAATTGAGATTATAAAACATTCCAGGAGCCTAGGAATAACGCAAAAGAGCTGTTTTCAGCCACCAATGCAAAGTAAAGAGTCAGTTTTTCATGACGTGTATATACCTCTGAAGGGAACTGAGCTTTGTTTCCCGCGAGTAATATATATACGTCCCGTGGGAGCTTCGACTGAAATGCGGTGGGATTCTAGAATGGTAGAATAATAATTACGCTGGGACTCCAACGGTTAAAACATAGTCGGGAGTCGGGAGCAGAGCGCGTTGGCACGAGTCTCCAGACTATTCTTTTTCCTGTGACTATGGTAAAACTTCGATATTTTAGGAGACTCTGGAAGATTTTAGGAGATTTTTAGGTCAAATTTAGGAGAAAACGCTAAACGTATAAAACTGTTCCATATTTTAGGAGATTTTGCTAAAATTTTAGGAGGAAATGCAGTTACTAATAATCAAGCCTTTTTTTTTCAATGTCAGAGAAGCTGTATTTTGAATTGCAGTGATTATGTAAGTACAGTCCTGTTGCAAGGTAAACGTATGCTTAAATTTTTGGCACATAAAACGTAATAACAAAAAAATTGAAAAAATAATGGATGTGACCATAAACAATTTTAGGAGATTTTAGGAATCCATATTTTGGATCCAAATTTTAGGTTATTTGAATCTTAAGAGGGTCTCCATTTTTTAGGTTATTTGAGAGAATTTATGAGATTTATTTATTATTAAAAGGGATTTCATCGAGAAGGTCGTCCGAGATCTTCAGAAAGAGAAAAAGAGCCCTAGGGACAAGATTGAGGTCAACTGATTTTTAAAACGTGTTAAAAAGGAAGCTCAATCAGAAAGAGCCTTGGTTACCAATCGCAATGATCATCAAAATACTTAGCTTTGAATGTAACTTTCGTATTCGTTTTCCGTCATGCATCACTTAGTATTTAACTGACCAACAAATTGGCAAACTTGTTGCAAAGTAGCGTGTATCTAACCTTAGAGAGAATACGCTTGGACTATACAGGACGCTTAAGTTGTACCCATCAGGAAGTTTACGTATTAACAGGAACAACAGCAAATTGTATATCTTTTGTTATCTTTACATAAAAATCATAAAAAAAGCTTTTGTTAACATGTTAAAAAATCTAACCAGCTAAAAATATTATGAATCAAGTCAGATTTTCACTTAAATAAATTTTTTAGTGGAACGAAAGAAAAAACTGCATTTCCAGATCATCTGTAACAACGCATTTTTACCCCAGAAAAGAAACAGAACAAAATCTTATAATTTCTATACTTGATTTGTAATGAGCACTACAAGTGTCCATTCCATCAAATTTTTTATTTAAGTTAAGATCCAACTTCAAAATAGTAAATTACTAATCTTTTCTGCGTAAAAATAAAAATGCAAAACATCTTTACACGTATATACAAAAGATTATCAAACAAATGTTGTATCTTCATATATGCTAAGACGTTCTCAGTCCTCGCACTTTTTTGCGTATATTGATTGTTTTGATTTTGATTGTATCAGACAGCTGCGAAGCAGATTTTATTTCAGTGACTTACAAGAAATAACTGAAAAGAAAATCTACAGGCATGAGAGTCGAATTCAAAATTCCTACAATACTGCAGAAAGCATACGAGCAGAATTAGGGTGGTAAAAAAATAATCCGCCTTATGGAACTTGATAACGCCTGTCTTGGACGGCGGATATTTTTGTAAAGCGTCTGAAAAAGTTCGACTGTAAAAAATTGTAAAATGAAACTAATAACTACGTATGTCAAAATATAACCGGTGTATATAGCTGATAAAGTAGGTCGGTCACTTTCAAATAAAAAATTTAAAAAAGAATAACATGGTTGCAATGGTTGTAGAAAACAACTGCGTATTCTTGGACGACGTAATCTTCTGTTTACAAAATTGTGTTGCTATAGCTCCACTCCGACGTCTGCAAGGCCTTTAATTGCTTTTTCCAAACTCTCTTCTTGAGTTCCACTTGTGTCCACCTCCACCCATTTAGTGTATCCAATTTTTCGGTATACTTCCATTATTCTAAACAAACAAATAGAGTTAGAAATGGAAAACAAGAGAGATCATCATGTAGGGATTTTAACGTACGCTTTCCTTTGCACGAGTTAAAAAAAGATTATTAAGGCTCGTTCCCATTTGACTGCATTTTCCGCTACAGCACAAAAATCTAACACGTTTTTTAGTTAGCGCGTGCGAACTCGAACTTTACCAAAGTGCGCACGCGCAAACAAGAAAACTTGCGAGCTTTTTGCACTATAGCGGAAAATGCAGTCAAATGAAAACAAGCTTTTAAGCACCTCATCCTGAAGCGTTCACTTTCGCTAATCTCCCTTTCTTCTGTCGTCACAACTTCTCTCTCATTCACCCTCACATCACGATGTTTCTCCGGCGTCGTTAGAAACAAAACGGCTGATGGACGGACTAAGTCTTCTGGCCACGTATATAAAGAATCTCCTTCATCGGGAAGATGGTGTCCTATTCCTACCGCTACCTCTTTCGCAATCGCATATGCTGTTGTGCTGTGCCAATATCTAAAGAGATAAATGAATAAATTTAATTATAACAGTATTTATATATTGCCAGTCTTTAAAAATAGAAACAACAAAATAAGAATTTCTCCATACTATACAAAACCACTATTTTTTACAGTTAGGTTAAACACTATAATTACGGGTAAGAAAAAAATCGATAAAAATTTTTGGTTCAGTGACAAAATTTTCACCTATAAAAGGGGCTACGAAACAGCAAAAGTAAGATCTCCGCCATTGATGTTACTCTCCATGTTACGCACATTCTGAATAACATAGTGCAATAACCAGACCACTCAGAAGGTCAAGCTACAAAAAATTATACCCACTTTATTGAAGCAAGACAACCTGTTCATGGATAATTACTTTTTATGATTAGCTTGCTTTTTAACGGTATTTTTCAAAAATTAAATAATACATTATCTGTCTGCAAAATACAAAAAATAACAGTAAAATCGAAAGTTTTTTTTGGTGAGGAAGCAAAATGTTGTTTTTGTTCTCCTTGCTCATAAACTTTACCCCCGCCATAAGCTCGACTTTCATGTAAATCACTAAAGTCAAAAATCAACAGGTCGTTTTGTGGCCCCTTTAAAAAGTTTCACCCCCTTTTTTCCTACTTTTTCAGCGGTGAGGCAATTATGCTGAAATCTTTTGATACATTCTTATTAATTTAAAATGGCAGTTATCTAAATAGGGAATATATTTCCACTTTAGCGACTCCTTACCTGTCCATAACAACAGGTCTAGTTCGTATGACATCGAGTACATCTTTAGCTGCCATATAATTACTAAACGAATAATAAGCCCGGCGACACAACTCTGGTAGATGGTCAAACTTCTTTCGTATATGGCGTATCGAATCAGGCGGCGTTGCCATTTTGACAGCATTCAAACGTGTGCATAGATTCTTCGTTATGGTGGATTTCCCTAAAACAGGGAAAAAAACATTCACAAGCAAACCAACTCCCAGTAAATCCGCAAAAACATTCGGTTGCACGCAATTTTCCTTCAACAACATATTTATGGTCAAGTAACATATACGCACAGTTTCTTCTCTACATGTGGAATATTTTTTTCAGCGAGTCTTTTCCTTGAAAATTTTAAAAGAATTCGTTTTCTTAAAAAGTTTCTCACCTGTTCCATCCAAACCTTCGACAACAATAAATGGATTATTCAGCTCCATGTTATGCGCACTCAGATTTTGTGATAAAACTTCAGGGACTGTGTCATTCAGGGTTTTAACACCATCTAGCATAGACATCTGAAGAAATCAAAAAAAGAAAGTTTACACAATCTTTTTTGTTGAAATAACAGAAAGCTTTCTAGACATATGACTCTATGGCAGAACCCGCCATTATTGAGAGCATAATAAAAAATTACATAGATAAAAAACATAGAACGCTGGATGAAACAAATATACGTTTATTTTATCTTTTATGGCAGTAGTTGGAAGAAATCTTTACAATCTGGTCTATTTCTTTAATTCTACGAAAATCTATGGTAATTTGACCTTGTCAGATTACGATATAAAATTCTCATAATATTTTAAATCCAGTAGATAAAAAGATATTAAAAATGGTTATGGCAATCTTCAAATAATGGAAATTCTACTTTTTTATTGACATCGCCAGAACCAATATTTTGGATATTCCAATCCACTTACGTTACGATGCGCTGTCATGGTTCGATCAAAACTGTGATAAACAGGTCGAAATTCTTCAGACGCAAACACGGGATGTGATGATTCGAGAAAATTAAGTTCGTATTCTTCCTCTTTTGCAGTATCTTTACCACTGTCAAAAGTTTTTAAAAGCTTTCCATCTTTCCAATCAAACGAGATCCAAGTGAAACGCTCTAAATCTATCGAAGGTCTATCATGCGAAGATAAGTATGCTATGGTTCTGTGAAAAGTTTCACCATCTTTGTAATATCCTTTTGCGCATGTCTGTTCTGCTTTATGTCTTCTCTCTACGTTGTGTAATCGTAACAATTTGTGATGCACATTACTACAGTTTTTCGGTACGATTATATCAATCTTTTTATTTATAAGATTCTCTAAAGCCTTCGAATTCGAAACAGCATTCGGTTTTTTCTGTATTTCGAAAATAACACCAGGTAATTCAATACCGTATAAGGTCATAGTTCGAATTTGTAATGAATTCGCTTGAAGAGTTTTCGTGAACGAGTAAACATATTTTCTACACAGATACATAGGGTTATTTTCTTTCCTTCTAAAATAAATAAAAAGCAACCGTATAATCAAGAAAAAATATTTGTATAGACATCACAGCAAAACCGCACAATCAAATAATAATGGAACTTACAAGAATAAACAAATGATTACAAAATTCCACGAAACATGAATTATGTATAATACTATTTGTTTCTCATCCACAGCACATTAAAAAAATATGAATGCCTGGCAGGGGGTCGGAACAAAACCGATTAAGTGCTTGCAGAGACAGAGAGTAAAGTTTGTCCCGGTAAGAATGTACCCAATTTTTAAAAACTTTTATAGCTTGTTTTCGCAGTTACTTTGTGAGCGTGAAGGGGGGGGGGGGGGTGTAGGGTTGATAAAAAGCACTGAAATACGACATTAGGAGCCCTCAGTTCCACCATCCCTTAAGAAATCTTCATGTAAAGTAATGGTGTACTGTAACTATGTATTAATTTGTCAGCTGGCTCAGTCATTAAACAAACACAGACTTAGAAAACAAACTTTCTTTTTCGTATGCTTTGCATTTGACATTATTGTTTAATATTTTTTATGTCATATTCACTTTTTAGCATCCAACAGGAGATGTAATCAGAAAAAAAATGTCTGGAAATACATGTATTGCAAATTAATGAAGAAATAGATATGTACAAGGATGTTACAAATAAAAATTGGATGCTATAGATTCCACTCAATTGTTTGCTTCTCTTTGTCAATTTTCAGACAAACAATTCTATCCCCTTCTTCAAATTGTTCAAACTTAGCTAGTGTAACTCCACATTCTGATAATCTCTTGCAAGTTGTCACATCTGAATGGCCATGTTTCAAAGATTTAACAGGACCTAAGTAAGAAAAAAACACTGAAAATAAGTACCCGAGTAAGAAGTACCCGAATAAGAAGTACCCGAGTAAGAAGTACCTGAATAAGAAGTACCCGAATAAGAAGTACCCGAGTAAGAAATACCCGAATAAGAAGTACCCGAATAAGAAGTACCCGAATAAGAAGCTGACTTATTTAGCGCATGTTAGAAACATTATAGTAATATTTTTTTTTTTTGCATCACAAAGCGATTTTACTTTTTATTAACCACATGAGTTGCTAAAATACGGAATCTAGTTTTACCTTCATGTACGATTTCATTACCCCGCATCACTCTCCAAACATGGGTACTATCAGACGCGTCAAGAAAACCATCTCTTACACGACAACCAGCAGCTACATTCTTTCGTGTACCGGTTAAACGAAACACCTTCAACACATCTGCCTCTCCAATGACTGTTTCATCCACTTTCATTGGCATCCTGTCTTCGATTTCTTCCTATAGAAATACAATGAAGAGGTGTGATAATCCCAGCTTAACGCCAGTTTTCCATGCTAGCAATAAAGAGATCTGATAACCACGGTCAAAGAAAAATGTTAGTATGTAAGGCCATGGTTGTAACTGCAAGCCATCATCATTCCCGGCTTAATCTCATCTTTCATGCTAGCATTGGTGGCACGAGGTATATTAATGACCTTCTTTGTTACTTCAAAAATCAAATTCCTCTGCACCAAGTCTGTCCTTATTACCTCTGTCATGTGTACTATGTAATATGAATCTAGAATTTATACCTAATGTCTTTGCTTAGCACTCACACGAGAGTCTGCTCTAACTGTGAACACAGTAAACTTTTTATTCAGATAAATTTGGATTCAGTTAAACCAATACAAAACAACTACATTTTGTGTTTGTTTAAAACTTCACATAAAAAAAGTTCATACACACCTTTAAGTCGTCGAGTAACTTGTATATAACATCAAAACTACGCACAGGGATGTTCAGTTGCTCGGCTTTGTTTAAAATATCTTTTGGTAACTGTGTGTTAAAGTTATAGATAATACCTGTAAAAAGAAAAAATAACAATAAAAAAAATATGCCAAATTAGCCTCTCACCTGGGCCGAAATATCGACATGCCATCTATTAGCCATAGCTCGTGATCACTTAATTTTGAGATATCAAGGTAGAGTCCCATATGAAAGAGAATTAAATTTTCTCATTCGGCAGCGTCCAGGTTCACCAATGTTTAGGTAGCAGGTGGCCAGAAATCAGGTTTAAGTCGAAAAATAGGCAGTGAAAAAAAATAGAAATTTGGGGTTCTTCGAAAAAATGCTGCAAAGTCTAAGGGTTAAGAAGACATCATTTGGAATGCTATGACAAAATTTGGGCATTTGCTTTTACATTGATTGGAAATGACGACATGAAAGTACCTAGGAGCGTTACCTTGAAAAGTGTTGGCCATTCGCAAGTCTGTTTCCGATACTGAGCCAACTGCAGCATCCATGATGTTCAACTGAATATCTTGAGAATGGAATGAACTGAGTATGTTAACAATTGCTTCTAACGAACCACTTAAGTCAGCTGTAATAGAAAAAATTACCGTGAAAAACTTACTAGCTCATTTAGACCATATCTAAATTTTTTGCAGTTTTCCAACAAGCCTATGCAATTTTTTGCACATCACCAAAAAAATGGGTTGGGATATTACAATATCATTTCATTCAATACTATATCTCATTTTTTTAGCCTTCAAGGCAGAGTAATAGATCAACTACAGACCCATCATGTTTTTAAGCAAAAAAAAAATTATAATTAAGCAAACAAACATGCTGTATACGCTCAATACACAGTGGACTAAGAATGACATGATTTTAATGTGCAAATCTTTTAACTTCTAGACTGACTTCACTACATTTAGAAAAATGCTCCAAAAACACAAATGAATGGTCTACATAGCTCTAAAAATAAACCTGGCTAAACACAGTAAATTGAGGTTGACAAAAAGACTGAAGAAAAACGGTATATTTTATGTAACAAGAAATGAAAACTAAAAATTGTTCACTAATCGACCCTACAAAAAAACTACAATGCAAGAATAGAAAACAAGAAATTAAAAATGGCCCTAACAAAATCAGGTTTGAACCAAACAATTTCCCTGGGAGTCAGATGTGAAAGGATATCTGCCCTTACTAGTTAAGTACAATATAACCTAGTTAAGAAAGAATTGATATAATTAATGATTAGCAAAAAAATGAAAAGGAAGAGCAGATAAGAAATAATATAAACACGAACGTTGTATTAACAGTAATCACATTGATGCAAAATCTTTTCCCTGACTTTCTAGAATCAAAGTAGATGAGCAAAAGACAATCCTTCACATTCCGTAACCTTTTAAATTTTAGATATTTTCAGATATTTTTCTGTGGACTTTTTACTACAAACCCTGAATATCAGCACAGAACCAAAAGTTACTTTCATACAAATATTTTTTGTAAAATTTTTTGATAGATTAATTTGCCCAAATTAACCTAAAACATTACACTTGTTTTCGGCACTAATATTACCTCCTATTCATTATTAATATTATCACCTTTTATTATAACATCTATGCTCCTCTTCTGTGCTTCAACCTTTTTCACTCCAGAAGATGCTTCCATACGCAACGTGACACGATATGGAATTCTTTTCGAACGTCCACTCTTGAATTCTTCGGTCAAACCTTTCTTACCAGGCGCCTTCTTAAGTGGCTTTTGTACAACTTTTTCTGGCTTTAAGTCATCCGCCTGTAGTTTTAGTATACTTCGAGCTTCTGCCTAGTACAAGTAAACATCGCTTTGCAAATCATTCAAAAATTAAAAATGTTACACATAGTTGGTACATCGTTTCTTCCACTGATTTCCCCAACTAGACATGTTCAAATTATTTCAATACACATATAGCTGTAATGTGAACCCCAGAAACAGATACTTTAACTGTATCCCTTTAAAGTAAAACAAAAAGTTCTTAGATTTTCAAATTATTCCCACCTTTTTCCAATCTTCCCCATTCTTACATCTTCCAAAATTCCTTAAATCCCCCCCAACAAATGCAAAAATAACTTTTTAGACTTTGATTTTGCCTAACTTTACCAAGCCTGAAAGAGTAGAATCCTGACCTCATCTTTAACTTCATTAACAACATCCCCTGGTGATGGTAAAGATCTCCACCCTAATATTTGAACTGGATCTGAGGGTCCTGCTTTTGGCAAGACTTTGCCACTTGCATCAAAAATTTGACGTACCTAAATACCAATACATGTAAGTCTACAACTTATTATTAGAAGTTGTTAAGTTAGTAAGCAATGTACAGTTTTAACTTCTTTGGGGATTTCATCCTAATGGTTGGTTCTTTCTCCCCTCTGATGGTTAATAAGTTACATTACCTGCTAGATATACGTATAGGATTGCTCTAACTTGCTTGGCACACAAGTTGACAGTCAATACATGGCTCCAAATGGGCCAACAACACCACACTCGTGAATCCAAATGAAAAAATGTATCAGCTTGATATTACTGTAGCTTTCTGCTGTTCGTTGGCATGGGCAAGTAAACTTTCTATTGTTTACCGTTTAAAATTGAAAGTTACTAAATACAGAGACAATCAAAGATTGAGACATAATTATATACTAACTTTTGCAAATGCTGATCCAGCCAGCAAAACTTTCCCCTTAGTAAGGCATCCTTGTTTCAATAATAACGAAGAAATTATTCTGTAAAAAAATAACAAGTATTGTGTGAATATAAATATATGTATTTTGAAAATAAACAGAAAATTTGGAATAAAATTTACTATATAATATTAGATTCAAATTTCTTTTTTTTATAATTACCCTTTCTGTTTATGACTTTCTGCTTCCAAGACAACTGCTTTCACAGGTAAGTCCTGTGAAGACTGAAAATTGTTCTCCCTCGAAAATTTATGAAGTAGTTCAAGAAATTTGTCAATGTTGGTACCCTAGGAGGAAAAACGTATAGAGGGAAAAGAGGAAATAAATAGAAAAAGAAGGAATGAATCATTGACAATATAAAATAGACTATACACACCTTGAGTGCTGATATTTTGATACATTTCACATCTCCACCAAACTCCTCAAGTTGTATTCCCGTACTTAGCAATTCCCTTTTTATTTTATCCTAAAAGGTTATAAATCTGTGAAATTTATACCAGCAATTTTGTTAAAAGAATTACATACACAGTTTGCTTATGACACTTGTGAAATGCAACACTAGGTTAAAATCTTTGGAATTTTAACCAATTGTTGGAACACGCTTATCCTCAGATTTTTAAAAATTTATTATTTCAAGGCATGGAGCATGAAAATTTCTAATAAGATTTATTTTTATAAACAAAAAAATTAAATTCTTCTTTTCTTGGGTAATTTTCTCATTGATGCAAAGAAATACATTTTTTTATCAACAATATTAGGTGTCTTATGTTATTATAAAGTATTATTGCACCAATTCAATACATAAATCCAAAATGAGTCACCAAGACTAATTGTGTCAATCATTTAATTTTTTTCGTCTATAATCTTACAAATTTAATACATAAAAAAGTGCACGTACAGAATTGGCATTTGGTTTATCAACTTTGTTTATTGCAACTATCAACGGAGCTAAATAAATCATAATAGAAAGATGTCAGCACAAAATTCAACTAATAATCAAATCATTTTATTTATTCAATTATTTATTTATTCGTTTTTCCATTAGATTGATATAGATAAGATGCAATTTGGTTTTGTTCCAGGGCGTGGCACTACAGATGCAATATTTTTACTCAGACAGCTTCAGGAAAAGTATTTAGGAAAGAGAAAGAATCTCTATTTTGCCTTTGTAGATTTAGAGAAAGCTTTTGATAGAGTGCCACGTAAAGTTATTTGGTGGGCTATGAGAAAATTAGGTGTGGATGAGTGGCTAGTTACGATGGTACAGTCTATGTACAGCAATGCTAGAAGTCGTGTCAGGATTAACGATTCACTTAGTGATGAATTTAGTGTAAATGTTGGTGTACATCAGGGTTCTGTACTTAGTCCTTTGTTGTTTGTTCTAGTCTTAGAAGCGCTGTCGATGGAGTTCAGAACAGGTTGTCCATGGGAGTTATTGTATGCAGATGATTTGGTTCTCATAGCAGAGTCGATGGAAGAATTAGTTGAAAAGTTTGAAAAGTGGAAGAAAGGACTAGAAGAGAAAGGGCTAAAGGTAAACACAGCAAAGTCTAAAGTCATGATTAGTAGCATTGCAGCCAAGTGTGACCTTGTAGTTGGAAAGTGGCCTTGTGGAGTTTGCAGGAAAGGGGTTGGTAGTAACTCAATTTTTTGTCAGACTTGCAAGCATTGGGTACATAAGAAGTGCAGTAGTATTAGTGGAAGGTTAAGAGCTGACATTCAGTTTGTATGCAAGCGTTGCAAGGGTGAGATTATAGAGAATGAAGTATTTCCAGCTTTAATGATGTACAACAGTGGCTCGTTAGAGATAGTTGAGAACTTCTGTTACTTAGGTGATATGTTGGGCAGTGAAGGGGGTGTTGGAAGAAGTGTTACTTGCAGGATAGGTTCTGCTTGGAAAAAGTTCAGAGAGTTACTTCCTTTGTTGACTAGCAGAGTCCTGTCAATTGAGGTAAAAGGCAGGTTGTATGAGGCCTGTGTAAGAAGTGTTATGTTGTACGGTAGTGAGACATGGGCAGTGAAGCAGGAAGATCTTGACCGTTTAGAAAGGAATGATATGAGAATGGTTAGGTGGATGTGTAACGCCAGTCTGAGAGACAGAAAGAGTTCAGATGAGCTAAGAAGCAGGCTAAGTCTCCGTAGAATTAAAGATGTTATCCAGATAAGAAGATTGAATTGGCTGGGGCACTTGGAAAGAATGGAGGAGGATAATTGGGTAAGAAAGTGTAGAGACTTGATAGTTCCTGGGGCAAAGCCCAGAGGCAGACCGAGAAAGACTTGGCAGGAGGTTATAAGGACAGACTTGATACAGAGGAAGTTGAGTTTAGATCTAACACAGTCTAGATCAGATTGGAAGAGGGTCATTAATATACCCCGTCCAACCCATGCTAGCATGGAAAACGGACGTTAAGCCGAGAATGATGATGAATGATGATGATTAGACTGTTCAGATCAGTTACAAATATATAAATAAAACCAAGAACTGGGTTAATACATTTTGAGATTTTATGTGGTGCAAATCACAAAACTGTAAATTACTAACTATTTCCTTCTTTGATATATCTCAGACACTCAACAGTTTGTTCCATAATTCCATCATCAGCAGCAATTACTAAAACAACCACATCTGTCATTTTAGCTCCACGAGCGCGCATGGCATTGAATGCTGCGTGTCCTGGTGTATCTATGAATGTAACTTTCTCATCCAAGCCAGGAACTTGCACTACAAAAGAGGAAAAAAGTGTTATTAATCATGCTACAAACGGTATAATGAGTTTGTGTTTATTCAGGAATTTAAAATGGCAATGTTTTTAATTTTTTAATGTATGCTGACCATTAGTCTATTTGACATCACAGAAATAAAGCTGAAAATATATCACTTTGCCTATTAAAAGAGAAATTAAAAACTTGACTTATAAAGCTGCATTCACATGTACATAAGGGTTTACGGATTGGCTGGTGTTCATCTATTTTCTTATATTACGTAAAATGTTTAAGTTCATATGACATGTTTAATGGAAAGTACGTAAATCGTAATCGAGTTTCGTAAGTGGATTAGTAGATTTTTTTACGAACAACATTTTTTGTTCGTAAATAAAACTGTACATAAAAGAAGGAAAAAATTTTATTTTATTTTCGAACATCTTAGATTTAAAAACTTCAATCAAAACAAAAACAAAATATAATTTAAATGTATTTGTATAACGAAGAAGAGCTCTCAGTTTTTTTTTAATTTGCTGATCTTTTCGGCAAGACATACACACACACTTTTTCATCAAGATTTGTAGGTCTAATACGTGCTTCACTTGCTTTGTTTGACAACAGCAAATTCTTCGTTTTAACACAACAAGAACATTTGATTAAAAGCGATATTTATTGATTGCTGCCATGTTGAAAGAACAAAAAAACAAAAACGAAGAAGTAAATTTACGTGAGTTAGGTAAGAGACTTAAGTACATGTAAACAAAACTCTACTCAACATAAATATTTACGTTCATGTGAATGCGGCTTAAATGTTTAAGAAATGTAGTTAGTTACCTGAAAAAGCTCCTATTTTTTGTGTTATACCACCAGCTTCTCCTTCTGCAATCGAAGTTTCTCGCAAATAATCTAGCAAAGTTGTTTTACCATGATCAACATGTCCCATAATGGTAACAACTGGGGGTCTAGAAGTTAATCAAATAAACTTTCATTTCAATCAATAATAGGAGTATTAACATAAAAACTTGAACTTTGGAATAGGACAATGGTCCGTCGGCATCAACATTATAGTACTACACAGAAATTTTTACCTTGGCGAAAGCAAAGAACTTTTTCCTTCTTTTTTCACAGTGTAGCCATATTCATCTGCTGCTATTTCTGCAATATCGAGATCTAAGACTGTTTTAAAATAAACAATCTTAGGACATATGCAAATCACAAATATCTCCCAAAGAATTTGGTACTTATTTGCGAAAAGGTTGCCACTGGCACCTTTGTTAAATTTTTATTATTTTAGGTAAAAAAATGATAATAAATTAACTGTTATAAATTGATCTATAAATTTCTGGGACGGCATTTCTAAAGTGTTAGCAATAACAAGGTGTTCAATTTTAAAATACAAATTTTTAAAACGTAAAAGTGCCAAGGGGAATGCTGATATTTCCTAACGTCATTGCATTGTTACTGTTTTTTACCCTTGTCATGACTTTTTTTTTCTGAGATACTACCAAAGTAAATTCTTAAATTATGATAACACTTCGGCAGTATATAACAAAGAAAAATAAATGATCATGGTCAAAGTTCAAACTTTGCAACAAATGTTTCTAAATATTTCTGACACTTATATTGTGCTAAGTATAGCATAAATCAGATTGTAGGACAAAGGCCAACTTAAAATACAATTGCTTATAATTGTGGCTGGTAGAAAATTTTGTGAAAAAAACTTTAATCTCCCAGTTAAATTCCGCTGATCGTTTCCTGTAAACAGCTGTAAAAAATGGAAAAGAAAACTGAAAAATCTTCCATGCATTAGTTTCATTTGACTTGCATTAGATGCACATTGTCTTATTTAGTATTTTTCTTTGATGATGAAGTCACACTGACTTGTGGCATGGTTACAAACAGTCTTCAGAGTCTCAGTCTAAAACACCAGTTGAGATTCAAAGCAAAAAAATATTGTCTGATATTAAGTACCTGTATTGACACCGTTCAATGTTGCATAACCATAGTCCTCAAGAAGTTTCATTAATGATGAAGAACCAATTTTCATAGAGTCTGCTAATTCTTTTACAGTGACATTGGAAGATAAAATCAGTGTAGTCTACAAAAAAAAAATATTTTTTTTAATAGCTGCCTTTACTACAGTAAGAACAAAGCATAATAAAAGTTATTTCACAAAGTGATACTTACGCTATTCGACGTTTTCGGATTTGAATTTAAATTGATTTTCTAAAAAAAATATAACACAAAAAATGTTTTAGTATTTTTTTGGAGAAAAAAAAATATATGGCAAAATATATTTCTGCATCAAGTATTTATCAAAATTATACACAGTGTATAATCGCCAAACATTCCATTTTTTAAAAACATTCCTGAAACAAACCATAACTTAATATGATTTCACTCCTTCAAAGTAGAAGGGGTTATCTCCAAATTATTATAGAATGGACCTACCTCCATCTTTTCAAAAAAAAATTTTTTTTCTACTAGGGAAAGACTTTTTTTAGTTAGAATGTATATATTATATTAATATGAAAGTCAATTATATTTTGTACAATTTTATTTGAAAACGCCTATCAAAAATCCACTATAAAAATTCTGTATTTTATAAAAGTTTTGTTTGCTTCTTCAATTGGCTCGAGCAAATCATGTTATAAATAAAGTGATTTCATTAGTTAAAAATTTTATTGTATGGTACCATGACAGGAGCTTTGTTATTATTGTACGGATAAAATCACTTGGCATATAACATTGTCATTAATGTGTTCTATTTCGTTTAAAAGTTTTAATTGATTGTTTGTGTCTTTTTTTTATATAATAAAATTGACAACAAATCATTTTGTGATGACAAACATTATATATACAATAAATTTTGGAATGTGTTTTAAGTGGATTCTTCATTGGCTTTGCATTTAAAACGTTTCATTTTTGCAGCCTTTGTAATGAAATTAACAACAAAAGATTTTGTAATAAGAAGCACAATAAACTTTTAAAAAAGTTAAGTGAATTATTTTAGAGTTGCTATTAAAAGGAGTTAGATCCTTTTGCATAGCAATTTTATCGTTCTTAAAATGATAAAAATAAGAGTGGAGTGTTTTAATAACTCTGCTCACTAACCCAAAGAATTTGAAAGTTTAAAATCGATTTAAAAATAATTGTTAGGTCAGCACATCATCATCATTCTTGACTTAACGTATACAATATTTGTAGCAATATCTTACATGTGATAAAAACAAGCAACGTCTTTGTTGAACAAAGCAACTTCTCTTTAAGATAATGTTTTGATACTAAAACAATACAAAGTGGCAAAGCTATTATGAAAACCCCTATTTCACCAATACATGAATAAAACAGAATACAGGGGGTTTGAGTTGAGGCCTAAAGGTATACATCCGGAATTCAGAACTATGACCATGCAAATAAAAAGGAAATAAATAAAACATCATATTGTATTCATAAAAATAACATCTTTCAAAAAATGTTTAAGGTAGATAATGCAAACCCCAAAAATATAAACAATCACTTACAGACAAAACTTTGTGATACATTGTATGTAGCACCTTTCTACCCATGATAAAGTTTTTTCCACAATTGGTTACAAGGTATAAGTCTGCAATAACACAATGTTCAATTACAGTAACAACATAGTTAACACAAAAAGCAAAAAAATTAAAAAAATTAAGTGTTTCAACCCCTTTTATGGCATTGTCAATCAAGGGGAAAAAACTTAAAGCATGGAAAAATTAAAGTTCATTTAAAAAAGCAACTTTTTTAGTCGTTTATTGTGATTTCGTAATTTAACTTTCTTTGGCAATTTGTATATGCACATAAATCTGTGCATAGCCATTTTTTCTGGTTTTGTACCAGATCACAGATAGTAATGTTGGCCATTAGAAAAGCATTGTGTTACATCCAATCGTATATTATTCACAGCTGTGTCCAATCACTGCTGACTCTGTTAAGCAAATTGAATGAGTCAGTGGTACTTTATATGCAAAATCAAAATCAAAGGTAAATACATATATCTGACTATAGGGATGCACTCAGAGAATACAAACTTATACTTACTTTAAAGGCGCCATGAATGATACAGAATTATCCATGCTTAAAACTTTTTGAAGGCTTGGTTTTAAACCTTGATTGCAAAAGAATAGAAGTATCTTTTAACCCAAACCTGGGTTAATTACCACCTTAAAACCACACCTTACCTAACAACTTTCAACAACTAAGATCATCTTCACTACCACTATACATGGTGCAAAATTATTCAATTGCCTACCAAGAAAAATAAAAAAAATAAATTTAAATGTGATGTTTCAGTGTTGTTGCAGCTGGATAGTTTCTGTCTTCAATTCCAGATGAACTAGGGTTCATCTGGAATCATAGGGAACACAGCAAATTAAAGGGCAGATCACCTGGCTGAATAATAACAAAATTACTATTAATACGGACAAAACTGAAACAATCTTTTTCGGCAACCACAGCCAGTTAAAAAAAGTTGAGAACAAAACTATCAACTATATGTGTATTCCTTTGAAGAGGAGCGAAAAAGTTTATCTTGGGGTAACATTTGATCAAAAAATGCAATGGGAAGAGCACATTAATGACATAAAATAGAAAAATACTAACTAAATATTCTAAAATTAGAACCATTGCATCCTGTTTAACAACTCACACGAAAAACCTTTTAATTAATGCACTTGTCATGCCATATTTCAACTACTGCTCCTCGGCATGGGCCACCCAAGGTAGATTGGGAAAACTAGAAAAACAATTAAAATGTGTCCGTACCTTTCTTGGGAAAGAGAAGGAATATTCACTGAATAATTTACTCATCAAAAACAATGCCATATTAGTTTTCAAAGCCATGAATCACATTGCTCCTGATTACATGCGCTAAAAATTCCTTTTGGCAAAAAACTGTCATAATCATCAAACAAGAGGAGCTTCAAAAAACAGGTTCACACTTCCCTTGGTCAACACGGAATTTGGCAAAAAAGCCTTCCCATTTAGAGCTGCAAAAGTGTGGAATAATCTTCCAGACCAAGTGACCTGTAATGGAAGTCTGCTTTCGTTTAAGACTTCCATCTCTAATGTATTTGGCAAATTCTAATGGAGATCACTTTTTAACTTTTTAATTTTTGTTTTTTATTCTTTTTCTTTTCAATTTTCACAGATTATAAATGTTACTATGTTTGATTGAGCTGAGGCAGTCAAAGGTTTATCATTTTTTGTTCTAGTGGCCCCCAGTGGAAACAATCCACTAACTATAGGTTTTGTGATTTTCTGGGCTAGCCACTTTAAATATTTATTATTATTATTACTCCTACATATGGTTGAGCGTGTTGAAATGAGACTGTTGTGTGACGCCTTTTGTCCTTCTATAGGGTAGCATGATGAAAGGTCATTGAAGATGCTCATTTTGAATGATCATCTTGAAGCCATTGCTCCAAAAGCTATCAAAAGTATACAGTAATGTAAAATAAAAAGGCTTCTTAACATGGTGGATCACAAGGATCGTGCACAACGCAGGCGATACACCATAACTTTTTTGCCCTAAAATTTCTATAACGTTAAGCACATGATAGCATCCTCGATGGGCAGTCTTGATGATGCCCCCCTGTAAACAATCGCAATCTGGGCCCATATCTATATTCAGATAGCTACAGTACTTATATATAGATGGCAAATATCGATAAACTAATAGATGAAGGTTAAAATAAAAAGAAACTTAGCTAATTACTATCTCGCCTGCGAGGAGTATTCAAATACAGCTGTCCGTCCCAAAATGGAAATTTTTGGCTCTCTGAGCACCGACACGGGAGTAGTCGTGTGTTCGAATCTCATCTTGGTAACTATTTTTACTTTTTTTTTTCTTTTTACTATTTCGCCTGTGAGGATAGGTTTCCAACTCGTAACTGGTCAATTGCAACGTCACAGATTTAAAACTTCGTACCTAAACTCTCTAAGTACTTGGAAGTCATCTGAATGACGTTTCAGGCCAAAATTGGTATTTGTTTTCGACAAAATTTGGCACAGTTAACAAAAAAGGTATGCTGAACATAATAGTGACATCATAATTTTGTTTTTTGTCACCTAAATGTCATTTTAGGCCAAAATTGGTCCAAAAATTAAAACTACTTTATTTTAGACAAAATTTGGCAAAGTTAACAAAAAAGTATGCCGAACATGATGGTGACATTAAAATTTTGATTTTTTGTCACCTAAATGTCATTTTAGGCCAAAATTGGTCCGAAATTAAAACTACTTTATTTTCGACAAAATTTGGCACAGATAACAAAAAAAGTATGCTGAACATGATGGTGACATCAAAATTTTGATTTTTTGTCACCTAAATGCCGTTTAAGACCATAAACGTTTCAATCGCGCGACTTTTAACCATGGATGACAACCTCGATCCCAGGGCCTGTAGCGTTTTTTTTTCATCCTCATATCAAAAAACGCTACAGGCCCTGGGATCGAGGTTGCCATGGATGATAGGCTGTATTTTTGTTAGCAGAAATTGTAGAATTGGGTCGCATTGTGGATGTTTCATAGTTGTGCATTTTTTAATAGCGAGATAGTTTATGCAGCGCCTGCATCTTGTTAGTCTTAAATAAACAACCTGGTCATTCTTTTTTGTATTGTTGCTAGTCTCGTGCGCAAATAAAATGCGGAGCAAAGTAAAGCGCAGCCGAATTGTTGTGCAGGCTAAGGCGGTGGAGTCGTTCCTTGGTGGTCCGCATATTATATATGTCTCGCACACGAGTTGATTTGGTAGTCTTTCGTCTTTTTTTATTTTCACAAAGAAAGAGGTCAGGGAAAAAACAAAAGAAGCAAGGACCTCTCCTTAACGCAGCAGAGTTTATCGTGATAGTGTTTTTCCAAAGATAGTGTGGACCATTTTTTATTTCCTATTAGAAAAAAGGAAAACGACTGCTAGCTATAGCTGCTATAGAGATAGCTACTACACTATCAATTTTTCCAGTATTGCTATTATAATACAAGTCGTGGATTATAATACTAAGTTTCAATTCAGATTTGTAATTAAAAAATCGTGATAAAATTTTATGTACTGTGTTACTTCTTTCAAAGCCTTAGCAACTGAACAGGCAATGCCAACTCGTGAAGACTGTTTTGGATTTTTAGAAGAATTTTTTTCTTTGTATTAATGCTTTGCTAAAATCAAATGTCAAAGGAATTAAGACAATGAAGTTGAGATAACTTCTAGTTTGGTAATGACCTCAGCACTCCTTGGTGCATTCAGGGTTTGAAGAGTGTGTTGTGAAGGAAAGCAACAGCTTCTAACAATTCAACGCGCCATAGCGACGTAGATTAGTGGTTATAGCTCTCGTACTCTGTGCGGGAGACCAGGGTTCGATTCCTCTTGACGGCGATTCAGCATGGGCGAGTGAATGTTACCATAGCCCCGGGTTAACCCAAGACATGTGAGGGAAATTGGGGAGATGGCACACTGTGTGGGCCGTTGGATGTTGCCGGGAGTTGTCTAGTAGAGCGCGGGCCCTAATTGGGTCCGTGTAGCTCAAAAATGAGCATTAAATACTCTAGGACTCTCCATCTATGCCATGGCCCCTCCTGGAAATAATAGACAGGGTATATCCCTCGATATTTGTGAGGCTAGCCATGTAAAATATGCACATCTATCTATCTATCTATCTATCTAACAATTTCTCTAAAAGTTATCATCAGTTCAACAGAAGGGTGACTTATAAAAACAATGATTTCAATAAACACAACATATTTTTCTAAAAGTAATAAAAACAAACACTAATCGATCGATCTCAATAATCACTATCACCTTCTTCGTCCTCGTCTACAATCGTCTCTAAAGGAACTGTTCTGACCCAACTACGACACCGGACCAACTTTGGACACGGGACTGGCCCATCTTTAGACTAGACGGCCCGTCAAAAGACGGGTCGGTGCGTTCGCAGTTGGGATGGCCCATCTATTGACGGGCCCTTTTAAAAACCGTGTTATCGGATGGGACAAACTCAACTGTACACAAAAGGATCTTGCAATTTTAAAAAATGTGTCATAAGATGGGACAGGCCTAACTATTGACAACAATTCCCATGCTTTTAAAACACTGTCATAAGATGGGACAGGCCCAACTATTGACAAAGGACTTATGCTTTCAAAAATCGTACCAAAAAAGGAACAGGCCTAACTATTGACACTTTTTAGAAACAGCCACAGCATGGGCCAGTCTGAAGACTCCCAGAATAAAGTTAAACCTTGTAACATGGGCAACAGACTGTTGCGAATTTTAAAAAAATTGAAGACAGGCCTTGTGCAACTGTGGACAAATGCAGTGTATATAGGAGAGGACTAAAGAGAACAAAAATTGAATGAATTCTCTTAATATAATCTATTACAAATATAGCTAAAGTAATGAGCAATACAAATACCATGTCATAAATTCTTTTTTCTTAAAAATTGAACAAACACAGCCATAAATTGACAAATAAATTTAATATGGGGATTAGTAGCACAGTCGGTACTAGAGCGTTCGACTCATGTCCAAGTGGTTGTGGGTTTGATCCCCACATAAGGCTGTCGTCCTGTTGGGCAAGAATTTCAAAAAAGCTTTCTGTAGCTTAAATGGGAGCTTTAAAGACTCGCTCGAAACTGGTGAGACTGATCACATAAAATATAAATTAACACGTAATATTTCTTTAAATCATAGTCATAGTCTCTGTTTCTGGAATATATATATAACAAAATATTTCAATCGTGGCTGCCCCAGCCAAAACGATTCTGCCTCTCAAGCTACGTAATAGGTCAAGTTGCAATAATTCCATCGAATATTATCTTGAAAAGTAAACATAAATAGCTTAAACAATAGCTTAGCTATAGCTACCTGTATAGCTATACAAAACATGACATTACACTGAGCTGAATGTTATATATATCTTGATATCTGAGTCATAATTATTTCGCTAGTCATTATGCACACATCAATCCAGGTAAAACATCTCCAATCATTTCCTCAGCATCTGGGATAAATGGATTGTCTTCCGTCTTGTATAACAGGCTGTTTTTCACTAAGAGCTTTTAATGTTCATGCAATGCCATAGGAAGCAACTGAACTGTATGCTTGATGACGCCAGCTTGTGTTCTTTTAAAATATGTCAGCAATTTATCAGCAAATATTGAGTATTGACGTGAAAATTAAAAAGGTTGAGGCCTGTGGATGGTTTATTGATCATATATGATTTTAATTAGGTGTTAATTAAATTTTAATTAGGTTCAACAAAAGAGTAACGCAATGACAAATACTTAACAATAGTATAAGCATTTCGTGTGAGAATTGCAGTTATATAGTTCTTTCAATTTATTTGTAAATATCAACGGGCCAAGGGATACACCACAGACAATAATTGCGGAAAACTCTTCTTTTTGTATATGCAAACGTGCTTTTTTTAAGAACAGCCTTAAATACTAGTTCTCTAAAAAATGGGAAACATATAAAGACAACAAACATAGTCAAGTTTACAGATGCTAATGAAAATTTTTAGGATTGGAGTGATTATACAGTACCGGAATGGACACCTAACATCGTGAGCGTGTATTGTGCATGATGCTCATGATTCATAATGCTATTGTGATCTTCGCGATTGGAAAAAAATTCACAATAGCATTATGATTAACATTTTAAGATTGTGATGTTCACAATACATTTATAATAATATACTGTGCTGTGTTTAAAATAAAAAAAAACTTTGTTTGTTTCTTTAAATCATTAGTTCGTAATTATTTAGATCGTTAAAAATGTTTACTTTTTTTTAATTCGTTTTTCTAGAGCGCAGTATTCATTCTTCTTAACGAAAATTTTTTGTGTTGTGGAACAAGTGGGGACGTTAACCCTTGTGAGCCCCAAGCAGCAGAAACCAAGCATCTGAACTAGCAACTCTCTCTGTCTTTAGTTTCTTTTCACAACTGAAATAAAGATTTATACAAAGTTAAAGCTTACAAATACATGTGTCTCGTGTGTTTTTAAACTATCCACGGCAATGTGTTCGGTTTCTATGATCTTGTTTATGATTGTTTTTTAAATGTTCTGCAATCCATTTTTCATGGTTTTTAAACGATCTATAACGATGTTTTCGCTATCTATGATCCTGTTTTGATGCTTTTAAAACGATTTATGGCGATGTTTTCAAATTCTACAATTCCATTTCGATATTTTTTAAATGATCTACAGGGATATTTTTACTTTCTACTATCCCTTTTTGACTTTTTTTAAACGATCTATGGCAATGTTTCACTTTCTATAAACCCATTTTGACTACTTTTAAACAATTTATGGCGATGTTTTTCTCTCTACAATCCCATTTGACTAATTTTAAATGATCTATATGCGGATGTTTCTTTTTATCTGAATGAATTTACTCTTTTTTACTTTTTTTCATTATAGCATACAACAATGGACATTCAAGCGATGGAATGTATAAAATGCCAAAATTTAAAAAAAAGAATCTCAGAATTGGAAAAAGAATTAAGTGAATTAAAACTGCAAAAGTTGCAGGAGAGTAATCAGAAACTCTCAGTTTCATCAAACCATTTTCCTTTTAAAAAATGCAATTTGTCCAACAAAGACATACAAAGATACTCAAGGCAAATTATTTTACCAGAAATAGCTGTGAATGGTAACTAAACTTATGTTTAATATCACCTATGTTTGCAAAGTTACTATCATTGTTTGTTGATTAAACAACTGTTTAATTATTATCCCTTACAGCAGTATTTGCATTATTTATTGTATTGTAGGTCAGTATAAGCTTCAAGCATCATCAGTGCTGGTAGTTGGTGCTGGTGGTCTTGGTTGTCCAGCTGCCATGTATTTGGCAGCAGCAGGCATAGGTACGTAGCCGGGCTCAAATTAGCAGCCCACAATTCGCACTTTGTAAATCGAAATACTGTCTATCTACAAAGAAAATGTTAAAATTGTAAATCCAATCCAATTATAAAAGAGATGGATAGAAAATGCAGAAAATCTTCTTTTAAAATGCCTGTCCAGTAAAGATTTCTATTTATTTGATGAGCTACACGCAGGTTTTCATAAGAAATTTTGTAGGATAGATCTTGAAACGTTTCATCAACGAGCTCTTTAATACAATTTTACATCTTTGAAGTTATTATCAATTTAAGATCTGGTATCACACACCATTTGAAGGTGAAAAAGTACATATGATTCCATCTGATTGCAGATACCAAGAAAATGCTGAAGACATCCCTCGAGCCAGTTATTTCTTTAAAAACAATTTTCTTCCTGACGATTTTCCATTCCCTTGTCTTTGCAAAAATGTACATGTTGACCTTGTCTGCAGATGCAGACAGTTGCAAATTAAATGATGTGAACCAGATTTGCTTATTTGCTTATGTACACATGTTTTTTCAATATGTTCACATGGTTTGTATAGGTTGCATTGGTCTTGTTGATCATGATGTTGCTGATTTAAGCAATCTACATCGACAGGTGCTTCATAAAGAAGATACCATAGGAAAAGAAAAAGTTGATTCTGCCATTGCAGAGCTTAAAAGGTATTAAAACGTTTGTTAGCTCTGCCAAAGTTTATCAAAGATTTATAAAGAAATGCTTTATTAATATTTTGTCATAGCCAGTGACGTATTCAGACAATCTTTGGTCATACCGTTTGCCCAAATATAGTCTCCATTGTGCACGACCATGGTTGGCATGAAGGGAAAATTTTAAGATTTGAGATCTCTAGATCGTCGGAAAGATCCTTCTAAAAACATCTTATCCGTATTTCGTAGTGATAATTTTTCGGCTAACCTCTCTTGACAAAGTTGGTCCAGTTTCTTTCTAGATTTGATGAGGAGCAGATAGCCTGTTGTTGTCACACAATCTTGAAAAATTTTAATCAAGGAGAATTTTATTGTTTTAAATGTATCGAAAGTGTGAATTAACAATTAAACCTTTTTTGCAAGAAAATAATTGTTACAGAACAATTTTAATTTTAACTTTTTGATTTCTTTTGGTATAAGAATTTCGGATCCCATACGGTGGGAAATACTTATTGGGTATGTCACTGATAGCAAGAGTTTTATGGTGTTCATTTATGTTTTATTTTATGGTTTTAATTTAGATTAAACTCAAGTGTGAAATTTAATCGATATCACATAGTTCTTTCGTCTGGAAATGTTTTAAATGTTATAAAAGAATATCCTTTTCCCAATCTTATTTTAAAATATCTGGCCAACATTATTAATAACTCTTAATAAAAATGTATAGTTCATTGCAAGTAATACTGAAGAAAAATATGTCAGTTATTTTATTCTAACTACTTGTTTTCTGGCAATTTTACCAAATTTTAACATGTGTTTCATTATTAGACCTTGATAGTTTTTTACACATGACATTGTTCTTGATTGTACAGACAACGTTGCTACAAGGTAAAGTAATAGCTTCTTATCTTTTCACTTCTTATCTTTTCACTTCTTAAGCGAGACAATGCGTGTAGTAAACAGTTGAATAAAATTGCTCAATTACACCCACCTACAGGTACCTATTAAATGATCATGCGTGTTTGCAAAGAAGACATTGATTTCTGGGCAGCGCGTTACGATTTGAAGGCCAGGTAGTATAATATTAAGTATTTTAAAGAAGTTTCTTATAGTATGTAAATATGCCAAAATAGGCATACGTTGTGAGTGTGGAGGATAACAACCGAGTCAAATTAAAATGTTGCTTTGTTCTATTTTGAGACATGAGACAACCTTAAAGATTTAATAGATTTAATTTAAAATATGATTTAATCATTGTTTTTTCAGCTGACAGTTTATAATCATAAGAACGGACCGGTGCTATAGATGTCTTTATCCTTCTCCACCTCCAGCGGAAACTGTTTACCAATTGTTCAGATGGTGGAGTGATCGGAGCAGGTTTGTGACTTGTGGTGCTGAAAGATGATTTTATTCGTGTGACTTGACATAAATATTTTTTTTTTTGTTAATGACTTTGCTTGAACTTGTGGAATAGATTTAGTTAATTTTTTTAGGTGTAATTATAGCAAAAATGTTTTTTTTCCTCCAAGAAACTAATTTTTAAATGTATCAAATATTCTGTTTGTTGAAAAATTTGGCTATTTCTAATATTTAATAACCTCTTCCCAGGCTACACCATCCCGTTAAAATATTGTAAGCGTGAAAGAACCCGGGACGATGTTGTACATTTTAATATCTGACCTCTCCTATCTAATTTTAGTAACTGGTGTAATCGGTTCATTGCAAGCATTAGAAGCTGTAAAAATCATTACTGGCAATGAATGTAAGTATATCCATGTAGTTGTATTATAAAACCTTAATTCGCGCACCTTGAATTCATTTTCCGTGGGAGTTAATTTTTGGCTATTTCGCTCGTTTTTATCAATTTGGCAACATTGGTCTTCCGCGAAAATTATTAAGTACTTCCGCTATTCGCGAAATTCATTTTTGCATTTTAACTGTCCTGTTTTAAAAAAAATTATACTTGTTTTGTTTTTTCGATTTTCTATCACTATTCAATAGATTGTAAACTTCAACTTCGCTCCTCTTCATTTTATGTCTCCTCCATAACACGGTAATAAATTGAGATAAATATAAATTCCCTATTTCGTTAAATTCGCGAAATTTAATTGCCACGAAATAATTGCTGACTTCGAAAAAGCTAGTTCTAGGCAAAAATTAAATTTATTTTGAAAAATTTCTCGCCTTGACCTACCACACAACAAGAAGTAAACAAAAGATACAAAAGCTTATTTCGAAAATTTTCAAATTTAAGTTACTTTTTTTTTTATTGTTTTTTTAACTATTTTTTATTTGTACAACAATCTTTAGTTTATGAAGAAAATTAGTTTATGTAACTCCTGTTCGCGCTAACTGTGCCAGGTTTTGCAAATTTTTGGCCAAATTCACAAAAATTATATTAACGTAGAACTTCCGACACCTCACACCATATTTCTACTATTTCTTTTACTAAAAATAAAGAGGTCATTTGGCGCAAATTTTCAGTTATCCAAACTCCCGAAGTTTTTTAACCAACTTTCAACTTTTCTTTTCAACATATTATTAAGAAAATTTTTCTCACCAAACATGTCTATTTTTAAACTTAGGTTCTTACGCTGGTAAAATGTTGCTCTTTTGATGGATTAAATGGAACTTTCGCGAAAGATTAAACTGCGTGAACGGAAGCCGACTTGTGTTGTTTGGTGGAGATAATCCATTCTGTGACAGTGTTGCCAAGATTACGAACAGTTTTGTGGATCGACCGCATCCTGATACGGTGCGCTTTTGTTGTTGTGCTCCCGTAAACTTTTACCTTATCCAGAAAAAAGCTAGGGGAGGGTATCTAATCTTGCTGGTGACTTTAATTTATCCCTTATATATAGTAGAAATATTTTCCTCCCCATCTAAATCCCAAATTAAATCACGGCTAATATTTTGTCTTCCCTTTGGCTATCTTACATCAAATTCTCTTCCCTGATATTTTCTTTTTTACTGAATAGGCGGTTTTTTAGAATGAATCCGGATCAAAATTTCTGCCTAGTGTTTTTTCGCGGTTGTTAAAAAAATTCGCAAAAATTTCTTCTGTAAACCACTAAATTCCCTTAAAGTCACTAAAATCTTGGAACTTATTTTTTAACACGAATCATTTGTTTTAAAGGAACATAGTGTGCATTTGTTGGAAAAAGATAACAGGATAACAGTACAAGGTGAGAAAGGGAACAGACTCTTCTTAGGTTAATGGGTTCAAAAAGTCAATTCAAAGGTCGATAATGTTGTTGTACACCTTTTTGTAAATTGTTTGGTATTTCTAATAGGATTATGCGACATTGATGAAAGCCGGAGAAGAACACCTTTTAATTGACGTTCGACCGAAGATTGAATTCGAAATTTGTTCCTTAAACAATTCGATAAATATCTTTTCATGTTATAATTTCTTTAAATGTTTAAGAATGAGTTCTTTTCACTTGCTTTGTTGTTCCTTTTTACATCCGACCTTACTTAACTCCGGATCTAACTCAACTCCGGATCTGACTTAATTCCAAACTTATTGGTGTCATTTTTTAAATTTACGGTCGACTCTCATGGTCAAACACCTAATACCGGACCATTTTACCCTGTAATTGCAAACTTTGACGCTATATACTACGGGTGCAAAGGACGAACATATAAATACTTCTTATCTTTTCACTTCTTAAGCGAGACAATGCGTGTAGTAAACAGTTGAATAAAATTGCTCAATTACACCCACCTACAGGTACCTATTAAATGATGCATGCGTGTTTGCAAAGAAGACATTGATTTCTGGCAGCGCGTTACGATTTGAAGGCCAGGTAGTATAATATTAAGTATTTTAAAGAGTTTCTTATAGTATGTAAATATGCCAAAATAGGCATACGTTGTGAGTGTGGAGGATAACAACCGAGTCAAATTAAAATGTTGCTTTGTTCTATTTTGAGACATGAGACAACCTTAAAGATTTAATAGATTTAATTTAAAATATGATTAATATTGTTTTTTCAGCTGACAGTTTATAATCATAAGAACGGACCGTGCTATAGATGTCTTTATCCTTCTCCACCTCCAGCGGAAACTGTTACCAATTGTTCAGATGGTGGAGTGATCGGAGCAGGTTTGTGACTTGTGGTGCTGAAAGATGATTTTATTCGTGTGACTTGACATAAATATTTTTTTTTTGTTAATGACTTTGCTTGAACTTGTGGAATAGATTTAGTTAATTTTTTTAGGTGTAATTATAGCAAAAATGTTTTTTTTCCTCCAAGAAACTAATTTTTAAATGTATCAATATTCTGTTTGTTGAAAAATTTGGCTATTTCTAATATTTAATAACCTCTTCCCAGGCTACACCATCCCGTTAAAATATTGTAAGCGTGAAAGAACCCGGGACGATGTTGTACATTTAATATCTGACCTCTCCTATCTAATTTTAGTAACTGGTGTAATCGGTTCATTGCAAGCATTAGAAGCTGTAAAAATCATTACTGGCAATGAATGTAAGTATACCATGTAGTTGTATTATAAAACCTTAATTCGCGCACCTTGAATTCATTTTCGTGGGAGTTAATTTTTGGCTATTTCGCTCGTTTTTATCAATTTGGCAAACATTGGTCTTCGCGAAAATTATTAAGTACTTCGCTATTCGCGAAATTCATTTTTGCATTTTACTGTCCTGTTTTAAAAAAATTATACTTGTTTTGTTTTTTTCGATTTTCTATCACTATTCAATAGATTGTAAACTTCAACTTCGCTCCTCTTCATTTTATGTCTCCTCCATAACACGGTATAAATTGAGATAAATATAAATTCCTATTTCGTTAAATTCGCGAAATTTAATTGCCACGAAATAATTGCTGACTTCGAAAAAGCTAGTTCTAGCAAAAATTAAATTTTATTTTGAAAAATTTCTCGCCTTGACCTACCACACAACAAGAAGTAAACAAAAGATACAAAAGCTTATTTCGAAAATTTTCAAATTTAAGTTACTTTTTTTTTTATTGGTTTTTTTAACTATTTTTATTTGTACAACAATCTTTAGTTTATGAAGAAAATTAGTTTATGTAACTCCTGTTCGCGCTAACTGTGCCAGGTTTGCAAATTTTTGGCCAAATTCACAAAATTATATTAACGTAGAACTTCCGACACCTCACACCATATTTCTACTATTTCTTTTACTAAAAATAAAGAGGTCATTTGGCGCAAATTTTCAGTTATCCAAACTCCCGAAGTTTTTTAACCAACTTTCAACTTTTCTTTTCAACATATTTATTAAGAAAATTTTTCTCACCAAACATGTCTATTTTTAAACTTAGGTTCTTACGCTGGTAAAATGTTGCTTTTTGATGGATTAAATGGAACTTTCCGAAAGATTAAACTGCGTGAACGGAAGCCGACTTGTGTTGTTTGTGGAGATAATCCATCTGTGACAGTGTTGCAAGATTACGAACAGTTTTGTGGATCGACCGCATCTGATACGGTGCGCTTTGTTGTTGTGCTCCGTATACTTTTACCTTATCAGAAAAAAGCTAGGGGAGGGTATCTAATCTTGCTGGTGACTTAATTTATCCCTTATATATAGTAGAAATATTTTCTCTCCATCTAAATCCCAAATTAAATCACGGCCTAATATTTGTCTTCCTTTGGCTATCTTACATCAAATTCTCTTCCTGATATTTTCTTTTTACTGAATAGGCGTTTTTAGATGAATCCGGATCAAAATTTCTGCCTAGTGTTTTTCGCGGTTGTTAAAAAAATTCGCAAAAATTTCTTCTGTAAACACTAAATTCCCTTAAAGTCACTAAAATCTTGGAACTTATTTTTTAACACGAATCATTTGTTTTAAGGAACATAGTGTGCATTTGTTGGAAAAAGATAACAGGATAACAGTACAGGTGAGAAAGGGAACAGACTCTTCTTAGGTTAATGGGTTCAAAAAGTCAATTCAAAGGTCGATAATGTTGTTGTACACCTTTTTGTAAATTGTTTGGTATTTCTAATAGGATTATGCGACATTGATGAAAGCCGGAGAAGAACACCTTTTAATTGACGTTCGACCGAAGATTGAATTCGAAATTTGTTCCTTAAACAATTCGATAAATATCTTTTCATGTTATAATTTCTTTAAATGTTTAAGAATGAGTTCTTTTCACTTGCTTTGTTGTTCCTTTTTACATCCGACCTTACTTAACTCCGGATCTAACTCAACTCCGGATCTGACTTAATTCCAAACTTTATTGGTGTCATTTTTTAAATTTACGGTCGACTCTCATGGTCAAACACCTAATACCGGACCATTTTACCCTGTATTGCAAACTTTGACGCTATATACTACGGGTGCAAAGGACGAACATATAAAATATTCTTACCTTTGTTTTCTTTAACTTGAGAATCACATGTACCTATTGAGGATGTATTACGCATGCGCGACTTACACGCCGTCGAAGAAGCAGTCAGAAAGAAGCAACCGGGTAAGGTGTGATTTGTTTTCAGTTTGTTGTGTTTTGATTGCCAATTGGTAATAAAGATTTCGACTCAATAGTGATCTCAGTATACACACGGACGTAGCTTCGACCTTAGCGAGTTCTTATTTGTTGCGATATGGATGGAAACTAAGGGAGTCCCACATGGAAGGCTGACTCCCTTAAGCGAGATTTAAAAAATCTTTTTGAACAAAATGTGCTCATATGAGAAGCGATTAGCCTGCGATTGTTTTCACCTTCGGTTAACGCTGGATGCCAATACCAGCCCGATCTAGAGCAGGAATAATTTTAATTCGAAAACAAGCAATAGCATGTGACGCAAAACAATTTCCTTCCACTAAATCAGGCTAGCATAGCCTGATTTAGTGGAAGGAAATGTTTTATTTGCCCTTTCGTTAAAACCTAGCCGAGCCAAGTCGGTAAAACAGGCTTAGCTAGTTTCGTATCAACTGCCTTTGAAGATAGTAATTAAAAGTTTCCTTTATAACTTTATTTGTCATTTATGCAAAAAAGCGGAACTAATGTTTTGCGATTGGAACGCTTTTTTAAAAATTTTGCGTTTTGATATTTTCCAGGGAAAGTAATAAGAGAAAGTAGTTTTCCTTCAAGAACGGAAAATAGTATATCACTGTGCAACATAAACACATAAATATCATGTCTTCTAGAATATGATTTTATACTTGATTTTTTCTTGTAGTATATATTGCATGCAAGCGAGGAAATGACTCACAAAAGGCGGTCCTGAAAATACTCGACTATGTTAAAGCACGTGGAATAAGTGATAAAAGTTACGGTAAAAGACATTATTGGAGGTTTATCGAGCTGGAGTAGGAACGTGGAACCAAATTTTCCTACGTATTAAATCCAATACTTTGTAATTTCATGGGATTTGACAGAAAGAAATAACTCCTACATATCATGCCTTGCTTGTTAAATTCATTCTAATAACGCGTACAGTCGATGTTTACGTTTGTTACGTTTGTTGCTATAGTGATCAGATTTTGTGTAAAGTCTACACACAATCATATGTGACTTGCATGTATTTTTCAATGCCAGGACAGGGATCACCAAAACTTCTTTTTGGATGAAAAACACACAAAAGACTTTGTTGTTGCATGATTGTAGATGTTGTATGGGATTATCTGCTTTGCATCTGACATTTTGTGTGTAGTTATTTTGTTGACAATGTGTGTTGATAATCTACCATACATTGCATCAATGATGATGATTTTTTCATCGTGATTTGCACATGACAGGTGGGCAGTTTTATCAGAGGTGCAGAACAGTATCTGCTTCATGGAATTTGTGATCGCTAGAAAAAAAGAAAAGAATTTTAAAACAAACATATAGCTAAGTATTTTGACCTCTATGGATAGCTTTAGTTTTGGAATATTACTTTTAGAAGAAGTGCTTCGTGATTTTAATTTTTATTTAGCAAAAATTATTTTTTTTTAAAATTGCAGTTTGTTAATTTTAAGAATAGAATTTTTTTAATTTCAACATGAATATTCTTAGCTTTTGGCCATCCTGATATATTCTTAGCATATTCTTAGCAAAGTTAATATTGAAAGATCTGGGGATGCAAACTGGTGTAAAAAATCACCCCCTCTGTTGTTTAAGCAACCTAAATTCAACTGACAGAAAAACTAAGATTTTGTAGGAAAAAATACTTTAAAATGAAACCTGGGAAAATACATTTTACATCAATGATAAAATGTAAGCAAGCTTTAAGATGTACTCACGTTTGCAATTCCTTCTGTCATCACTCAGGTAATATCCGTTAGGACATGTACAAGTGTATTCACCTTGGAGGTTATGACAGGAATGAGAACATGTGTTGACATCTTCATAGCACTCATCAATATCTACAAATAATTACATTAGGTCTAAAATGCGCACATGTAGTCCTCAAAACTTTCAGGTATCGTACAATTTGATAATTTTCCAGTTCTTACGCCTGCTCAAAACTTCTCAGATATCCTATAATTTGATAATTCTCAATTCTCCTTAAAACTTCTCAGATATCCTACAATTTGATAATCCTTAGTTCTCACGCCTTCTCAAAACTTTTTTTAGATATCCTAAAATTTGATAATTTTTTATTGTCATTGAAAAACACAAAAATTTGAGATTTTTCTTTTTTGTTCTAAGAACATACTATATAGCGTTTTCTAATTTATTGATTTGGAAATTTCTTCTACAGAAAATCTCAAAATTTTCTCAATTTTGATTGAACGGACCCTGTCATTAAATAAAAATATCCGAAAACTTACTCGTGTTTGAGGCGCGCGGCACGCTTATCCAGCGTGTATATACTATAACCTTATTCGTACAAATTGGCGATTTTTGGTCCAAAACCGCAAATTAAGTTTACGCCAATATTTTTTTTTCTACCATCGCCAAATCAAATGCACGCACAAAATTTTTTCCTAAGATGAAATTTTTATTGTTTTTTTAACATGACCTGGTACTTACCTACCACATTTGTTACCGTTATATCTATAACCCTTTCCTGCATAAACACTCATACGAACCAGGTGTATTGATGCAAAATTGGCCGCATGTGTGTAGGCCTTCTATGCACTCATTTATATCTGAAATTAAAAAAGTAAGTCAATGATACATTATACATTTAGAAAATTTTGTTTTATTAAGCTTATCATTTAGAAATTTACCATTCATCTACATTTCCTGCTATAGCGCAAAAAATCTCACGACTTTTTTTATTAGCGCGTGCTTAGACAAATCTACAAGTTATAGCGGAAATGCAACGTCGTTCCCAGAGGGCAAATTGCCTTGTTGATGAATTTGATTCCGCAATAGCGGCTTAGGGGCCACAAGACCCTGGGGACAAGGTTGGGGGAAGTGCTGCCAAATGGAAACGAGCCTTTAGTTTGATCATAAATAAGCTATGATTTGATATCTTCACACATTCCATCTCCATATAGTTGTGCTTTTCTCGACGTGTTGACTTGTTTACCCAGTTCTGTACCAATTCTTACCTTCACATTTTCCATCCTTATTCAACTGATACCCTTTGTTGCATAAACATTTGAAATTTCCCGGAATGTTAAACACAAGTTGCCATTACATATACCATCATCTTGTACGCATTGGCAGGGAGATCGATAGCATTCATTGATATCTGGTGAGAGAATATATTTTATCAACAGGGCCGTAGCATCCTAGGGGACCGGGATCCACCAATCTTTCGTAAAAAATTTTCTTAATTGTGGTTCGTATGGAAAAAAGACTTGTGTAATAAGATCCGTTTTAGCTATATAATCTAAGGGTTTACAATCTCTAAATCCTCCTCTGGCGCTTCAGTGGCAATCGTGGTGGACTTTCATACAATAGTAAATTTTGACTTTGATCACAAAAAATTAAGAGCCTACTATGATCCTTACCTTGACATTCTCCTTCTGTATTCAGTTGATATCCTTTGCTACATAAACATTTAAAGCTGCCTGGATTATTGACGCAAGTTGTATTACATATACCATCATCCTTTGCGCATTGACAGGGAGACTGTAAGCATTCGTTGATGTCTATTGTAAAGAAAGGTGACGTTAGCAGAAAGTTATGTATGGGTCACCACCTGCAGTCTGGTGTTACATTCATTAACCTTTTCTTTGTGTTCTAACATTTGTTTCTTTCTAATGATAGAAATTAAGGGATGATTGGATCAGTCAGGAAATCGTTTGAATGCCAATTTTTTTTTTTAAACCCTGTGAGAGAGAGGAAACTATCATTGAGCATTTTTTAAAAAACCTTGTTCCCAGCGCCTGTTGTCTGTTTTTTTTATATCGGGACGGCAGACATAAAAAGAGACAACAGGCGCTGGGGACGAGGTTTCATTTCATAGGCACCATTTTTTTACTCGTGTGGCGCACCTTCCACATTTCCCGTCACCATTTAGTTGATATCCTCTGTTGCATGAACATTGAAAGCTTCCTGGAGTGTTCAAACATGTTGCATTGCATATACCATCATTCTTTGCACATCCACAGGGAGACAGTAAGCATTCGTTAATATCTAATCAGAAAGAGATGTTTTTGAAAAAGAGGTATATTCAGTGTGAGGTAAGGATTTTTGAGGTACAATTTGCTGTAAAAATTACCTTCACATTTTCCTTCACCATTTAGTTGATATCCTCTGTTGCACGAACATTGAAAGCTTCCTGGTTTGTTCATGCATGTTGCATTACATATACCGTCATCCTTTGCACATCCACAGGGAGACAGTAAGCATTCGTTAATATCTAATGAAAGATGATATTTTTGAAGAAAAAAAACAGTGTAGCGACGAATTCAGGATTTCTGCGGTTCGGCCTGTTGTGAAAATTACCTTCACATTTTCCTTCACCATTGAGTTGGTATCCTCTGTTGCACGAACATTGAAAGCTTCCTGGAGTGTTGAAACACGTTGCATTGCATATACCGTCATCCTTTGCACATCCACAGGGAGACAATAAGCATTCGTTAATATCTAATGAAAGATGATATTTTGAAGAAAAAAACAGTGTAGCGACGAATTCAGGATTTCCTGCGGTTCGGCCTGTTGTGAAAATTACCTTCACATTTTCCTTCACCATTTAGTTGGTATCCTCTGTTGCACGAACATTGAAAGCTACCTCGAGTGTTCAAACATGTTGCATTACACATACCATCATCCTTTTGCACATCCACAGGGGGATTGTAAACATTCGTTTCTATCTACAAAATTTAAGATTAAATAACGACAACTAGAAACCCCAGCGCTTAAAGCCTGTCGAACGCTACAAAGCCTGGGCTATAGGTTGGAATAACGAAATATTACTTTCTTCGTAACGCCAGTAAACATTCAACATGATAAAAAAAACGTTTACCGATTTGACAGTACTGTCCAATGTATCCTTTTTGACAACTGCAGTTATTTGGGCCAGTACACGTACCCGCATGTTGACAACCATTTTCGCATATAGCTAAAAATAAATTTTTGTCAAAATGATGTATAACGCACAAAATTTGTGGCAAAATCTAGCAGTTTTGATAAAATAAAGTTAAAAAAGGTATACGTAAAGAACGGGCAACTTGTATTCGTATGGATTTTATGAGTCTCATGAATAAATATTTCCACCCTGAATAATTTAACAGAAACATCGCAAGGATAAAGAGCTAAACATCAAAGAATGTCCATACCTGTTTAAATATAGTCAGACCTGCCCATAGAGGACAGCTGCAGGACCAAAGAAAAGTGTCTGTTACACACAGGTATCCGCCGTATAAGACTTGCTTGTGTTCAAAAGTTCATTCTATTTTCAGACGGCGGAAAATACATTATCGAAAGAAGGCTTGAATTTAATGTGCATATGACGAGAGAGGAGAAAAAGACCAATCAAAACACTGTCACCTACGTGCTGTACATTGCGAATTATCTGCTTTCTTCCAACCCTTGCAACACTCGTACACATGTCTTGTAAACCATTTGACAACAACACGCTCCATCACATGTGTTCTTGTTCTAAAAATTAAAGTAGAAAAGAGCGAGGGTAAACGTCTGTACTTTTCACCCTGAGTTTTGTATTTTACGGTACAACATCAAAACCGCTCAGTGTCTGTGTAAAGAAAAGTGTCTGTTACACACAGGTATCCGCCGTATAAGACTTGCTTGTGTTCAAAAGTTCATTCTATTTTCAGACGGCGGAAAATACATTATCGAAAGAAGGCTTGAATTTAATGTGCATATGACGAGAGAGGAGAAAAAGACCAATCAAAACACTGTCACCTACGTGCTGTACATTGCGAATTATCTGCTTTCTTCCAACCCTTGCAACACTCGTACACATGTCTTGTAAACCATTTGACAACAACACGCTCCATCACATGTGTTCTTGTTCTAAAAATTAAAGTAGAAAAGAGCGAGGGTAAACGTCTGTACTTTTCACCCTGAGTTTTGTATTTTACGGTACAACATCAAAACCGCTCAGTGTCTGTGTATTACAGACAAGATATTTTCTTTAAATCACCGTTTACGAGAGTACCGATAAAAATACGTCGTATGTCTGTCTATCTGTGACCCATAATGGTAGCTGCGGAGAAAAGACAGGCAAATTCCCGCGGATTTTTCCGCGACCTTTAGTTTATATTTTGCTCTCTGCTCTCTGCTCTCTCAATATTTCTTTTTCAAATTGTGTCTTAACTGGTGTTTTAGCCATCCTGCGCCTATGATGTTCAGACGGGAAAGAGCCGTCTTGTACGAACATCATGGGCGTAGAAGAGTCTTGGGAACAAGTTTGGTGTATAGCAGTTTGGTGAAACCCTTTAGTTTTTAGTTTTTACCATGAATGTAAGCTAAAACAAAATTTACTCGCAACAGCTCCCATCGGCTCTCTCTGAGTATCAAAATTCAACTCTTGCGAATTTTTTTACATTTTATTTATTCTTAAAATATTGTAAACGCTAAGCTTTCAAACCAACCACGGAGGAGTGCGGTTCGAACCTATAAAGATTCTTGTGGTAGCAAGTCAACTATACTACTAAGCACTCTCCATGTCTGCTGAAAGCTGACAATGAAAATTCATGTTTTTGTCCAAATCATAGACAATCTAAGAATCATGAATTATAACACTAAACTTGAACGAAAAAAAAACTTTAAAGAATCTCTCTCGTTATTCTTCCAGTGGTTGGATCGATTACCTCATCTAAAATTTAAATTGGCTTTACCTCCATGGCTTACCTGTAAAAAGTTTTTCTGCATCTCTTCCAACAAAGACTGTCACAACATGTTTGCCGTACTTCAGACGTAACACCTTGTTTCAAATAAGATTCTTTCACGTTTCTGCTAAAGCGTTCTTGTCTTTTACAAAACGTTCGGTCTAAAAATACAAAGTGGGGATTTTAACCATTAAAATTGTAATATAAAATATAGTGTGACCTTGATATCAACGTTTGTTTTTATTAATCATCTCGCTATTTATGTTGTAAAAGTAATGTTAGGAACTCTCCTGAGAGGTCTTGCAGGTACATTAAAAAGGTCACGCCCTGGCTGCGATTTTAGTGTTTGCCGCCTGATTACATCTCGAACAAACTTATTGACTGTTGTACTAACTGCTAGATGTTGTTCAAACTTTGAACTTTGACTCGATGCTTAATCCATGGTCCCTGATCCTTTTATAAAATTTGGAAAACATTTAATATCTAGACGAGACTAAATTCTAGTCGAATATCAAAGCTTATTATGACAATGAATTACAAAGAATTCATATCGTAATAAACTTACGTAGCATACGTTTAGGAAGTTTCAAATATGGGCCTGAACATACTTACTTCTCGTTATGCCTATAAAAAACATTTACGTCGAAAGTTACAATCGATAATTTGCTTTTTTAACATTGAGGCTGACGCCATCAAGTAAACGGTAGCGGCTTTGACATCTAGCAACAAACCTTGGGGAGGAGGATGCCGATGATAGCAGGTCATAACAGATTTTAAGCTTCAAAGATCATACACATTAACTATCTTGTCTTGCGTTTGATTTGATTTGATCAAGCCAGAAATAAAATAACACCTACCCTTGTAAAACCTAAACCACTAACTGGTGAAGTCCCAACATAAACATGAATAAAACAGAGTACACCGAACAGCAGGAGAAGCATGTTGGGAATTACTTAAAAACAAGTTGAATCCTCAGAGTGAGTGCTATGCTTGCTGTCGAGACGAAATTATCAGTCGATGTTATGTGACATTTCGCGTTACATTTTGCGCAAACACAGATGCAGAGCCACCTGGTATTGTATCAACATCGTTGAAAAACAAAACAAACAAATGTTTCGGTGAGTAAACAAACATTTACATTACTTTTTGCAGCAATCATTGCTTGTGGAAGGATTACAGCGTCACGTCACTAAAAGCTAATGTTTGAAGTACGGCCGTAACCGATGCAGTGTTATGGTTGTATCTAAACGCGTCACGAAATTTTTTGCCCCTTACCTTGTCGGCAAAATAAAGCCAGTGAAAAGTGACCAAATGTTCACTCGGTGACTACTATTTGGGGCCAATTAATATTTTTATTGTCCTATCCATTTCAATCAAAATCAATAGTTGGTATTTCATACAGTCATTAGTTATACGACGCCTTACAAATCGATGGTAGCCTTGTGGTAGAGCATTCACTTCCAGTGCAGAATGTTTTGAGGTAAATATGCGCAATTTAGCTTACGGAAACAAATTTTTGCAAAAACTATATGTCGCGTAATTTGCGATGTTTTGCTAATATATACGAAACTGAATAAGCGCGAATTTTTTCAATATCGGCTGTCTGTCAGATGTTACCAAAAAGAATTGTTCACAGTGTCGCATCTTCTCTTCGTGTTCATTTATTTATAATAGATTTCAACATCACTTTTTCCGTTTCACCTTTAGATTCCACATTTGTGACCTCCAAATTGTATTTCTGAATTGTTACGTACTGGCCTTGTTTCTCATTATATTTTATATGCGCTGGTGTTTCCATAATACAGTTGTATGGGAGATGAAATAATAATAATAATGGCTATATATTTCGACTCCAATCAAATTATACAAATTGTCTCTTCTTTCGAAATAACGTAATAATATGTGTGTATGCTTATGGTGGTAAAAACATCAAGATTAAAATAAGATATGATAAATACACTAACGCTGTCAGAAATGAAAACTTTAAACCAAAACGTACAACGTAGGAAATCGAAACCGAAAATAATTGTAGTATTGGAATTGAAATTAGATGCTTAACTCAAAAATTAGTAGCTCTGGTGAAATCAGATGAAACATGAAATGTGATATTCTTTATCTGTACCGTGTTCATGCTTTGCGTACCAACTTGACCATTTGATATGCACCAGGTTGACCATTTGATATGCACCAGGCTGACCATTTGATATGCACCAGGTTGATCATTTGGTATGCACCAGCTGGACCATTTGATATGCACCAGGATGACAAGTAACATCTTCCCTTTCTATATTTCTATGTTATTCCTAGGTGGATAAGAAAAGAGATCTTCTTCTATCCTTCTGGGTTATTTCTTTCACAGACCCTTTTTATTATAATCTGCTATTACTATTTTCGCCATTGTTTTATTGCTCTTTTTGTCTTTTATTTACGTATTACGTAGATGGTGTTTACCGAGGGCGGGAAATGGGGCGGCGGGTTGGTTTGTGTGCCTGTTTTCAGGTGATCGTTTTTCTTTATTTTCTTGTTTTTGCCTCGATATCTTCTTCTCTTAGTTAGAAATGTGGCAGCGATGCTGCTTTGGACAATAAACGCTTTTTTTTATAAGAATATCAAAATTTCCACAAGGCTGGTCATTATTCTTATTTTTCTGTTATTCTAAACAATAGGCTTATAGTTTTTACCCTAAAATCCCAATTTGATAATCTTATAATTTATAATATAAAAGCATGTTCTTTTCAAAGAAAAAGAGTGCAGCTTAAAATCTTTGTCAAAAATAATTCGATTGCATTATCTAACGCTTCATTGGTGTCGAAAACTAATTAACCGTAAACATTGCATACTTCTCAACGTGATTCAGTAACATAGCCAGTTGTTGTTTATCATCCTCATGGGGTCAAATTGTAGCAAGTCTGGGATAGTTTCAGAACCGAAGTAATATTTTATGTAATGTTTTATGAGAGACAAAACATAAAAAAGTATGATTTATATAAAGCCGTTTTTTCTTCTGTGTACATTTAAGTGTTCTAACTTTATGCTGTACATACCAAGTTGGCCAATTTCGTGTGCACCAGATTGGCAATAAAACAAAAACCAATTTAGAAAGAAAAAAAATCCGCCAACTTATCAAAACCCTGCAGGATGTTATTAATATTTTATTTTTCATTGTCTAACTTTTCTCAACCGAACTTAAAAATAATTTATTTTTTTGGCGAATTTTTTTCTTCTTATGTTTACAAGAGAATATCAGTATTACATAAAGGTTATACTACATGTGACATCGATATATGGATGATCAATTGTTTTGTAGGATCTCTAAAAAAATAAGAATAATTTTTATTGTCGCTTTTCTCTGATCAACAAAATAGAAATGTTAAAAAATAAACATGTAGAATGAAGAAATGTATACGTAAGTCATTCTCGTCCCCAGAGCTCTTTGAGATTAAAACCTCAGTTTATTTTAAAGAGCTTTGGAGTCAAGAATATATGTAAGTGTTAATAGCATACCATTCATACCTGTTTTATACACAATCATATGTGACTTGCATGTATTTTTCAATGCCAGGACAAGGATCACCAAAAACTTCTTTTTGGATGAAAAACACACAAAAGGCTTTGTTGTTGCATGATTGTAGATGTTGTATGGGATTATCTGCTTTGCATCTGACATTTTGTGTGTAGTTATTTTGTTGACAATGTTGTGTTGATAATCTGCCATACATTGCATCAATGATGATGATTTTTCATCGTGATTTGCACAATCCAGCGTTCCGATTTGATCGGATTCACAAACAACTTTGTTTTTCATCGTCGGTTCAATCACTAGAATGAACAAACGAATGTATTATGTTTTAAGCTTACTTAGTCAATAATTCACCATTTTTCATTAACCTCGTTTCCATAATTTTGTTACTATGGGTATTGCAAAAGAATAGCAAACGACGATTTTTAAGCATTTGACCGAATCAACATCGTCTCCGGGGCTTTTTTTCTCTTTCCAAGAATCTTTTTGTCACCTAAGATTATAAAAAGGAGAAAAAAGCCCTAAGGACAAGGTTGTGACTGAATATTTGCGGTAAAACTCTTGCCATGATGTATCACTGTACGTAACACCTGTTACTTAATCAATAGTTAGCAAAAATGTATTCTCATCATACTTTTTTTTAACTTTCAAAATCAGTATACCTTTGCAAGTTTTTCTGTCTTTGGTCAAGTAAAAACCATCAGGACAGCTGCATACATATCCTCCGTCCAAGTTATGACATTTATCTGAACATCCACCATTTGATGTCAAACACTCATCGATGTCTGAAAAATAATGTGTTTTATTCGAGTTTGAAGAAAATATATATAAAATATATAAAAATATGCGAAAATAATTTTGACAAATGTTGGATGTTGGATGTAAGCGATATTGCTTGTTCAAATAACTGGTGCTTTCTGTAGTTTCTAAGTTCAAATGGTAAAATCTATCATATAACTATGCATAGGTTCAAATCTGAGGCAACACCGAACCTAAATGCAACTCGCTTACTTTTACGGCCGGATGCCTCACTTACCCTCACAGCTCTTGCCATTAAATTTAAATCCTTTCGCACATCCACATTTGAATGATCCTGGTGTGTTGATGCATTGTTGGTCGCAAAGTTTGGAGTTTGAAAAACACTCGTTTATATCTAAAGCAGAATTTTGACATTTTAATATCACTACTATATCTGAAAATCTAAATGTAGAATATGCAGAAAAAAGATCGTAACAATCGGGGAGGCAGAGGGGACAATCTTCCCCCTCCCCCACCCCAACAATTAAACATTTTTAAAAAAAAATCCTTTTCTTTAATTACTACAACTAACAATGAGAGTTTAAAAAATTCGTTTTTTTATCTAAACAGTATATTGTGCAAAACCTTTTACCCCTTGGGGTCAACCATAGTACCTTCTTTGGCCTAATTCATGCTCAAGGGTCTTTTGCCAAGTATTCTTAGAGTAGTGCTAGACTAAAACTGATTTTATGCGGCTAAAAAAATGCGTTGACATTTTTGATATTTTTTACAAACCAAAGTATTATCAAACCATTGCGATGTCCACTTTGCCAATTCTAAACCTAAGAATAAAAGAGATGTTTATAAAGAAATTGCGCATCAAGTTTGCATTCCTACCTTCACACTTTTGCGCAGAATTAAGCTGATATCCTTTTTTACATTTACAAACATAACTTCCTGGAACATTAATGCATTGCGAACTGCATGTACCATCATCCTTAGCGCATCCACACGGTGCATTTATTCTTCTGCATTCGTCAACATCTAAAGTAATACAAGTCGATTTATGTGGAAAATTATACCACTGAAAAATTTTGCTGTAGAGATAAAGAACTTTAATGAATTCCCAACCTCAAGTCCAGAGCTTTTTATCTCTTTTTAAGTCGCGGTATTAAAAATAGATAAAAAGCACTGGGGTCGAGGTTGATCACATCCATATCCATCAACGAAGCTTATGGAAACATTATAAATCATAGACGTATACTGTAAGAAACTTTATTTATAAAATTAAAACTAACCAAATAACTGATTTTCTATAACACGTAAGAATAGATAACATGTGTTTTAGTACGACTATTCCTATTTTTCCTTACGTGACGCGTCGTTTTGACGTCAATTATACGTCACTACAACACCGACCATACGTACCGCTACATGTTTCTTTATCCTGATTTAAAACATATCCGATTTTGCATCCACATTTATATCCACCACGCATGTTTACACAATGATGTTCGCATTTGTTTGTAGATGCGTCTCTACACTCATCCTTATCTGAAAAATATAAATCAACTTTGTTCCGAGGATATTTATTAAAATGGAGGAAATGTTGAATTATCTGTCTCATGGAGCGCAAGTGAGAGAAAATTCGATACAAGTTATTATTTTTTAGTTTTTATGGTAAAACAAGCTTTTTATGTTGGTGAATTATAATGTGCTAGACAAACATTAAATAAAAAAACTCTGTAAAGATCAAAACTTATTTCAAAAAATGTCTAAATGTTAGAAATGTGTGTTTGACATTGCCATTGGTAACCCCCGCCAACCCTAATCCGAGGGTCGTAGCACTTTTTTCATTCGTACATAAAAAAGGGCTTCAGGTCCTGAAAGTAAGATTTATTCCGTGTAAATTTGTTCCGTGTATTACTCAATCTCCCACGAGTGTACCGATAAGATACAAATGTCCGCATCTATAAAAGACACTTCAGCGATTTTTGCATAAACCTTTCTTGCATGAACCTCACCTCAACATAACCTTCCCAATATGTTTCTAGGCATTGATCGAGCGACTACGCGAATATTTCCCAACCCTCTCGATAACGCCCGCACCCCAACATACCTATATTTTATAAACAATATACCGTAGTACTTCACAAAGGTATGTAAGGCAACAAGGAGATTGTAAAATTTTACATCTCTGGAAATGAAACTTAAGTTTGTGTGTTGGACATTCTCGTCCCCAGAGCTCTTTGAGACCTAGCCCTTCTAAAGGAGCACTGGGCTCGAGAATGTGTGCTGGATACTCACCAAGTTGACAGTACTTCCCTTCATAACCGTCACGGCATTTGCATTTATCGGGCGACACACAAGTTCCTCCATTTTGACAACTGCTTCCGCATATCGCTAAAAAAGATTAAATGTATATGACAACATCTGGGACATTTTATCTTTTATTTATCCTTTATCTTCACCGCCCGATGGTAACTGCTTTTAGTAAGTCCCTGGGAAGTATCTATCATAATATTACCCGTAGTTTGTTCAAAAAGGCTGCCGTATCGCCACTTTGTGATGAAGACACAAAATATGACGGGACAATATCTGAAGCACTGAATTTAATTAGCACGAAAATAATTAGCAATGGTTGACGTTAATTAATAAAAAGGAAAAAGGAATATCTTAAAGTGGAAACACTGTTTAAGCGAGGATAAAGCTAAAATCTAAATGTAAGTTACAGAATTTTGATTTACGAGAAACACTTATATATGCCCCAACTCTTTGTACTTACGCTGTTTACATTCCGTAGCAGAGTCATCTTTTCTCTTCCAATCATTACAACAATGATAAACTCTTCGATCGAAATATTTCGTTTGTAGATGATAAGTAAAAATCTTCTTTGTTCTATAATGATAAATATAGTTGATAAATAAGGAGGTTCGGTAACGAAATTGATAAAGCAGTTGCGTTGTGTTTAGGAAGGTTGGGTAGCACTAAAAATGGCGAACTTACTAAACTTTGCATATACTTACCTCAATATAGTTCTGTTGCAGGATTTTATAAAGCACCAACGTCGACAGCAAGTTCTTACAATTTCTTTTGTCAATGTAGTTTGTTCCAGCTTTATGCTCACTTGTTTTGAGACTTGCTCAGGATAGCTGCAAACATTGGCACTAAAATATAGAATTTGTTGAATCTCAAACAATTTGATGAAGGTCTCAGTGTGCTGATGTCAGCAGCGGGAATCCTCGCAAAACAATAGACATAGTCGCTAGCGAGCGTTAAAGAGGGCGGCATGATGTAAACAAACACGAAACAGAACAGTAAGAATAAAATCAATACAGACTATTTGTTCCTGGTTTGTCAAAAAAAATCGATTAATGTAAATAGAGTTCGTCAGTCGGTTGCATAATAAAGCGATGGCTGTTGTACACAGTAGACACTTTTGTGCCTTTTTTTAAACTACAAAAAAAGACTAAGAGGGTTGAGAAATAAAAATGATTAAGTTTTGGTTTCACTATCGGAATATTGACATAAAAATATATACAATTACAAAAATAAATTCCTCTTTCTTGTGTGATATATTTATTTTCCTAAATCTTTGAAATATAAGGGTAAACGTTCTGGAAAAACATATGTATTACCCGTTTTTATCCAAACCGTTGGTCACATCAGAAACATTGTACCCATCCAAACTGGCTGTGTAACAAAGAAACACAAACGCAACAAAATAATAATACATAACCGAACAATTTTTCGTCCTCTTTACTTTTTCACTCCTACTGAAATATATATCTTCCTAGTTAAAATTTTAAAAAGAATACTTTCTCAAGCTACCTCGTGCCCAGTATACCCCTTCCAGTTTCCACATGAAGAAATATGGTTACAAGGTGTATTATACGTCATAAAAAGTAAATTTTCACTTCAAAAAAATATTGTTTCAGCTGACACTGTCTTTTGCGAACTCAACACGTTTGTTTATTGACAAAAACAACAGGCTCTTTATCCTCTGTTCTATATCTTTTTTGCTGTAAACATACAGTAAGTTGTAGCAATTCAGCTAGAAAGACTCTGCGTAGAAGAAATAACGGAATAACTTTCTTATTAGATTTTTTTTGCTTTAAATGTTTTATTGGCGAGGATATAAACTTACGGAGAATCGTGCCATAAAATGAAAGTTTTTTTTTTAAATTCGCTGAAAGAAAAAACATATAGGTGTATTCGATTACGTCATCTTTATTAAAAACCGTTTAATCTCTTAGTTAATGTCGTTTAAAACCAAGCAACGCTATCAATTCAAGAGATTTATTTATTTAAGATCTTTGTGCTAGTCAAGCTTAAATGAAGTTACGATGTCTCTCCAATCCTCTGACGTAAAAGTTCTTAAAGAAACAATAACAAAGAACTTTGACATAACTATAAAAAAAATTAGTAGATCCTTTTTTAACGCTTTTCGATCCTGTTACCTTTCTTTATTTTCTAACAGCCTCATAATATTATTGTATTTATCAAGAAAAGTCTGTTCAGTTCCTAATGGTAATGTTATTAATGAGGGTCCTGCGTAGGGGTTCCTCCTATTCATTTAAAGGTCCCATTTGAGCTACGGAAATATTTATGAAATTACTCCATTTTATCACAGAAGTACTGTACAGATAACGAATTACTTCAAAAATCAAAAGTTATAAATACAATGATTTGAGATCTACGCTGTTCTCACATTGTTTCTATTTTTTGGCAAAATCTTAAGGCTGAAATACACTATCATTTTTCAATGATCAATTTTCAATGATACATTCCAATGGCATCTAAAATGACAAATTTTGGCGCGAATACACTATCATTAAAAACATGAAACTTGAGCATGTTTTTCTTAGCAATATGGACTCTGAAGAAGAAATAGCAGCTGCTGTTGCTGTGTATATGTTATTAAAAAAGAGAGTCGAACGTAGGAAAAGAAAGCAAAGAAATGTATGGGTGAAGCCGTGGTTAAATAGGCGAACTGAACTTGGCATCTACAATACTCTCATGTATGAACTGCGCGTGGAGGAAATTTCAACTTTGCCTTTCACCTTGTTATCATGAATAAAACTGATTATATTTTCAAAGTCAACAGGTGCTCTCAACCAATTAAAATCTCACCATTACAGGTGCCTTTCACCTACCAATTATATTTACCCATGAAATCACGTGACTCAGTCTTCTTTAGCAACGAGAAAGCACATTTTTCCCTTTCCTTTTTCACCTCGCTAATCATCGCACGTGGTTTGTTATCGATTACCTACAAAATCTGTTAATCATGGCCGACAAACAAATCGAGAAAGAAATATATAGAGGTAACCCTTCCGTTATAAACAGACCCTTCAAAATGACCGACCGCTTACGCCAGGTCGGGTTGTTTTGATTCTATCACGGATCAATTTCACTACCCGAGCAGAAAGCGGTATAAGAAACAAGGCCTGTGCGTCTGATGAAGCCCTTGTTTCTTAGGTCATCCCTTTACCCACACAACATCCTTTCTCTACATACGATACTTCGAATCCTCCACTGGAGAGTAGGGACACCCAATCAAAAAACGAGTCGTGCTCCTAATAAATTGTACTTATAGGCGCGCAACCCTTTCATATTCGCTAGAAAGAAAGTTTATTTTTTTTAATAAAAATATTTATCGTGTGAGTTTCCATACTCGTGGTCACTGCGAAAAAAATAGACTACGTCATCAGGAAATTAATATTAGCCAATCAATTGTCCCAAAAGCCGTTACCTAAAATATTTGAAAATGTACTTCACCGAGAATAGAAACAATAACATGTATAAATATACCCCTCAACGTTCGTGTTTGGTTCAGTCGATTTGTAATTTTCCATTTTCATCAATGTACACAACCTCGTACGCGTTTCATCCTCATATAAAAAAACGCTACAGGCCCTGGGTTCGAGGTTGCAATGTACACCGTTCCCGAAATAATAATAAACCATAATAATTTGAATAAACGGCCATTTTCTTTTACGTGTATGTATATGCCTAGATGTCAATTTTAAAAACTTTTGTCTGATTTTAACTATGCTGGCCCCAGGGGCTCTTTGTCTGTTTTTTTAAAGCCGGTTTTTCAGGATCAAGACCTCGCAGTGTGGAGCCGGTATTGTCCTCCACCCGTCGTTTTTTAATTTTAAACCTTGCTATTTTAGAGATAAAAAAGCAAAACGTGTAAAATAGAAGTTTAGATAAGAAAACTATGTTTAAAACTAAAGGGGTGCCGGGGGCTGGGGGTCAAGAGAAGAATGACAGATTCAAGTTATACTGGTGAACTTTGCCGAACGACCTTTGCCGCTTTAAATTCCCGGAACGGAAGTTCTTCGTCACCAGCTTTCCATGGCAATTTTAAACAATCTAACCTAAACACATCAAGTACTAAGTTGTTCGCGAGAAAGATAAACAGAGTAATCAAGATGATCTTGGTGCAACTTTTGACCCCATAGCAGGATGCTAGGCACCAAGCAACAGTTAATAATGTGTTGTGGTAAAAAGATATGTATGTAAAGGTACTACAGTAACATTTACACAAAGTCTTTTACCATGTTGAATTTTAAATATTGATTCTTACAAAATGTTTTAGCAGACTCTTAGCTAGCCACTATATAGCTAGCTAGCTAGCTATGTATTGTAAAAACATTTTATTTGTTTTTGTTAAGATTTTGTGTCCAGCACATGGGTATTAAATAAAGCGAAGTTTATTTATTATCTCCTTTCTAGATGATGATAAGCAAATAAACTGTGACGCTTAAAAAAAATAACTTTTAAAAATAGCCAGAAAAGATTTTTAAAAATAATAACTTACATACCTACTTTATCAGTTTTTAGATAGATGACATACAAGGATGATAATAATGGTTATTATTAAAGAGTCCAGAAAGTAGTGGAGTTTTGTATGTCCTGCTAACATGGCCACGGTAAATGTTTTGGTTCGTGCACGGCCGCTCAGTCAAAGGTATAAAATAATGTCCAGTTATGTATAATAATGTTCTTATTTGACTTTTCTCTAGGTTAAGCTTACCTGAATACCATATTCGACTGATTTAATTTCTATTTCGAAATAAGCACCTAATATTAAAACAAAATATCCAGGGTAAACCTAGTTAATGTCAACAAAAACCCCTTCCAAAAAATCAGCCATGTTTGAGGGTATGATATTTAAAATTAGTAACCCATTTTAGTGTTTATTTGAATAATATAAATTATAAATAACTCACTACTGATTAGCGCTTAAAAAAGGATATACACAACTAAGTAAGTAAGTAGTAACACAAGTAAGTATTTCCCAACTTTATCAGATAAATATCAAACAATAAATGATATTCATTTTGCTTCTAACACCAAAAAGTGAAAGAAGTTCTTGAGATTATTGATGAAAAATCTGCATAACAACAGTCATATATAACTTTCTACAATGTGCAAAGCGAACATATTCTTACTAAAACAGATAGACGTCAAAAGCGCATTTATGGGGAAAAAAGCTATTGCATTGCACTTACAAATTTAGGGCCAAATAACTTGGAAACGGGTGCAAATAACTGACACCATCTCCTGCATGGATAACTTAGGAACCACTTGGGGTCGATTTCTTAAGGGTGGGTCAACCCATCCATCTCGGAACAAACTAACAACGTCATTAAAAAGCTTTAAAGGAGAACTAATGATTCGTAACAAGTTTGGTATAAGTTGTTCAATTGTGTAAATATGAACTGTAATTCTTTTATTTTCGTGAGACTTGGTTCTCTTGGTGTCGATTAGGGTTTTCTGTTCTGTAAATAACTAATTTGTGTGACATAATTTTTCAAGAATGTAAACATTCTGAATGAACGAAGTGATTGTCTAAATAAATGAATGAATAAGGGGAGTGAATGCGAAATGAATAAAATGTGATCGTCTGGGATTAATTTTATCATGTTTTAGGATTGTAGAAATAGGGTATTAGTTTCACTGTTATATTTTGTTGACATATGTTAATCACTTGAACAAAAAAATTGCAGTATTACGTGTATTTGCATTTATTATGAATTTTTTTCTTGTGTTATTTTTGTGTTATTTATGCACAATGAAGTGTATTGATTTCTCAAAAAAATCTGGATAGTCTTGAAATATTTGTATTTTGTATGTAGTATTATCTCTTTACCTTTTTTCGCATGTTATTCTTTGAACTTATTTTTTATGGCAATTTAACTAACAATGAACCGAGAAAGTTGTCTTATTCTTAACAGAACAATACAGCGTCAGTGCAAATTTATTGTTCTACAGGAATTTAACTTGTTTTCATCATCACCTGAACCTTCTGATATATTGGTTTGTGCATTGGTATTTTTTTAAATTCCTCTTTTAATTATTTTGGTTTGTGAGCATGTGACACAATTACTCTAAGAGTACAACGATGTGAGTGAATCTTCATTCATCGTCTTACAAATTTTGTTGAGCTATATGTACACAGTGTGACGTCACAAATAAACAAAATATGTTGCAACTAAGTTAACTTTTGTTCCATAATTATCGCTTTTGGGGGATGAAATTTAAACATAAAAAAAATTCAAAATTTCTATGGCATTTTGTTATTGTGATAAGTAAGAATGTTTTAGTACAAAAAACATATGTACTTCTCCTTTAAACCCCAGTATACCTTTAACCATTCGTCAAAACAAACACAATTCTATAAATTTTCTGGATCCAAGTTTTAAGATCTACACAAAAGAGACAACAGTTAAACAAATTTATCCACAGGTCATCACTGACATCACAATTCAGATGCTGGGTCTTCTTCAGTGTTTTCCCGCCTAAGTGGATTTTTCGATAGGTTTATTGACTGATAGTACTGAAGTAATTACATGGAGTCAATTCTTAACTTTTTTTAAACACATCATGGGGCATTTAAATGGTCAAATACGGTATCTGAAAATGAGACAAAATATCAGCAAATTAATAGACTATGACAAATAATTGCACAAGTCAGTATTTGTTTAACATTATGTCACACACAAAATATGCAAGTCCTGTTTGTGTTTAGGTGGTGAACTTAGCTAACTTAACCCTTTTCAGGCCAGGCTTTTTGGGGGCTCTGAGAACCTGGAGAGGGGGAAGCTACAAAACCCTCCCCTATCAAATGTTATGAAGGAGACATCATATTGTCGCAAAACTGGACACAAATGTTTGTTAGCACATTGAAGGATGATTAGGATAACACAAATTTGGATAACATCGTATATTTTCTACTCGAAAACAGGCCAAAACGGTGAAACTTAAACTTGGGAGTAAGAAAACATGTTTCAAATATTTTATAAATGTATAAAAGCATCGAAAAGCTAAATTATGACTTCAGAAGTGCGGATGAGGATATTTCAAGAATTTTTTTTTTGGCTGATTCATGTTTTTTGACTGTTTTGAAGCTAACTAAAAGTGATGAAAAATAACTCAAATTTCAACCCTCAAAACCATATGATTCAGGAGTTAAACATTTTTTATTAGAGCTAAAAAAGCCTTCCTCTACTGAATGTATACCCACACATGTATACATATAAAATAGAACTTACCCATACATTTAAATGAGAAGTAAATTTGCTGACATAATATTTTTTTAAACTTATTTGCATTAGCAATGTGTTGACTTGGGTATTGGGATGTGCTGTTAACTCCTGGTGTGTGTCCATATTTAAACATCCTTTTCTAAGAGACAGATTTGAATTTTGGTACCCTGACTTGCAACCAATAGACTTTTCATTATATTACTTGACCTGTAGTATATGACTGGTTGCATGATCCATCTAGTCAACAACTGCACCTTTTTTTAAGACAGTTAATAATCACCCCAGTATTGAAAGTTTATTGGTAACCCACAATTTGAATACATTATGCTCAAACTTTCATGATAAGCTAATGTCAAGTGTACTCTGCTGACTGGAATACAGGCTAACTTGACATTTTTCTTACATTTTTTTATTCATATAGACATGGTTACTTAAGTTTGAATGCATATGTTTTCCAATATTTTTAAATTTCAAACGTAAGGCATAGGTTTTATTTTTAAACCGTAAACCAATGTTTATCTTTAAAAATTTAGAAATTAATGATAAATCGTTTTACCATCAAACCTAAACATTAAATTTATAGACAATAAAATACCATACAATGCATGATGATGTCATTTTTGTCCATGACAATTAGACAATCCTTAAATCATTTTCCTTATATATGATTGATTGTTTGATTTGTGGATTAGTTGGTATTGTTTGTTCTTAATGTAGTCTTTTAATAGAAGGGAAGTATAAGTAATAATATAATAAGAAAAAAGATAACCAGGATATGTTTAATTATTATCTTAGTTGTATTTATTTATTATTTTAACCACGTGATAATTTTAGGTGGATGCAACAGATTAACAGATATCTTCCTTTGAATTGCTATACAATCTAAAACAATGTGCATGAAAATTTTTTTTATAAGTTTATAAGTGTATTCTGACAATAGGTTGTACAACCTCTAGGATTAGTTATAAAAAATATTAATCTTTAAAACATATATATAAGCAAATTCTTATTTGTGCTGGGTTTTCGAACACGCTAAAGAGGTCAAATCAATAAAGGAAATATATGTATTTTGTGAATATTTTATTACTTTGCTAAAAAATTATATGCACCCATTGTTACCGTTATCATATAGTTTGCAAATGTACATAATATCTTCTTAGGGAGAAACATTGGTGAAATTTGGGAATTTATCAAAATGTACCAAATAAGATTCCTGCATATTAAATATATGTCAATTTATAAAATCAAAATTTCTCAGTTTTTTTGAAAATTGAAAGGAACCTTGATGAATGTTTATAAGCAAATTCAAGGAAATTATTTATGCATACTTCTGATGTTTGCTTTATTTTCACTAGCTTAAATATTAAATAATAAATGGATTTTAAGTTTGGTTTATGAAAAAATAATGGATGATGAATAAATACAATGAATATTGTATTTTTGCAGCTGATTTTACTAAATATGACCAAGTGTCTAGAAAATTAATACGTCAACTGATTAACTCTAAATTTTTTATACATAATTTCAAACCTGGAATTTTATTTATATTTAGTGATGTTAAATCCAAACAATATTACAATTTTCTTTAAGGTGTTATATAACATGCCAAGTAATTGAAAAACTTTGATCTAATTATTCTGGTTAAAATAAACACCAGTCTTTATATTAGCCTGAAATATATCATCATCATCATCATCATTCTCGGCTTAACGTCCGTTTTCCATGCTAGCATGGGTTGGACGGGGTATATTAATGACCCTCTTCCAATCTGATCTAGACTGTGTTAGATCTAAACTCAACTTCCTCTGTATCAAGTCTGTCCTTATAACCTCCTGCCAAGTCTTTCTCGGTCTGCCTCTGGGCTTTGCCCCAGGAACTATCAAGTCTCTACACTTTCTTACCCAATTATCCTCCTCCATTCTTTCCAAGTGCCCCAGCCAATTCAATCTTCTTATCTGGATAACATCTTTAATTCTACGGAGACTTAGCCTGCTTCTTAGCTCATCTGAACTCTTTCTGTCTCTCAGACTGGCGTTACACATCCACCTAACCATTCTCATATCATTCCTTTCTAAACGGTCAAGATCTTCCTGCTTCACTGCCCATGTCTCACTACCGTACAACATAACACTTCTTACACAGGCCTCATACAACCTACCTTTTACCTCAATTGACAGGACTCTGCTAGTCAACAAAGGAAGTAACTCTCTGAACTTTTTCCAAGCAGAACCTATCCTGAAAGTAACACTTCTTCCAACACCCCCTTCACTGCCCAACATATCACCTAAGTAACAGAAGTTCTCAACTATCTCTAACGAGCCACTGTTGTACATCATTAAAGCTGGAAATACTTCATTCTCTATAATCTCACCTTTGCAACGCTTGCATACAAACTGAATGTCAGCTCTTAACCTTCCTTATATGTCAGTATTAAATAAAACCAAAATACGTCAGCACTTTTTCAGACCGAGATGAGACACCGCTTACTGTTGCACTAAATTAAATTAATAAAAACAAATAAAATCCGAAAAATTGTGGCATTTAATTAAGTTTTGCCAAACTTATAGCGAAAAAACAGCATTAAGTAAGGGGGTCAAATGGGAATTATTTCCTTAGGAACAGTGAAAATGATTAAGCATAATGGTGGATCGAGACCCTGCTAGCTTGTTAACAAACTTCTTTAAAAATTCATTTGGAAAAAAAATATTTCCAACCTAGAGAGATCTTGGATGCGCACAATTGAGATCTCCATTTGCAATTCATGGTAATTCATTTTCCAATATGAACAATAGGCAGGATAAATTTGTCATTTCAGCAAAATTAAAAATAAAAAAAAACAGATTCTTATCACTAAACAATTATCACATTGTCACATCACATGGCACTTTCTCACCCAAAAATTTTTTGCTGAAATATTTTCCAGAAGAGTAGGTAAAATAAAAACTTATCCATAGGAATTATTTACCTATAAGTTGCAATCCCTGACCATGTATTTTTTTTTTGAAAAATTTTAAGGATTGAACACTGAAACTGTTTTCCATTTGAAAGTGTATAATACATGATAAAAAGTCATGGTTTTAACCTACATGTAACAAAATAATAAAATATCTTCTTTAGCTTCTTATCACCCAACATGTTAATTATACAGTCATCTTTTTCTTGGTCCACTTGCTAGCTAACAATACATGTGATTTTCATCATTGTTTCTTTTAGGTGGTTTATTATTATGCACAACTCGTTTTCATTCTTCTTTTTTATTGTTTTAGGGAGCTGGACCTAGATGTTTCCGTTGTTCTCAAGATGGAGAAGGTCAAGACATATTTAAACTATGTCAAGGTGAAAATTTAAATGCATATAATTGATATTTAGAAAGATATTTTTGTTTTGTTTAAGATATTTCTTTATTTAGGAGAATGAAGAACGTGATAAGGATAAAGTACGGCCTCGTCGAAGCTTTTCTCAAAAGCAATTCTTATTTGACCGATCTTTCTGGTCAGTTAACAAAGATGACGACCATTTTGCTGATCAAGCACAGGTATATTTTGAAACTAATTGATAAGGGTTTCCAAGCCTCCTATAAAATGCTAAAATTTCCTGATTTTTTGTAAAAAATTCTCCCAAACTTTTATGGAACATCCATTTTTCAAACTCACATTTCATAATGTTTTTTTTGTGGAATATAAGTCCAAAATATTTATATTCTGCATCAGCTTATGTGGAAATAAAATTCAACTTGTCTTCTTTGTTTTATTCCTTTGACATCCTTGATTTGACTCCGAGTTAAACTTTACCCCGCTAATTGAAAAAATCTCCTATAAACAGCTAAAATCCTCCTAAATTCTTCTAAATATCCTTGAAAAACTAGTTGCAACATGACTGGGAACACTGTCGATGCAAAATCTTTTAATGTTCACTGAAATATGTTGATTGCTGATTACAATCCATTATAATATTTTTTTAGATTTTTAATGAATTTGGTGTCAAAGTTGTTAAATCAGCCTTGGATGGTTACAATGCTTGTGTGTTTGCGTATGGACAAACGGGTTCGGGTAAAACATTTACAATGATAGGTAACGAGGACAATCAAGGTTTGATCCCAAGAATTTGCGAGGCATGTATTTCTGATAAAGAATTTTACTTTTAGTAACAATTAGATGAAATTCTTAAAACCCATTCCTTTTTGTATCCTGGAGGAATTAGCTTTAACCTTTCTAAAACTTTTTTATGTTAGCAATTTTTGCTGTCATGAAATCCACACATATATGTCAATTAAATTTAGGGAGAAAATGAGAGCAAAACTTTTGTAAGTTCAGGTTGCATTCAACTTATATAGAAGAACACATTGGCAAATTTTTTGACGTGAATGAAGAATTTTTGCTAACATGTTAGCATTCACCTCAGAGATTGCCAAGTGCCCGTGAATTGGAAAGACGGATCATTAGTCTAACAAATTAGAAATCCAAATTTAAAAGGAGAATGCTGGATTACATCCTAATTCATTCTTTTTAGGCATTATTTAAAAACTTGAGAAAAACAAAGGAGGACCAAAACACATCTTTTAGAGTTGAAGTCAGGTAATTCAACCTTGTTGAAGTACCTTATAGTCAGAAATTTTCGCGACATTTTAATTTCGCGATAAAAATTTTGGGACAATTTCGCGATTTTTATTTTCGCGATTCGTTGCCTTGAATTTTTTTCGCGACATTTAATTTTCGCGAATTTCATAGAGTTACGGAGTGGAGGAAAAACAAAATATGATTTTTAAGTGCGTTTTTCTACTCTAATAATGACATCTGTAAAAGGAAGCTTTTTTTCATAAAAGGTCTATGTTATAATCAATAAGGTAGCGGAAGAACCTTTATTTTTGATCAAGGGAGGATAGTACAACCTTTCAAACTCGCCTCGGCGTTTGCCTAAATAATAGTATTGACGTTAAGGAAAATGTCGAAACGAAATCCCATACTGTCTTTTAGACCCATGTCCTCCGACCTCTTCTGGCCTTTGGTATCTGGTTAGGGATGTCACTAGGGATAAAAGAATTAAAACTGAAGAGGTTTCATAGGTGTAAGAGTTAGACAGGAAAGTTTAAAAAAAGAGGAAATTTCATAAAAAAGGAGATCGATCATTTATAACACAAAATGCCATTTAGGTTAACAGGCAAACCGCCTTCTAAAATTGTGTTTACAAGTGCATTTCTTCCTTAATTTTCCCGGGTTTTATCAAACTGGGTATCACCAGAATTATTTTGTTGCGGAAGATTTTACGTCTGCTACCCTGTGGAGTCTAAAAAATGAAGAAAAAAAGAAAATATTTCGCGGTTTTTATTTTCGCGATTTCGTCAATTAAATTTTTTTCGCGGCATTTTAATTTGGCGAAAATGCCCAAAAATCGCGAAAATCGCGAAAATTAGTTGTCGCGAAAATTTCTGACTATAAGGTAATCATTTTCATCTAGGTTTTGTACTTTGAATTTCATTATTATGTCAAAAATTTCAGAACTTTTCAGTTTACTTTTTTTTTAGTTACATGGAAATCTATAACGAACACGTTAGAGATTTATTAAGAAGAAAAAACAGAAAGTCATCTGCACCGATTCCTAGTCTCAAAGTAAGGGAGCACCCAAAAGAGGGTCCTTTTGTTCAAGGTAAAATTATTGGTCGGCATTAGCAGAATATAGTTATGGGAAAATTTTACCAATGTATGAGAAATTAATGCTTCTCATAAACTGCCTTCAAAGAAGTATAATAAATATATTTATAGACTAAAACATATTTAATATGTAACAACGGATCCAACAAAAACAAGGTTGACCGGTTTTTAAATACACAAACAAATATAAACATGATTTAGTGTCTGTTTTTAGATTTGACATCACATCCAGTATCCGATTACGCATCAATAGAGACTTTGTTGGAGGAAGGAAGCGCTATGAGGTACAATTTTAGATATTCACAGACTTTAGAAAAATTTATGTTTTTTAACAAACCATTATGATTTTTACTTAGGATGACTGCTGCAACTCAGATGAACAGTGTCAGCAGTCGGTCACATGCTATTGTTACTGTGAAACTTACACAGGTATGACTTATTTTTTGTTGCTTTGGTAACCAATGCAAATATTTCTGTATTGTGATCATTCGTGTTTTTTTTAGGCAAAGTTTTGTGAAAATATTCCCAGTGAAACAATCAGCAAAGTGAATCTTGTTGATTTAGCTGGAAGGTAGGCTTTATGTTATTCTGCTTGTCATTCTATTTTGTATAGTTGTGTTTCAGAAATTTGTTGTTTTAGAACCCTGTTTTTTGACTATACTTTTCAACAAGACCTGTGCAAGTTAAAAAAAAGTAGATGCTTGAATTAGAATTACTAGTCTATGGCCCGTGGAAAAATCCATGGGTTTGCCCGTCCTTTTTATAATACATGCATGCTTCTCGCTACTTGTGGTACAATTTTGCATGACAGATAGAAGTATACAGGTATTATAATATAGACTAAGCCGGGGGGACTTGCGTCAATCACTGAGTTACCCGGCATTGAATGCTTGGTGGAGCTCTTAATAAGAGCCGTAAAATGTGCCACACATCCAGGTGGAGCGCTTAAGTACAGCACACAAAATATTGTTTGGAGTGTAATATATTTTTCAAAAAATAACTTTTCTGCAACTTTAGCCATAATAAAAACACAGTTTACAGCCTGTTGCTACCCAGTCATGTTGGCAAATGTTGGCAAAAACAATTGGCCAACATTTTTTTTATTTTGCAGATTAATCTCTGTGACAACCTTAAAGGAATAGCGATAAATTAGGCTAACTAACTATTTGACATTATGATGATACTTAAAATCTTCCTTCATAGCTAAAATCTTAAAATTGGTTTAGGATTAATATATGGCTAGAAAACGTGACAATATATTTATCTTAAAATGTGAAAAAGCATAGAGAAAACAAATATTACAAAAATAAAAAGCTTTTGGAAGAAAAAAAGGTCAAACAGAGACCTCCAACCTAACACTGATCACGACTTAGTTGCTTCCGTCATCTTGCTAAATTTCAGACTATCTTTTTGTCATTCGCCGGATCATAGAAAAAGTTGAAAGTGCCGATGTGATATTAAATGCGGACATAAATAATTTAACAATAGAAAACGCGAACAACAAAATTTTGTATTTTCAAGTTTTCGCATTTTTGTGTTTCCGCAACACTGGTTTTTTCTCATGCACAAACAGACAAATGGAATACAGCTATTATTAAAGAGATTAAAAATTATTTCTTTGTGCTTTTAGTGAACGTGTGGCCCTGTCTGGTGCCACCGGAACACGTCTAAAAGAAGGCAGCAACATAAATAAGTCCCTGGTTACACTTGGGTTAATAATATCTGCACTAGGTAAAGTTATCCTTTTTCATCTGTTACTAGTATATAACAGGAAGCTGAGTGAGTTTAATATGTTTAAAAATCTCTAGCCGAAAACTCGCTTGCAAACAAAAATGGTGGCAAAGTTCCACGCCGACAGATGTTTGTTCCATACCGAGACTCAGTTTTGACGTGGTTGTTAAAAGACAGTATTGGTGGTAATTCAAAAACTGTCATGATAGCCAGTAAGTTAAAGCATAATCACCTTTTTATGCTTTAATATTTTCGTAAATTTGATGAATATCAACCGACATGTAAATGATGAGTGCCTTTCTACAAAATATCTGGTCTCACTTCTAACATTAATTTTTTTAATTTCTCACAATTTTTTTTCATCTTTTTATTTGATTTTATGTGTTTATCTTGCAATTTGTTTCACCACTTTCTTTAGCTGTTTCTCCAGCTGATATTCACTACGGAGAGACACTGAGTACTTTAAGATATGCTAGCAGAGCACGAAAAATAGTTAATAAACCAGTTGTTAATGAGGTACATATGTGCATGTATATACTAGTACGAGAGATCTATTTTAGTAATGTGTTAGTGTTCAGTTTAAACATTTACAATGTTTCCACTTTTTACTAAATTTTGAATAAATATGTTTAGGACCCAAATGTTAAGATTATCCGAGAGTTACGAGCAGAAATAGAAAAATTACAAAAACAGCTTGGGAGTCATGCCAAGGTAAGGTTTAAAAAGTAAAAAAAACATTATTTGTTTATTTGTTTATTTATTTGGCTTAACTTTTTTATTTAGAATAATAGCAGCAATTCAATTTTGGAAGCAAGTGCAAATGCAATGGAAGCAAAACTAAAGGAAAACGAACAAAAAGCTGATCAGCTGACCAAACACTGGTTACAAAAAACACATGATGCCCAAAAGATTTTTAAAGTAAACACCATTTATATTTTATGAGCTTTTGAAATACAATATAGTAACTATATTGTGAGTTTGTATTAGTTGACTGTTGAATTATTATACTATGACTTGTTATAATAACCTAAAGTAATTGTTGTGAACCTGAATTTATTGATTGTTAAATTATTTACCGCTTTAGGAGAAATGTATGTCATTGAGTCGTCAAGGCAAACAGACAGTGTTGAAGTCAGCTAAACCTCATTTAGTAGGATTAGATGTCGACCCATTAAGTACCGATATTGTGATTTACCATCTTGAGGTTAGTAACATGATTAACTTGTATGTAATGTAAACTCTTTTTGCACAATATTGGACCAGTTATTACCTTGTTGCAACAGAGTTACCAAAATATTAAACCCAGTATACTTTAAACATGAACTGAAAAGGTATTTAGTTGAATTATAAGAATGTTAACATTTAATTCATAGATTTTGTAATTTTTTATTTATTTTGTATTGTCAGAAAATAAAGCAAGGAAAAGAAAAAAACAAAGAAATTATTTTCTTCCTATCTTCAAATAAAATAACACATTTTGTTATTAACACCAAGTAATAAGTTCATCTCTCTATTTTCGTGAAATAATATATACTCTGTTCACAGTACTTACTTAATTAGAGAATTTGTTTCTTTTTTTTAGGAAAGAAAAACTGTGATAGGTAGTAGTGATTTATCTGAAGAACAGGGTATAGGTATTGTACTTTATTTATTTATTTATTTATTTATTTATTTATTTTTTTTGCCTTTCTGTATGGCCCTAATTTCAGAAATTTTCTCTGAAGTTTGTGACACTAAAATTATACTGTCTTTGACTGATATGATATGGTACGGAAAATTATTAAAAAACTGTTACTTGTAATTAAAAAACAATCTAGATGTAGTTTAAATCTTAAAATCAAAAATGAACTGCAGTGATTTCCTTACTGTGTACCATACCAGAGAAACTTTTGTAATTTGAAAAATTATTTAAACATTTTCAGAGTAAAACTGTTTATAATGATTTCATAAACTTATGTAATATGAGCAACTTGTGGTCTGCAGAGAGCTGATATGATATCTGTGTTGGTTAAAGAAAGAAAGAGCTATGTGAAAACCAGCCTTATTGAATGTTTTTGGATTTTGCATATTCCCACACTTTTAATATTAAAATTAGACTTGATCAACAGCCTTTTACATTGCAATTGGTTGCTCAAGGCCTGTTAATCAGAAACTTGAATTAACATTTAGAGCATGTACTAACCATAGCCCTTAAAAAAATCCTCGGGTTCGCCCATTGCGCATCTTACATATCCTTGGTATCACTATTCATGCATTCTTAGCACGAAGTAGTCATCTACCATTTTGAATAGGGTATCAATTTACAATCTGTGTGAAATAAGTTTCAACACGTTTCGAGAACTAATCAATTCTTGGTCTTGGAATTTAGCGTTGGAAGGATCTGGTATTGAGCGAGAACATTGTTATTTGGAAGTTACCAAAGAATGTGTCACGTTACATCCAATTTCAAGTAATACGTTTGTGAATAACAAGCCAATTGAAAGTAGCTGGGAGTTATCTCAAGGAGATGTGATTCAATTTGGCCATTATTTGAAATTCCGTTTCAACAACCCCTGTGAAGCTGCGTTGTTACGCGAGAAAAGAAGATCTGGAAATTTTTCTCCAGTTTCTGGCAGAATGTCACCTGCTGTGAGTGAATTATTCTCTTTTTCGCAGAATTTATTTTGTCATTAAAATTATCAATACAAGTTGAAAAATTATATAGCCTTCCATAGTATTTTTTCTTAAATTGTTTTCTCAGTCTGTTCACCTGTTCATAAATTTCATATAAAATTCATCAAAATATTAAACTTAAAATAAAAAATAAAACAATGGGTTTATTTCAAAAATATAAATTATTTTTATTATTTAGGTCATATTTTCAATAAACATTAATCTGTATAGTTTCCATTTGTTATAAGAAAAAGTGATAGTACAAGAATATGTCTATAAGTTGTGTTAGTCTGTTAACAAAATTCTTAGGAAGGGATTCATGTAAAAAGACAAATAATATTGTTTCTGAAATCCTGTTTTGTTACTGATAAATTACGATTGAATTATGTTACTGTTTCACGTTGGTAATGTGTATGTTGCAACGACGTTTTTACATTTCCAAGCAACTTAATTAAACATGCTCATTAGAAACAAAATTATTTTGTAACTCTTTTGAAAAATCTTAATCATTTTTCTAATTACCATATTACATGTAAACACAAGAAAAAAAATGTTTTCATTCATGTTTGTTCATAGACAACACTGTGACATAAAGTGTAAATTTTTTGTTTGAACTTGTGAAAATTTTGAAAGTGAGATAGTTATAGGGTAGAATAATGTATTACTATGGATTATTTGAACAAGATCCAAGAGATTATTATTATCTTCAGGTATATGGTTTTCTAATGTTTTGTTTGTTCGTATTCACTTTCAAGTCATTCTTCAGTTGTGTGATAAAAAAATATGTGAAGTCGGTATAAACCTGGAAAGGCATGGCGTAGCTTTGTATTTCTCACAGATTCTTGTGGACAAAAGTTGCCCTAATTAAATTTTAAAATGATCAGGAAAATTTGCTGGTTAAATTTTTGTAGATTTTTGTATTTCAATCACAAAATAACCAGTACTAATAGTGACAAGATGTCATGGACCTGTATGTTTTTGTGAGATATTTCTTTTATAATCAGAAAATTTAAAGACACTGAAAGTTATAAATTACTACAGATGTGAATTGAATTTGATATATATAGAAGAACGTAAAAACACACAACTTGTTTTCTTCACAGCTGATCAAATCAAATCTTCCCAGTTATTGTTGTTGTTTGTTTCAATCATATGTCAATCTAAATTTTATTTGCCAAATTATTACTTGCTACACATGATGCAAGAGTGATTTTCTGCATAATTACAATTATTATTGATGCACTCCTCAGTTTTGATTTCATATTGTTTTTTCTATTCAAAAGTTTTACCTCCTGATAATTCCATCTTTGCAATGCAATCAGACATTTTATGTATCAGTTACAATGCTATGCTTGTTTTGCATGAGTCTCTGATCTTTTTAAAAATAATGAGAAGTGACATATCGTGAAGTAATTTTACTGATATTCAGTATTTTTTTATATTTAATATTTTTCTACATTAGTTTAGGATATTTTTTTTTATCTTTCTGTACTTTTACAGGGATAAAGTTTTGTGATTCTTCAGTTATTATATGCTATCTTACTTGCATTTAAAACCTACCCATATTTTTTTTTAAACAGTTAGCAATCTGGACATTAGCATCTTATCAATTTGCGTCAACCTATTTTATTCCTTCCTTTTATAATTTTCAAGAAAAAATATGGTTAATTGTTGCAAAGATACTATGGAATCTATCAGATGAAATTTGTTAACAATTAAAATACAATTATAACATCCCACACCAAATAACTAATTACTTTAAAGTACTTCTTTTCCTTTTGTAGGTAATGAATCATTATCGAAGTCTTGATTCTGGTTTAAGCAGTCCCGATGATTTTGAAAGTGACTTAAATGATACCAATCTTGCCTCGGACCAAGTTTTAAACTCAACAGCATTGTCTAATAATTCCAATAACTCAGATACTTGTCAATCCAGGTTTGTTCTTATAACTTGTTTGATTAACTTTCTTCTCCTGACTAGTTTAGCATTCTTATATTTAGAGGTTATCCAATAGGAGGTTTTTCTCTTTAACATTGAGCAGCAATGATGCTTATGTATTTTAAGGTAGAAAATGTCTTCAGTAAGGTAAAAAATGTCTTCAGAAGTTAAACAATGTCTTCAGTAAGGTGAAAAATGTCTTCAGTAAGGTAAAAAATGTCTTCAGAAGGTGAAAAATGTCTTCAGTAAGGTAAAAATGTCTTCAGAAGTTAAACATTGTCTTCAGAAGGTGAAAAATGTCTTCAGTAAGGTAAAAATGTCTTCAGAAGTTAAACAATGTCTTCAGAAGGTGAAAAATGTCTTCAGTAAGGTGAAAAATGTCTTCAGAAGTTAAGCAATGTCATCAGAAGTTAAACAATGTCTTCAGTAAGGTAAAAAATGTCTTCAGAAGGTGAAAAATGTCTTCAGTAAGGTAAAAATGTCTTCAGAAGTTAAACAATGTCTTCAGAAGGTAAAAAAAGTCTTCAGAAGTTAAACAATGTCTTCAGTAAGGTAAAAAAAGTCTTCAGAAGGTGAAAAATGCCTTCAGTAAGGTAAAAAAAGTCTTCAGAAGTTAAACAATGTCTTCAGAAGGTAAAAAAAGTCTTCAGAAGTTAAACAATGTCTTCAGTAAGGTAAAAAATGTCTTCAGAAGGTGAAAAATGTCTTCCGTAAGGTAAAAATGTCTTCAGAAGGTGAAAAATGTCTTCAGTAAGGTAAAAAATGTCTTTAGAAGTTAAACAATGTCTTCAATAAGGTGAAAAAGGCAAGTGATTTGGAAAAGGTTGCTTGTATGTAGTCTAATGTAATTTAACTTTTTACTGGAGATATCAATTAAAATTGTTCCAATGCCATAAAAAATATATTTCTATCTTTACAGGAAAACAAATTTTTATATCCCTGCCCACGAAAAGGAAATAAAAAGGCTTGAAAAAGAGAAAACTTGGAGTTTTTCTCATGATAATAACATAAATATGAGAGCTAACAGAAGTATGTCGATGATGTCTGGTATCAATCGAGTCCAAAACAATTCGCCATTACATTCTTCACAACCAGCTGAAAATGAATCTCTTGTAAACAATGGCACGAAGTTGGTTGGACGTATGTTAAAATCTGCATCGACTTCGGACATACTAACCAAACCAGAGCAATCTCATTTGGATCGAAGTATGGAACCGAGATTAATCATCGACACTGCTGATGAAATTTATTTGTCGTCCGATAATATATTGACATCAGAGAGAATCGATGACAATTATTTACTTAATAACTCTAACAATTCTGCGTCAGATCTTTCGTTATCCACAGATGATCTGGCTTGCACGTTTTTGTTACAATCTCAACAAAACATCGACACATCGTCCAAAAATTTCGACTACTTTGATTTTTCCTATCCAAGTTCGCAGTCATTGAACTTTCCTTCAAGAACACAAAGCATGTGCGATATATCTCCACGCAAATTGAAATCGTTTGCTGGTGATATTATTCGTGCGGGTAGTTTGTTCGATTTTTCAATTCAAAAGACTTGCAAAGAGAATGTATTCATTGGAAGTAGCGACGGTGGAAGTGTGACTGCATCTGCTCTTGCAGTTGAAGCGATAGAAGCCTCTGATATTTTAAAAGAAAAAAGGTATTCTATCTGTTTACTAGTACAAGTTTAAACTTTTTATTAACTTTCCATGTCTCTTAGAATTCATAGAAGGTTCAGGTTATACATTATCGGACAAAATTATTCGTCAAAAATCTTCATATTTGTCCATTTTTAAAAATACCTTTTTAACTTTTTCCAATCACTGTTCTATTTAGATTGTAAAAAAACACATACAACAACTCTCGATTATCACATAATTTGTCCGACAAAATTTTGGCGACTCTCAAAAAATTTACTTTATTCCCACAATTTTTTGTGCATTAAGGTAGTGCAGGAGTTATACTCATAATAACCTGTTTGCAATGTTTAGAGGGCAGTGTGAATTTAGATTTTTTTCAAATCCAAGAATTTTAATTTGCGTCATTAATATTATATACATTATGAATTTTGTTTAAAATTCTAACTGATATAAAAATTGTTAGGGACCAACTGAAAGAACTCATCTCAAAATATCGAAACGCTGAAATTGAACGTGTGGAGGCTGAAAAGGAAAATATAAAGAGAGCAACTGAGAACGAAAAAATCTTTCAAAGTCAACAAGTTCATCTAGAAAACTTGCTGCGGCAACAGAGAATGCAACTGGAAGAAGCTAAACTCGAGCTGGAAGATTTTAAGAAAACAGCTGCCGTTGAGAAGGAGAGCGAGCGAAATGCCGTTGAGAACGAAATCAGCAGGTTGATGGAGTTCAAACAAAAACATTTGATGCTGATTGATGGCAGCGAGCACGAACTTCGAAAGAAGAAATTTAAACTTAAAGGTAAAATTGAAGAATATTGGAAGCGTATGGACTTATATGATAACCTTTTATTCGAGCTGGAGTTAGATCAAAATAAAGTTCGACGTGAAAGCGAAGGAAAGGTTCTGGAAAAAATGAAACTGTTTGATATGCAACAGACGGAAGAAGTGAAGTCTCTACGAGAACAAGTTAAAATTTCCGAATATTTTATAGAAACTTGCACGAAGCGGATTGAAAACGAAAAAAAGCTAGAGCTGCAACTCTCGGGAGATCTGGAAACATCTAATGTTGACTTGCAGAATCGAGTTATCGAAGCAGAAAGACTCTATGAAGAGGTTAAACAGCAAGAAAAACTAGTTTCACTTGAGGGGGAAAACGATTTGCAAAAAATAGACCAGGAAGTAGCAGCCGAGGAAGAGAAATATTTTAAATATACTATATATAAAATGCATGAATGTGACGGAGAATGCTCGTGTAATGAAAACGAGGTTAAGGAGAAGAACGAGGTTGAAGAAGAAACCAAATGTAACATCACTGAAGAAAGACAGAAAAATTTGATCGAAACATTGAAGAAAAAAAGATCGGATAAAAAAGAGTTGTTACATGAGCGACTGCGTAAATATCATCTCATGATTGAGGATGCAAACAATTCTGTGGTGCAGCTGCGTGAAACGAAACTTCTCGAAGAAGAACGATACATCAACGATATTTCCATGAAAAAAGACTTGATAACTGCGCTGCAGCACCAGCGTAACGAAGAAGAACATAAAGTGAACGATTTTCAGCATGAATTGAGAGCGTATGAGCGTCCACGCTCGTATATCAGTGATTGTCCTGAAGAGACGGAAGAAGATATAGTAGCGTTGGAGCAACAAAAGCTGCAGCTGTTACAATCTAAAGAAAAAATCCGAACAATGCTGGAAAAGTCCTTGCAGGAGGAGTTTTCCGCGCTTAAAACGAATCAGCACAATGTAGGGAATCCATACAATGTAGGTAAACAGCAGAACGAAGACTTGTCGTCCGTTGACCAGGCTCTCTCGCTTATCTTTCATTCCGGAAATTCGTCTGCGTATATTAACAGCATTGTTACCAAGCACGTACAGTACGAGACAAGAAAGCAACTCTTGTCAGACATTAAACACGATTTAGATAATTTAAAGCGACATCAAGTTACAATTCATCAAGAGGTCGCGTCGAATTTTTTGACGCAAAAGAGCGTATTTGAAGCTGTGCGGAGTAAAGAGCGAAAAGATATTCACGACGCGATACACGCGATTGTTAGTACTGGCGAAGAAGATAACGCGTTCGCGGATATGTTCGCAACCGAATCGAAGTATATTTTAGCGTATCAGGAACATTTGGAAACACTGGAGAATGAGTAAGTAAATGAGCAAGGTTTCTTCTTTTTTGATCTGCTTACTTAAGTAAACGTCATGTCACAATATTGGCACATTGGTAATCATTTTCACAATAACCGCGAGTTTAAAGCAAGATGGCTACCATTCTAAAAAAAGTTGATTTTCTCTAATTTGCCAAAGTTAGTACCGCGTGAGAAATTTTGCCATTTGATGTAGAAATTGATACACGTGGAAACTTGGAAAATACGCCAGAAAATAATTTACCGCGAATATCGAAAATTAATACACGCGAAACACGCAACTTTCTGACTGACGAAAATTTAGACACGCGAAACACGCAATTTTCTGACTGACGAAAATTAAAACACGCGAAACACGCAATTTTCTGACTGACGAAAATTTAGACACGCGAAACTCGCAATTTTCTGACTGACGAAAATTAGTGGCCACAAAAATTAAGACTTATGATAACTTATTGACGTTTGTCCATGATATAAGTATAAGTGAGGAAAACAAATTGTCGCCTATCTCTAACGTATTTGTGTGATTTTAAACACGAGAATTTGTTGCGAAGAAATTATCATCTAGACCGTATGTAGTCAAGTTAAATGATTACCGAACGAATGAATGAATTTGGAAAGTTATCATCTAATTGTGGTCAGTTCGCTTTATTCAATGTTTAGGGAGAGGTTTCGTATAACGTACGTACTCTCTCCATCTTTATGTTTCTGTGCATCCTGTAGCTACTTTTAGCTTTAATTCTTTTCAGAATGTATATAAAAATCCAAGAAAACCAGCGGATCCAGGCTAAATTAGATGAACTACAAGATAAGATGAGTGACGATGCATCTAGTATCAACGAAGGAGTGTCGCTGTCCTTGCATGTCACACTGGAGGAGGAAATGGACGCTTTGCAAACGGAGAAAGAAAAATGCGAATGTATGATTCAAGACTTGAAAAAGAAAGTGTTGAATGAACGAAAAGAATATCTTGAGATGCTGAAGTTAGTTTTTATTTTGTTTTTAAGATATTTTTCTGTCAGTTTTTAACCCCCTTACAAAGCTCACGAGTTTTAAGGACATTGAGGAAAATGCTTAAAACAGTTCCATTTAGCTCTATGATTACGTGATAAAACTTTATTTTCGTTTAATATTTTGCTTACCAAACCACGTGTACTATTATATGTTACCAGTCGTTAGCCTGTGGAAAAATCCATGTATTTGCACGTCATCAAAATGAATTACTCTGCTGGAGGTCCAAAATAAAGCCGCGTGCGGCCATTTTTAACAGACAAAATGCATGTTTTCATATGAGATAACTATGACGCCCTTCAAAAACTGATTGATCGAACGCCCATCTAAATAGATGAACATAGGAGATAAATATCATCAGAGATGGAGTGCAGGTGACATGCTCAACGAACTTTGATATAAATATTTTTTGTTTCTTAATTTTTAGAAGCAAGGATGAATATGACGTCATTGGACAAGGTACATTTATATTTGCTTATTTATTTGTTTACGGCTGTTCTGGTTGATTATGTTTATTTACGCGGAATTTTCAAATTTCAGAATTTCGCGATGCAAGACATACCTTCTTCCAAACGGAAGGAAATCAAGCTGCGTCCGAAGTACTAAGAGAGGTAAAAAATAGTCTCGATTAATCAAGTTTTTTTTTTTTTTTTGTATTTTATATTGATTTCACACATCTTTCAAACTAAGAGATGTGCGTGTTTTATATCATTTTTCTACCTTGTTGGGGTATCATTTATCTTTTTCACTACATATAATTTATCTATCTTATTTATATTAGGTGTTTTGGGCTTCGAATGTTATGGACGCTATTGATAAAAGTATCACAAATAAATCATTTACTTGTGCTGGCTGGCGGTAAGACGCAAGTAGTTTTTTTGTGTGCGCGTTATTTTTCGCGCGTTGTTTTTTCGCGCGGTATTTTTCGCGTATTATTTTTCGTGTGTTACACTGAGCGGTATGTGGAAATTGACGCAGAAACACGGGGTTGCTTTTTTTGGTTTTGATTTTGGTTTGGTTATTGTATTATATAGGCTTAATCTATATGATCTGTTTCCGTTTTGTGTAGATATGTTGGCACTGAAAAGAATGTGCGTATTTTGAAAAAGACTTCTAACAAAGGAACCTTATGGTAAGTTTTATGACATTGCAATGTGTTAACTCTGTCAGGAAAGCTAGAAGTTACAAAGAATTTCCAAAATGTTAGGACAAAATGTTAGGACAAAGTCAAGAATATCGGTGATGTCAGGAAAATGTCGAGAAGTTTGGTTAAAATTTGGAACTGCTATCAGAGAATTCAAATTAACTTTTCACAGTCTGTTCTGTCAATATGCTTGTAGTTATTTATTTTAATTTTTTTTTCGGGGGATCCAAATAAGTGTGAAATTTCGACTAAAAATTGTTCAAAAATCAGGGAAATATCAGGAGTTTCAGTCCAATAATGTCAGCAAAATAAGGAGTTAATATTGAGTGCAAATTTTGCACCGTTAGATTTTAAACTTTTTTACAGGTACCACAAATTTTCTCACTCGTAGAATGTTTTATCTGAACTGGCACGTAATTGTCAAATGCTTTTTAAATTTTATTTAATTATAGTTTTTTTCTAGCTTAAACTTATTTGATGAGTTTATTTTAGTATATTAGGCCAAGGCATCATCAAGACGGCGCCTAAAGATGTCTGGCAAGCTGTTCGTAATCCCCTGTCGCGTCTCATATACGACAACATGGTGAAAGTAAGTGTGATCTGTCTAAAACCTGGGATTATATGATTATAACTTTAAAACAAGTTCGATAAAAGAAAATTTTCGTGCCAGAACTCATCAATTGTCAATTTTGATAAAAAGCGTCCTAAAAATTCCTCAAATCTCCTCTAAAAGTAGACTTTTTAACAACTTTCTTCTCAGATCTCGTCAATTTTTTTTTTACAAAACTATATGTTTTGTCAAATATTTTTATTTTCAAAATGCACATAAATGTTACATGGGTGCAGAAATATTTTGTTCTTTACTGGTGGCGTTACCTTCGAAATCTCCTCAAATATCAAATATTCTCATTTTCTGTAGAGAATTTTGAAAATATCGTCATCCTCTCAAAAAAGCTTGAAAATCCTCATCAAAAGTCCTCAAGTCTCCTCAAAGTGACTTTATAAGAAGAGTAGCAACACTGCAAAAAAAACAGTTTTCGAAATATTCTCATGGCAGTTGAAAATATAAAAATGAATTATCTGAGAAATTTTAGATAAAACAAATGGTAAAAATTAAATTGGGTTTTGTTGTCACTCACACGAAATAAAAACGAGAAAGGCAAAAAAGTTTTAAATTCTTAATTAATAAAATGCTGACCAATCTTAAAAGAAATTTAAAATGTGCGAGGCAGCGCTAGTCTTGGTCACACCTTCCAGGTTAAACAAAGTTGGATGTATACCATTTTTGAAAAACATTTGGCCACACCTACTAAGTTAAAGACTTTATATTTTTAGAAACTCAATGTTGTGGAGCATTGCAACGAGCATCTTAAAGTTGGTAAGTTCATCCAGTTCATTGTTAAATCTTTCATAATTTTTTCATAATCACCACAAACTTTCTTTGAAAACGTCATGTATGTTAGTTCTGTGCACATCCTCTTATGAAACAATTGTTGTTGTGGCTGCTTTTTTGAACGAATCTTCTACCGCATTTTATTACACAGTATATAACCTTCTTCATTTTAGTCTACTTCCAACACGAAAGCAGGGTGTGTTTATTAAAGCAAACACGAGATTGTTGTTGTGTACATTCTGAAAGAGTGGAAAACAATAAATACGTAGCCGCCTTCAAATCAGTGGAGCATCCGGACTGTCCAGAAACCAAAAAATGTACAAGATCATATGTGAGTGATTTGTTTGTTTGTTTGTTTGTTTTGGCTTAGCCTTTATTTGTTTGTTTTTGTTTTGTTTTGTTTTTTTGTTTTTGTATGTTTATATGCATGTTTGTTTGTTTGTTTGTTTGTTTTGTTTTAAAATTGTTTTTTCTGTGTAACCTGTTTACTCTCTCCCTCCCCCCACAAGAATATTTTAGAGTACCATATTCTTTGTTTTTAAAGGTGTATCCAAGTGGCTGGGTAGTCGAGTCGTACACTGAAAATGGTGAGGATTGGTCTATGCTTTGGTATGTTTTAAAGGTATAGCATTTATATTATTTATTCATTTAAAGTAGAGGTCACCTTTATACGTGTTAAAAAGACATCCACTGACCATTTTTAAGTTTCTGATCTTGTCACCTTGTTCTTAATTTATCTGTCAATTGTGCATACAATAGTACACGTTTTCTGGATATTTTTTGACACAGTTTTCGTCTATAAGCTTGTCGACGTAACAGGAACATTTTTATATTTTACTTCAATATAGTGGTTCAGCTTGATCTCACCACGGCCATGCTGCTTGACCACAGCGTGGAAGTGTGTACCGTCCTAATTAAATTTAGCATTACGATAACCTGAAATATATTTTCCCTGTTTTTGTTTCTCTTTAGATTGACTTAGGGAAAGGTCTACCAAAATATTTTCTCAACTCGCTTCTTCAAAAGATACCGCTCAGTATATCGTATTTACGCGATTACCTGGTATTATCATGATATGAAGTCAATCTAATTCGACTTCATTTTAATTTATTTAAAAAATTTGTGAATCGTGGTCATGCAGCCTTTTAAATAAGTTTAATCATCTTTCGACGACTTATCAAAGGCTACATGACCACGGTGTGTTAGAAAGTTAATATTAAGTTTTATTTTAAAACACGTATTTTCATTGCAGATATAATTTTCTACTTCTGTTTATATGATAGCTTTATTGTTATTTCCAAGCAGCTTAAACGGCCAACACAGTGGTTAATTCGTGAGCGTGTAATAGCGGTTTCCATAGTGATAAAAAATGCACCGGGGGGGGGGGTTGTTTAATCTTCTTAGCGCTCACTTCTATAGCATTAGGGCAATGTAAAATGATTCAGAACTCCCTTTCAAATTTTGGAATTTTGTTGCAAAAAACTAACAATGTTGTTTTTTACTACTGAATTTCTTGGTGAAATTAATCACGTGTATGACGTCACTATGTCAATGTTGAATGTCAATCTTGTCAAAAAGTGTTCCGCTTTTGTCAAAAACGTGTGAAAAAATAACAAGATACACTCGAAACTTCTTGCAAGTTGTGGCCGCTTTGTTGTTTTGAAGTTGTTAAATTCCAAAAAAAAAGAAAAAAAATATATCCGGTTTTAAAAAGGAAAGAAAAAAGTTTTAATGTGAATCAAGCCTCTGAAAGGCTTGCTTCACATTAGGTTAAAAGGTTTGCTTGCGGAAGTGGTTTTAAATACACGGTTGTGTTATGTGCAACTTTAAACCTGGTACTTAGTTTGATCCAATAAAACCTCAGAAGCTTATACAACCTCGGCTTAAGTTCTTTATTTAGCTTCCGTCTAATAAAACCTGAGAAGTACTTGGGACAAAGTTGTCCATTGTGCAACCTCGATCAATTTCTTCTTCGTGTTTGTTCTAGTAAAAGCTACGAAGAATTTCGGAAAGAGCTGTGCCTTGTGTTATATTGCGGTAGTATGAAATATGTTTTTTATTTTCTTATTGGAAAAAAAAAAGGTAGCTATAAGGAACGTCGTATAATTTTGTAAATTTAACTGTAAAAACTCAAAAAATTTAGGGTCAACTTAAAATATGGAAAAAGGGGACAATATGCATCAACCAGATAGATTGTTTTTTTTAGTAGAACAAGTCAAATTATGCACTGTTTATTTTGTACTTTTTTTAAGATTTAAGATTTATAAAAATTTAAAACATTTTTATATAAATATTTGTGTAAGTAGGTATTTGTAACATTTTATCTGTAAGAAGACAAAAATTTATTTATGTTTTGTACGGCGGAGAAAATTATAGAGTAGATAACATCTGAGTTCATTATGATTGTTTTTAGTAGTAGCTCCCACGCACAAGGGCAGAGTATAGATTTTGCATCGCTTTCTCAACCGAAACATTTTATTCTTATTTGAATGTGTGCTGCGTCTCTATGCGAAATTTAACATCGTGAATCCCGATGAATTAAATAGTTTCCGATCTGCAACTACTCTTTGCTTCTTAATGATCTTTTTTGTCAGAACCGTAAAAAAATCTCTAACATCCCATCAGCTCAATTTTTTTGGAATTAAACTGCGAGTGGACCTAAAACAATATGCTGTGGAACGAGAACACCTCACACAATAAATTTTCGATAAATGTTTTAATTTCACATCTTATATCACAGAATGTTTCTCAACACTTTCTAAGTTGTCTTTCGTCCAATTTTTGCGAACTTATTAGTTATATCTTAGTTCTAACAAAAACAAGCAGTATCCGTACTAAAAAATTAAGAAATCCTGCCTGAAATCTAAGTTGTCGCCAGCACTGACTTCTAGTTTTATCTTGTAATTTGCCACGCCGATCGATACACTGCAAATTTCATTTAAGTGGAAACCAGCCTCAAGAGAAACGTGTCATTTTCAGAATTTGCGCGTATATATGAGAATAGGTGGCTAAGAAAATAGCCCACAATGTGTACAAAAACAATGCGCATAGGGGAACAGGAAAATCATGTGCGTGATATCCATCTAGATTTTCCGAAAATTCCGATATAGACAATTTCTGGAAATAGAGCGCATCCCAAAATAGCTTCGCTCCAATTATGCAAGTTAATTTTCGGTTACGTGCTACTTTATGGCTGTACATAGAACATACCAAATCCATCCAATATGGCGGCGGCTGCTGCTGGAAAATCAACCCACTGCGGAAACGAAATAAAAACACAGTTTTGTACAAAAGAGGGATTGTATAAGGCACTAAAATTATCAGATTACTCGAAGCCTATTCGACTGGCAAATAACACACCAAACAATGTTCCTGTCCGTTTATCGTTTGTAACAATAAAAGGCAGTGCTGATGAAGAATGTGAAGATAAAATAGTTTTTAATGTTGGTCGTGATATGTTTTTATATAATTTTAGGGGCATCAACAAGGTAATAATACATTACGATTCTATTTACCTGTCACTATTTAATTTTACCTTCCATTTTAATTTGTGTATAGCTATACTTCCTAGAAAAAATTGGAAAGGGTCAAAACAAAGCCAAGCAAAAAAGCTGGCTAAAGTTTAATTTAGGAACGTGGCTAGTGCACCGGTATCATTACTTTAAGCTCAAAATCGCAAGTATGGGTAAATTTAAAAGTGGCCTGTTCAACATGTGTTGACGTGATATTTGTTTACTTAACAGATTATTACATCTCAATCAAAACAATGCATTATATAATTTTGCAGAATAATCAATACAATCGCCGTATAGCTATAAGAGCTACCAGCATTTTTGGTTTAGAATTGCTTAACGGTAACGGTAAAAGTGATTTGAAGCTTAAGTTGCTGAGTTTCTTCTGTTTTTTTTTGTTAGGAGATTCTTAGGTAGAGTGTCGATTTTTGGGAGACATGCTAGTGAAGTGCCAGGTTTTTTGTAGAAATACTTAGAGTACCATTTTTTTGGTAAAAATACGGCTTGTGCACATTGTATCTGCAAGAGATGATCACTTTAGACCATATTAAGTCCTTCCAGGATTAAACCTGGATCTCTTATAAAAAAAATTGTAAGAATCTTACCTATAGACCACAGGAGTTTTAGTTTTCATAACAAACTGTGCTGACATTGTGTAAAATTTGAATTTCACTTTAATACTGTAAATAACTTACCAGATAACTTACTGGATCTGTTCTGCCCAATCTTAGGACGCTGCCCAATCTTTGGACATAAAATTGCCCGGTCTTAAGACTGGCCGGCCAGTCTTAAGACTGGGCAGGGCGTCACAAGATTGGGCAAAACACCATGTTAGGCCCATCTTTGGACGCCTTTTAGATTTTAAAGAAGGGATGTGCCACACAACCTCTGTTGTTTGCAAGACCCAACAAACATTCTCGGGCACATTAAAACAACATATTTTGGGTACTGTCGAATTGACCCATGATTGACCCGGCCAGTTTTTGGACACAGTAGAGTAAAAATCGTAGCTGTAGAGTATGTGTTATACATTTAGCATTTATATACAGCTTGTAGTGGCTAAATTTAAAAAATAAAATGTTTATATTTATGAAGAATCAGAAAAATCGTATTCAACCATATTATTAGTTAGCTAGCTGTTAATTTCATTGGATGAGATGTTTAGCCAGCTATAGCGAGCTGTAGCCAGCTAGCTAGCTAATATGGTTGAATAGTTTCAATTTTTTTAAACACATGTTTAATACATGGTATATATAAATTTTTGGTCTTTTGATTTTCCAAGAAAAGTTTCAATTTAAAGTTCCTTTTAAGAGGTAGGGTATAAAAATTTTATTGTTCTGTTTGTCTTCCACAATTGATCTAAGATTGGGCATGTACGTCTATAGATTGGGCAGTCCAGTCTTAAGACTGGCCACCCATTTGTCACTGTCGGAAGATTGGCCTGGCCAGTCTTAAGACGGGGCCGTGTTCCAAGATTGGGCAGAACAGATCCATTGGTATGGTCTTTAGTAAGTAAGTAAGTAAGTAAGTAATAATTTATTCATCAATAGACAAAAAGTACATGATTTTATAGAAAAATGATTTTATAAGTATTGTTGTAAATAAGTCTATTGAAAGGAGATCACCACAAAGCAAAATAGCTTAAATGAAAGTGGTGACCACCTAAGAAACAGGACATCACAAATAGGACAAAATACAAAGACAGGACTGCGACTAATACAAAACACAAAGGTAGGAGTTTATGTAGATAAGTCTAGTCAAATAGGAATTTACCAAGAAAAATCAAAGCACAAGGCACAAAAATCCGGAGGCTGATACAGTTAAAAAATATAATAAAATTTAGTAGCTGTTTAAGAAATGCTGAAATAGGATAGGTTTGATCTCAAAAGTAGATTTACTAAGAAGTCGAACATAGTAGGCCAACATCGGTGGTCGTTTTAGAACTGGGGCAGGCAGTCTTCTTTGACTTGTGTAGAGCCCGCTAACAGTCTCAAAATGTGGTTAAATAAACCTTTTAAAAAGGTTTATTGAAGTGTCAGACACTGCTTTCTCTGGTAGAATGTTCCATTCATATGAGGCTACTATGAGGCTTCCATATCTTTTTTGAGTGTTCTCTTGTCAGTGAATGCTCAGTCAGTTCAAAAAAGTCATTCGGGTTCTAGTTTTCATATCCATTCATTATTTTAAACACTTTTATGAGGTCAGCCCTTAATCTCCTTATTTCCAGAGACATTAAATTACATTGTTAAGCCTTTCTTTGTATGGTAGATGACCAATACCTGTGTTCAACCTAGTAAATCTTCTCTAGACCTTGTCTATGTTGCCAATGTCCTTTTGCAGGATTGGTCTCCATGATTGTATGCTTATTTAACATGAGGTCTCACTAGGGATTTGTATAATATATTTAAGTTCTTATGGTTCTGCATTCGTTTGATGACACCCAAGGTTCTGTTTACTTTTGACACAGCCTCTGCACATTGCTTACTAAAACTCATAGTTGCATCAACATACACATCAAGGTCTTTTTCTACTTCTACTCCTTTAATTAGGTGGTTATCAATATAGTACTCATGGTGTTGATTGTTCCAACCAATGTGTAGACATTAACGTTTACTAAAATAGAAAAGCACACACCAGTCTTTTGACCAATTAAACATATTTCAAGATCATTTTGTAGTTGATATCTGTCACTTCTGTTTTTCACTTTTTAAAATAACTTTGTGTCATCTGCAAATTTAAGAACATGACTGGTTGCATCATCATTTATGTCGTTAATATAAAGAATAAAAAAAACATGTCCCAAAACAGATCCCTGTGGTACACCACTAAGCACTGGCACCCAAGCTGATCCGTACCAGAAATAAATACTCTCTGCTCCCTCCCAGTAACCAGGAGTCAATCCAGTTTGTAACATTTTCTCCAATTCCATGTGCTAAGAGCCTTGATCTTAATATTCAGTGATTTTGTTTATAAATGTCGGGAGATTTGTTAAGCAGGATCTATTTTTCCGAAAACCATGCTGAGAGTATTTAATCAAGTTGTTGTTTTCTAAGTGTTCAATTGACTCAAGTACTTTACAGATTTGTGAAGTAAGACTAATTGGTCTATAGGGCTGGACTTAAAAATATATATGTTTGCCGTCACCCGGGCGAGGGTCGCAGCACTGACCTGGTCGGTCGGGATTTTTTTATTTTTTATTTTCAAAGCATGTCTATCTACGATATATTTTTCTTATATTTTAAGAGGATGTACTAAATAAGCGCCACCAAAAACCCAAACCTTATGAAGCCCGCGATCAAAAACGGTTGGTGTTATTACGAAGAACGTAAGGTATAGAGAACATTAAAGTCGGCCCCTATCCTTCATGCTGACACTCTTATGCTCGGCTGGTGCATTACACTGAGACTGGAACGAAAGACAGAAGACCATTTGGAACCATGCCACAAGTCAGTCCGACCTTCATCATCACAGAGAATACTGCGAGAAGAGTGCCCATGCAAGTTAAATATAACCAGAACATGGGAGAGGTTAGGTGTCCTGTACCTTAATACAGCTTTCGGACGAATGTTCTCGTGATGTAATATCACAGAAAAAACATGTTGAATAAAGTTTAAAAAATCTTTTTAAAAGGGGAAAGAGAAATCAAAAATGTCTAGAAATATATTTAATGCTAAAAACATATAGCAAATCTGCCAACACATCATCGCGTTCAACGTTGTTTCAACTTTGCACTCATGGTTAATAAAGGCTAGCTTTCCTGCATCTGCAGAAAAAAAATATTATTTTTTGTAATGGTAAGCCAAAAAAAATTTTCACCCGCCGCTATATTACTGACCCTGTCGGGCGACGGCAAACACAAATATTTTTAAGTCCAGCCTAATTGCTAACTAGCCATTTCGATCCAATTTTAAAAATTGGGGTAATGTTTCCTTTCAACCAATCCTTAGGTAAAAATTTTGTTTTAATGCTTTCCTTGAATAATATTGACAATGGTTCACATAGTTCTATGGCATTTCTTTTAGTACAGTTGGATATATGTTGTCAGGGCCTGGTGATTTTTTTAGTAATAATGCATTTAGTTTGTTGCAGACACCTTCAACTGTATACTCAAGTTTTGTATCTCCGAAATACATTTGGCAAGGCTCAGGACGCTCTGTCAACAATTCCTGTGTAAAAACTGAGGCCAAGTATTTGTTAAACAATTAGCAGTTTTTAAATGATCGTGAATAATGCTACCGTCTGAGTCCTGCACTGGCCCTATTGTATACTTGGTTTTCATTTTGCTTCTTGCGTATTTGTAGAATGCTTTGGGGTCTTTTTTAATGTTTTTTGCTAATTTTTGTTCAAATGATCTTCGGCATTTTTTATTTCCTTAGTAGCTGTGTTCAGTACTCTTTTATATTTAACATAGTCTTGATAATCTATGGAATTGCTATAGACCCTCACTAGCGTAATTTTCTTTTTCTTGCTTGATACACTTTATAATTCCACCGGAGTGGTTTGTCCAAAGACTTTCTCTTTTTCTTTGGTACATACAATTTAACAGCTTCTTCTATTTTCAACTTACTGGTATCCCATATTTGGTTTACGGATTTATCATCCAAATTCCAATCAACAGTTCATTGTTTCATTTGTAATTTCCATTTCTGTAATTATAATATTCTTTTTTACAATTGTGAACACATGTTTTGATTTGCAATTTAAATTAACTATATTGTGATCACTAGAACAAAAGGCTCAGTAACTTTAACATTGAAAATCATTTCTTTTTCAGTTGAAAATACTAGATCTAATGTGTTGTTTCCTCTGGCAGGTTCACAGACATGTTAATGAAGGTAACTATCAAGAACAAGGTCGAGGAATTTTTTACTATCGTTTTGTGCATGTAGAGTTTTCTCCACACAATATCAAGGTATCATTTTCTGCCACTGCTTTTCGAATGAGGTTTAGCAGGGCTTCCTCTTCAATTTGAGTTTTGGAAGGCAAGTTGTAACAAACCCCTAATTTAATGTTTTCCCTCTAACTTGTGGTTAAATTAAACCAAATTGATTCTGTATCGGTGTGGGAGATAAAATTTCATCCTGTGTAGCATTTAATGATTCTTTTACAAGTGCAATACAACCTCCACCTCTGTGATCTGTACGGTCTTAGCTAAATTTTTCATACCTGTTATGTTTAAGTTCAGCATCAGTTATTTTATCATTCGCCCATGTTTCAGTGATCAATATAATGTCTGGTTTCTTTTCATATATATATGCTTTTAATTCTTCGTATTTATTGATGCTACTATACGTGCATTTAGTAGCAAGCATGTGAGCGGGTCAGTTACTATGTACTGCAGTTTCATTTGTATTTTGTATATTAACATCATTCATAAAAACACATTTTTCTCAATTTGAGAACATTTGATACTATCAGTAAAAAATTTTTGATTTTGTATATTTGTTTATTATCAACACAAACTTTTTTTTTGGTAACACAATGTTTAATATTTTCAGTTAGTTGAAGAGTTTACCGGTCTGGTCGATTAGGAACAGGGGATCTGTGGTTATTATTTCCCCTCTTCAAATCTTCAAGTTTTTCTCTCCTTTTGCCAAACGGGCTTTAAGTTCCTTCCTGAGAGTAAAATTCTTTGTTCGTTTCGTGTCATAACTGTATTTATGTATACTTTTTTCCAGTCAGTGAAATCTCTAATAATATCTCTAATATGCAACAGTTTATTTTTGGTGCTTGTTTGCAAGTTTACCAACTAATTTTTGGGGGTTTATATCATTCGTTTTATGTTTCACTCTCTCTCTGCTGACACTATATGAATGTCTTGTTGCTCAAGAATATTGTTAATGATGTGTTCGACAAGTTCCAAATCATTTTCTAATTTATCTTGATCGTTGTCATTTACATTGGTATTGTTAACTACGTTAAATTAGTAATAATAACATTGCATATTTCTTCTCTTTCCTTTGCATCTGATATTTTGTTGTTAATATACTCTGTTAGTTTACGATTATGTTTAGGATCTTTAAGTCCTTGTATAGCCTCTACTTTGCTTTCTAGTAGTGTCACCTGTTTTATATTTTATGTTGAGCGCAAGCATGTTCCGTCAAAACCATCATAACCTTGGGTGCTTTTACATAACATTAATTGAACTTGTAATACCAACGTATTCGATCAGATAGCAGAAAGGCATACATGTTATTACTTATAACTTCACATTTCAGGTGGTACCAAGTTCCACAATAGTTACAACAGTCCTTCATTTATATTACAGATTTATTACATTTACCATATTTATCTCGAGACATCTTGATCTTATACTCAGCCGCTTAGACTATTACTCAGGGACTGAATAGTAGTTTGAGTAATTTTTTGTTGTCAAATGCTGAATTAGCACCTGAGACTTTTATTCATCAGAGGTGACATTTTTGTGGTTTTATCTATACTATAATTAACTTTCCACCAAAAAGGTTTAAAAAGGGAAGGGAAAATGGATGTTGCTTAGATGTATCTCACATCTAAGCAACATCTATTTAAATTCTATTAAAATTTATTTTGTTTACGCGCTCCTTTGAAACCCAACCGATGTGCCCATTTTGCTGTATTTTTACATGCCAAGAGTGAGATGGGTGTTTTAACGACAAAGCAGAACTTTTAAAAAACATATTAAGAACTATACCTAAGATAAACAAGATGCAGGCGCTGCATAAACTATCTCGCTATTAAAAATGCACAACTATGAAACATCGACAATGCGACCCAATTCTACAATTTTTGCTAACAAAAAATACAGCCTATCATTCATGGTTGAAAGTCGCGCAATTGAAACGTTTATGGTCTTAAACGGCATTTAGTTGACAAAAAAATAACATTTTGATGTCACTATCATGTTCAGCATACTTTTTTTGTTAAATGTGCCAAATTTTGTTGAAAACAAAGTAATTTAAATTTTTGGACCAATTTTGGCCTAAAATTACATTTAGGTAACAAAAAAAACAAAATTTGAATGTCACCATCATGTTCAGCATACTTTTTTTGTTAACCGTGCTAAATTTTGTCGAAAATAAAGTAGTTTTAATTTTTGGACCAATTTTGGCCTAAAATGACATTTAGGTGACAAAAAATCAAAATTTTGATGTCACCATCATGTTCAGCATACTTTTTTTGTTAAGTGTGCCAAATTTCGTTGAAAACAAATACCAATTTTGGCCTGAAACGTCATTTAGATGACTTCGAAGTACTTAGAGAGTTTAGGTACGAAGTTTACATCTGTGACGTTGCAATTGACCATTTGGGACATAGTTAGTCACAAGTTGGAAACCAATACTATCTTCGCAGGCGAGATGTAATAAAGCACATGGCTATGTTGAACTATAAGAATTAATGCTGGTGAAGTTTTGTGTAAATTGTTGCCATGCGATATGATATAATTTTATATCTTGTAGATATTATGTATGTTCTCTCCTAGTACAGCGTCAGTTAAAATATTGATGAAACTTTAAAAAAATATTACTGTAGGAGGGGTTGCATATTGGTACACATTTTTTTCTCCAAAGTTACTGGATTTTCGGTATAGAATCAGTGTTCGGTTATTATTGTTTCTTTCATAGAACAAAAGAAAATATTAATCATTTGTTACTATCTCTAATTATGCGTTTTTCGTTGGGTGATGATTTACTTTTATTTCTTTGTGTTTTTGAGATTTTTTCATTTTTTTATCTTTATTTTACCATAATATCCCAAAAATATTTGGCTGATTTTACTTATTTTCTCCATATACCACCAGAAATGTTTAAAAACTGGTTTTAAACGATCAAATTACAAAACAAACAAACAAACAAACAAATAATTTATAATTCATGCAGAAATAACAATGAGGTTACTTTTATAATATAGGCGCGAGATTGAATTTGAAAACAATGTAGCAACCTGCAGATCGGCAATGGGTGGTTTCAATAGAAACTACTGAGATGTATCTTTTTCTCTCTTTACACCTCCTTGTTTTCACCCGTGAGACAAAGATGATAGCTGCCAGTAACGGCCAGTGAGTTGTCAAGGATTTTTCTGACAGTTAAATTGCCATTGTGGTTGTAACAACTGCCTTGGAACTGATTTCTTACACTTAGAAGCGCTGGAGAGGTGTTGCAGCCAGTCAATATTTTAGCAAAAAATTAAAAAATATGGTGAAAATATAGAGCATAAAAACAAAAAATGTGTTTTACTCGCGATACCAGACCTCTCAGTAATTAAATTCTTTGTGGTGTAGCGTTTTACCACAGTCATAATGTCAACACATTAATACCCCACCCCACCCCTAAACAACGTTATGCATGGCAGCATCATCATCATCATCATCATCATTCTCGGCTTAACGTCATGGCAACATGAATAGGAAAGGCTATTATTACCTGAATGAAACATGCGAAAGGGGCTTTTCGAATTTTTACATGTGATTTTTTTTCAGTGATAAGATCAGCATTGGGCATTTAAGGCTAGCTAAAGCCATGCTTAATTCTGTCCTTATTAACTCCCCTTCTCACAAATATATTTAAAAATTTTCAATTTTAGGCTCCTGATATGAATCATCCAATTGACAGGCGTACATACAAAGGTCCTCAACCAACATGCCATGACATTAACATGATGACACGCACACCTACAAGTATTGATTTATTGATTGGATTTACTGCAGGACAAATACAGCTAATGGATCCTCTTCAGCATCAGTGTCGAAAATGTTTCAATGATGAGGTAATTTTGCTTGAATTTTTATTTTTGATTACTTTTAATCTTTCTAATATTATACAGAATGTGAAATTAATTCCTGGCTTGAACTGCTTGCAGATTCTACATTATCTGACTACTACCTGTGCTGGAAAAACTTAAGCTGGGTTTCTATAGTTTAGTAGGCAACGTTTCGGGAGATCCTTCTACCATGATCGGACAAAGTAAAATCTTGAGCATCTCTTTATATAATTGCAAAGAATCGAAATTCATAAAAAATTAACCAATCAAGAACAAGCTGTTAATTACATTTAATTACAGTTGCCTACTAAACTATCATGTTCAAAAAATGATAAACTTTCCACAATAATATGAATACTAAACAGACAAACCGAAATAATATTTTCTATTTTTTATTGTAAATTGTACAGAAAATTCACTCAAATTCACTCAAGTACAGTATCATTCCACCTTTTTGTTGTACATCTGTTTCTTATACCTCGCTGCTATGTCAAGTGTCCTGTATATGTATGGTGTTTTGATTTGTCCTGAGGTTTAGAATCTGAAATTCTTATATATCCAAAATAATGAAAAGCTACATATTACATAAGTGTTTAAAAACAGTTTTACACCTATGAAAACATTCAACACAGGAGAGTATATTTTAAGCGGAAGTAAACATTTTAAAACCTAAATCTTTTAAGCATCTGAGCACTTTTAAATTGCCCTGCAAAGAATTTTGGAATTCCTGGAAATGCGACAAGGTTTAGCTGTTTTGTCCTGGAAAGATGAGAAAAAATGGCCTAAAAATTCCTTAAATTTCCTCAATTTAAAATTTGAAATTTGCAGTGGTCACCATGTGTTGACCGATTTGTTTACAAAGCAAGACAGTTACATTTTTTCGTGGCACGTTTTGACATGTAGATTTAATAATTCAATAAAAACCCTGAAAGTAGTTTAAGTTGCAATACAATGCAGATTTTTTACAGTGTTCCCCTTTTCATCGATGATTGCAAAAATAACACTTCTTCTTATCATTAAATACTTTTATTACACTTGGAACCAAAAAACTGTTACTTTTGAAGGTAATACAAATTTCAAAGTTGTTTTCTATGAATAAAAAATAGAGGTATTTGGGAGTTTGCCTGGTGATTTTCTTGAAATGCTCGAGTCAAAAGTGAAACAATAAGGAAAGTCTGTTGTCAAATCAGCAGCAAAAGTCTTTACAGCCATAAATACAATGTAAGAACCTTTTAATGTTTTTTCTAATTTTATAATGAGTAAAGCGTCCCTATAGAGAACAATACAGCCAGGGTTTTTTTCTGAAAAATTCAACTTATACGGTATGGAGCCATTCTCAAAAAAGTGCGACATTCGTGTCCCCCGTGTTTGGCACGGCCCGGACCTATTTTGGAAAGATTTTCTATGCTTGCATTCATTGTGTTCTCATTCAAAAAAAAATCCACAAAACGCTCTTCTTTATTTATTTTATTTGTTCTTTTGTTTGTTTTGTTCCAGAGGCTGATAGAGAAAGGGGCTGTGACATGTGTCAAATGGATTCCAGGAAGCGAATCGAAATTTCTTGTATCGTATAACAATCCGAACATTTATATTTACGACAAAAATTTTAATTCATTAATAACCGAGCCTCAACTGACTACAGTGAAGAGAGGGAATGGATATACTATCGAAGTTTGTAAAAATAAACAAGACACTAATCCAATATGTCGCTGGATAGTCGGCAAGGAAGGTGTCAACGAGTTAGCTTTTTCCCCGGACTGTAAACATTTAGCTGTCGCTAGCCAAGATGGTTATTTGCGTGTTTTCGATTTTGAAAAACAAGAACTAATTGGTAGTATGAGAAGTTATTTTGGTGGATTACTGTGTGTCTGTTGGAGCCCTGATGGAAAATATATAGTCACAGGCGGAGAAGATGATTTAATTACAGTTTGGTCATGTCTCGAGGAGCGCGTTATAGCAAGGGGAGAAGGTCATCGGTCTTGGGTCAATGTTGTTGCGTTTGATGCCCATATGACGCAAGTCGGTGATGACAGAGCTGACAGTGATGACGAGGACTACCACAGCAGTTCATCGCACGGTCACCACAACAAAACTAATACACCACGCGCGACAGAACGGGGTATTGTTTCGTACAGATTCGGTTCTGTCGGCGATGATACTCAACTGTTGTTGTGGGAGATTGGCGAAGACGTGTTGAAACCACAGAGAGTAAGGACGCGTAGCACTAGAACGTCTACATTGAACTCTAACGCGGTTGCTCCTATACAGCCTGTGTGGACGCACAACAGCGGTAATTCAGTACGGTTACACAATAAACATGACATTTCGAACCATCGCGGAGGAGCGACAAGTGGAAAGTATAATACATTAAATAAACTCACGTCTAAACATCAGAATTCGGTATCACATTTCACCCCTGTGGTGGAGAAAGATGATTTAATATTAGGCTCGAAAATTTGTCCTCGTATGAGCGACATGGAAACATTAGAACCGTTAGTTGCGAAGAAAATCTCTTGTGATAGACTTAGTGCTTTAGTTTTTAGGGAGGATTGCATAGTGACGGGGACCTTCGAAGGACATATTTATGTATGGGCGAGACCAGATGATCGGGTAAGTTTTTAACTTCTGTCTTTAAAGAGGATTATATTTCACGACGATTAAATTTTGCGAATTATCCGCGAAATTTAGATATTTTTCATTTGATTCAGCGGATAAGTTAGCTTTAATTTTCTACAATTTCGTGGGTGAACTGTCTCAAAAAATTGACTTACTAAAAGAAAAGAACCAAAGAAAATAATTTTTTGTCCCGTGTGATTCATTTCTGGTAAATTTTTGAAATATAAATCAAGCTGAGAAGAGCCCTAACGACACTCACTGAAGCTGTTTTAAGAACTTGAAGGACTAAATGAATACATTTTCGGGTTAGAATATTAAATTCCTTTGAAATATAATAAAGCATATCATTTCTATGCCTTGTAACCGTCAAATTGAAGCACATGTAGCTAACCATTCTTCTGTAAGAATTCCATAAGGAGATGTATGCGATAAATTTCCCAAATACATACGAATAGACAAAAGCGAACAAATAGGCGTGAAAGGATGGATCCGAGAAATATTGGGTTTTTTGTGAACCGCGAAATTTATTTCCTCAAAAATTTTTATGAAATAAATCTATGTTTTCAAATCCCTGTGTTACAATAAAATTCGAGTAACTTTTTTGATCTTTCTTAAAAATGAATTCCCGCCAAACTTACTACTTTTCCATTACCCGCGAAAATGCAAACATATCGCGGTGTTTTTTTTTGAGCTGCGAAATCTTTTGACAAAGATAACAATTGGTTCCAATGAAAAATCGTACTCTCAATTTCTTATATCGTAATAAATCCTTACTCAGCATAATAAATGCTTACTCAGCATAAATCTTATTGTTTATTTTGTATGTTTTTTTATTTCATGCTATTATAGACTGGAAAAGATGGTAGCACGTTAATCCAATGACGTCATGTGGTCTAGATAGTTGTTCGATAATTTACACGAATCTCTGGTTTTGGTAGTTTCTTCGGTGAATTATCACGAATCTTTTCTATTTCTCCAGAAATTGTTTATTTTAGCGGTGTAATTATTCTCATAAATGATGAATTTAAAGTCGCTCTAAGTACTTACATAATGAGTGGAGACAGAGAAACCTACTATAAATTAATTGGAAATTAATCGAAAATCAATCGATATAAATTTTTTTCAACAATATAATTTGCTTACGGGGGATTGTTTTTAAGAATCTTTAGATTAACTATTTTTCATAGATCCACTGCAAAAAATAGGTAGTAGAAGGACTTGAATAATAAGCCAACTTCGTTACCAGCATTCTAATTAAACATTTTCGAAAATGTTTTAGTTTGTTAATCTGCAAATTTCATAAATTTATGCGCCCCGTTGCGAATTTTTGTCTAATCCCGATTATAACCGGTTTAAGTCAGTTGCTCTTTTCAGTTCTCGGAGTTTCTCAAAATCGGAATTGCTGCGAAAACATCTGCCACTGTAAATTTGTGTAGTTTACAATATCGACTAGGATTGATATTTTCATAATCAGAACAGCGAATCCTCTGTTCTCATTTTTTGGTTTTCAAAGAAGACTTATTTAATATTATATTTTTAAAAGTAGGCACGTTTTTATGAACAACAGAAAATAAACTTTTGTTATTTATCACGATGGATATGTTTCTTTAAAGAAATAGAGAGATAAATGTTTTTCACGTCATTTTTAAACCATGCCGACGAAATATTCTGAATCAATATTTTTTTCACAATGGCGCTTCATGCTGAGTTTTTTTTACAACCGCGCTTCATGCTGAGTTTTTTTTTACAATCGCGCTTCATGCTGAGTTTTCTCTTCTGTTTTTTCACAATGGGTCTCGTGATGACGTAGTTCGTACTCCTTTAGATTTTCTCTTCCTAAAGGTTTCAGTCCTTTTTTCATAATGGCGCTGCATGATGAGTTTTATTTCACAATAGCTATAATGGTGAGATTTTGGGGTTGTTTTTTTCGCTTTATAATGATTTCCAATATACGATACTCCTTCCTTTAAGGTTAAATGCTTTCTTTCGTTATCATGCTTGACAGTGTATTTAAATAGATTTATTATTTTCTATCAAAATCTGTAATTGGAATGTTTTGCTATTATATATCCGTTATAAATAAATTTCTGTTGTTTATTAAAGATGCAATAATATTTTGTAGTAAAGTACCTTGAAATATAGGTTCGCATAAAAATTTTTTATTGTGTTTACCTCAGCTGACCAACTGTTAGCTTTCCTCCTTGTTATCGAAATCTATATATCTAACAAAAAAGCAGGTGAGAGACAAACAATGTATTTCAACTTAAAAACAGCAAGAGAAATTTTAGCAAACAAGGAAGCTCTATTAAGAAAAAAACAATTTTTAGCGACTGGGTCACCTATTTCGTCATTTTTTCGCAGGCGTATATTTTACAGACCAGATTATGATTACGTAAAATCAAGAATGCGCTAATAAGGCATCATGTACGTATGTCGCGTCATTTGTGTGTATTTTACAGACTCGTGTTTTCGTTGCTGGTATGTGAAATGTGTTAAATTAAAATTTCTGAAACCAGATGACATAGTGATGTTCGGGGCAAAATATTTTTGTAGTTTGTGAAAACATTTTACGTAATAGAAAAAAACTGTATGTTACATTCCTAGGAGGATACAAGATGAAAAGACGTCAATAAGAATTTAGCTGTACAATAGTTTAAAAAAGAAATAATTTGTAAAAATGAAATTGCGCTTTATTTACAAATAGACTAACTCAAAAATATCCTACAACAATAGACTCGATGACTCGTAAATTGACTATGACTGATCGAGCCTACAATTGTTGCTAGAATATAAAGTTAAGCAAACCGAAGAACATTAAGCAAAGTTAAAGACGAGATCTTGTAAAATTTCAATATTTTGCTTACTCTCTTCTTATCAACTTTAAGTCTGAAATCAAGTTTTGCCTTTAGCAATTGAGACTAATTGAGTTTTTTTATAAAAAAAATGTCTAAAAGTGTTTTTTATGAATGCCACTATGAGTTGTGGTTCGATTAGAAAATTAATAATTTTTAAAAATGAAAATTCAATAGAAAAAATCGAAAGCTAAGCTGTATTGATATTGTGCAATTCTATATTCGGTTCCAGTTGTTTTTCCATAGAATTAGAAGGTGTTGCTAATAAAGCATCGTGATTTTCTCTGGACGAAGTCATCCTGCGTATACAATCATACAGCGAACGCAGACTCCCTCTATCACCTTCAGGTCCGATAATAGCCACAATCACTGCAAACACGACCAATGCGTACACAATAGAAAACCCAATCGTGCAGAACATGAATACACCAAACTGGAAGAAAAACAAAATCTTCGAACCTAGCATAAATGCTGACGCACCCAGGGTCGTAGCAGCACCAGCGAGTACCGACACTCCAACATTTCCAAGCATATACCGTACGCGATCTTCTCGTTTAAAATGTAAACAACGAACGTAACCGTCGGCAAGATGTACGGCGTAGTCAACAGCAAGTCCGACAACCAGCGTCAGATTTATCGACTCCATTACACCAAGATTCCACCCGACCAACGGTATTAGTCCGACAACCGCTAATGTTATCAACCCTATAGTTACTGTTGCTAGGATACCAATTATCCAATTGCAAGTAGTGAATACCAAAACTGGGAAAGCAAGGCATAAGCCAATCATTATACCCGTCCTTGCACCCTTTAGTAACTCCTGAAATAAAAGTTAAATAGATAAATTACGAACAATCAAATAACTATACCGTATAGATCAACCTCAAACCTTTCTTCCCTTATCTTAGTTTTTACGTCGTCGGTTTCTGGTATTTCTTTACCATGGTTAGACACCGGTATCTAAGCGTGACGATTATCTTACCCCTTGAACTTTTAACCAGTGCCAATTATTCCATTCCGGTGTACATTGAAACGCGTGTTTACAAGATGGCGGCATATCTTTTGTCTAGGACGAAACGAGCAAAAATGTAATTCATATGAGTTGATTCAATGTGCCTTACGGCTGTTGTGTAACGCGACAACAAGGATGGAGAGAAACAACTATGATGGAGAGTTGTATATATAGAAGAGTCATGAATTGAAGAGAGTTAGTTGTTGTATGATATACAAATGTGTTGTTTATTAGTTCTTCTCCTACAACATAAAAACGGCAACAAAACGCGACTTAAAAGCGGTCAACAAACTCCACACCTACTCCGTGACACTACAAGCCAAAATAAATTGGAACCGAATGTCCTCGTGCTTCAAAATTAGAACAATATTTATGTAGATATTGTAGCAATTGAGCAAGTATACAGTTGTGTGGGAAAGAGTTAGATCTAGCTAATCATGACGATAAAATTTGAAAACTTTAACTTGCCGTCACTATGAAAGCCTTACCTGTTCTTTAATGTACTTCTCCCAATTATTATAAACTCGTTTTCCCAGATTATACTTTAACGTTGCTCCAGTTAACGAGGTATTTACAACTATAGCCACATAACGAAGTCTATTGCCATAGCGACCACCTTTAAAAGAAAAAATATAGTAAACTAGGGATAGTATATTTAACTCAGCCGTAAGATCTGTGCGAGGAAATAGCATTAAAATTATACAATTTGAATTTCTCATACACTTTCAAATCAACAATTTTAGCAGAACAGAAACTGAAAACCGTGATAAATTAAACCAACAAGAGAAGAAGTAACCGAAGTGGAAAAAGTACAACTTCAAGATTAAATTTCTTGTTTCTACGAGAATTATTTGTGTAAAGAAAACCAACCTTGTCTCCACGGCCCTTTTTGTCTGTCTTGTCGCCGTCCGAGATTTTTAGAAAAAGAAAAAGAGCCCTGGGGACGAGGTTGGAATAAATGCTCTTTTGATGGAAATAAATTTGTTACCTTGCGCCTGTGATAAGTTAGTTGGAGGTTCAGGAGAAGTTTTATCTAAACTTCCTCCCATATACATCGCGTATTTGTGATAATCAAATCTTTTGTCACGATTGCCGCCGGCCGATAACCAGTAACCCAGGGCTGTCTCAAAATAGTGATAATACTCATTTCCGATTAGTGAAACGTTATATATTATTGGCAAGGTGGACATGAGTTGCTTTACTTTCTCTCCATTCAATGGGATACTAAAGTTGTAGTTTACTGGATTCTTACTGTACTTGTGATAGTTGTACGTCACCTCATGCTAAAAAGTGAAAATACTCAATTATCAGACATTAAAATTTATTTGGTTCAGCACGATTTTTAAAATCTCTTTAATTTCAGCTCATTTTTGCCTTTCTTTGAAACAGGCTGACGGCTATGTAAACGATGGCGGTTCTGACATCAGGTAACAAACCCTGAGGACGAGGATGAGGCTGCTCTTTTTGAAATACAAAATCAGAAGCAAAAATTTTTCCAAAATGTGATCATACCCTTAGGTAGCGATCCATCTCGTCAATAAAACATGATACTTCCAGTTCTCCTGTAGCTACACTTCTTCTAATACCAAGACTTTCTGCTTCTTTTTTACCCAGTTGTTTTAAACGCCGACAAAATTTCTGAAAGCAAAGCAAGAAAGTTCAGTGAAGATTTATAAGTTTAATACATGTGGCGGTGTACATAAAGTACAAGCCGTGGGTGGTATTAAACAGATAGTTAGAAATAATACAAGAAGATATTAGCTTGTTTAAATTGTTTGAAATTCAAAACCTTCTCCCTAGATGAAAACCCGCGAAAATCACATTTTCCAAAAAATTGACAAGTGATAATGCTTAAACTATTAATTCGATAATTTGTTTCTTGATTACACACTCTTACCAGAACAGCTTTCTGACAACCAGGAGCGTTCATATCAAAGTCTTCATCAAACACAGTCTTTCCTTTGCATTTGTAATCAGTAAAATGGCAGTTTGTTCGATCTTGTAGTTTTAGTCCAAACACAGTGTATATTCGGATAACATTTGAACCCTCTCCAGTTTCTTCAAATGCTTTTAATTTGATTTGTCGCATGTCGTACCAATTGGTTCCTTTTGGCCATACTTGAACCTAGAATTTAATTGATGTGTTATTTTGAATTGATAAATTTTTAACCCCTAACGGACCCCCTTTTACCATCAACAAGTAGCTATTTAGCTTGTCAAAATTTGAGGCGTTAAATAGGTGATCGTCTCATAGAGTAGCAAATGACCAAAAACACATAGATGCCTATGTGTTTTTCGCAGGTTTGACTGTAAAGAAAACATGGGCGAAACAGTTAAGGATTGTGGTCCTTGAATTACTTACTTGTTCTTCATCCGGCCCTAGCTGCACTGCAAATACCAAAAACATGATTGACAAGCCCATAAATAATGTCAATAATATCCATTTTATTTTATGATGTAAAACAATACGATTTGCGTAAGTTGTTTCGAACCAATTCACGACGGCTTTAAAAAGTTTCGTCATGTCGTCTTGTGGAGCGTCCGACGAGCGTGTTGTTTCCGACGCCGTGTTTTGATTTCCTTTAAATATGCAGGGTAGTTGTTTATCTTTCCAGTAGTAGTGATATGTGACGACGACACTCGGGAAATACATGCACACTGATAGGTAATTCACAATAACAAGAATGCCTAAACAAAAAACCGACGACGTCGGGTTTTAACTATTGATTGCAGTAAAGACGTTTTGAGGTGACGACGATTAGGGTCGACAAAAACGACGGCTATTATTAAAGAGATAGATGAAAAAAATGACTCAAAAACTGGAAAGTGACGATAAGTGAAGAATTCTACTACACGGCTAATAATCTGTTTTCGTTGTCTAACGACCAACCCCATTTATATCATTATTAATTAAACACTTTATTCAACTAGCGACATGTGATTAAAAGAAATTTGTGAGCCTATTTATGTCATGCTGTCCGTATGGCGTGTCTGCTGACATTTTATTCATTATTTATTGTTATGAAACTTTATATTAAAGTTGAATTTTTTATTTTTCTTGTATATATAAACATATAAATATATAGGTTTCTAACACGCACCATAGAGCTTTTTTAGTTTACAAGCCACACTCGGTTCGCTAAATTACACCACACGTTACTTCATAACAAACCAAGCAAATGGCCAACTAGTCAAATTCTGAGGTCATTTTTCTAGAAAAGGTTTCTTAACAGGTTTCTTAATTTTGACAGGGTTTATAACCTTAATAATAAGAGGGATATTCAATCAAAAACATGATTTTGACACAACAAGAGAATTTCATCAACATATCTACAAGGAAAGACGAAATAATGTCTTTTCCACCTTGTATTCATCATCTAAAAATGTGTCTAATTCGTTTAAATTGTGAATCTATAATTAGTCTGATTTTTCACGATAACCTACGAATAACCTACTCGATATTTGTCCGATTTCTCGTTATACCAGGTAATGAAACCTGAATGCCACTTGAATGCCGTTGATTGTTTGGCAATGTGTAAAAAAAGTTTCTAACTTAAAATTTTTTTTTACATATTTACAACTAGTAAAAGTTTCTTAATTTTTTAGAAGCCGACTACACAGTTTCTTATAAAGTGGTTTCTTCAAAAAAAACAACGTGTAATTACATTTGACTGCCTTTTTTTGCTAAAGCGCAAAAAGCTCACCAGTTTATTAGAAAGCGCGTGCGCAGTCAGACAAAATTAGAGATTTTGTACAAGTGCGCATGTGCTAACTAAAAAACTAAGTGTCGTTTTGTAAAAGTTAATATCAATAACCTTGTTTGAAAAATCCAAGAGGATATTTTGTTTATATTTTGTTTATACTTAACATTGAACATACGGAATGTCCAAAAGAAAGCTATGGCGCAGCCATTTTGAATAAACAGACAAATAGTGATCAAAGACAACCTTGTTCCAAGGTTCTTTACCAGCGTTACGAATATAAAAAAGAGTCAACGGTTCATGGTGACAAGGTTGGATTAAAGATGGCGCTAAAATGTTTAACGTTTCAGAGCTCATAACGTAGGGAAGGTAAAAATTGTAGTCGTCGAGAATTTCAACTTCATGTTATGATTAATGAATTTTTAACTTTTTTTTCGACGTAGAATAATAATAGACAACAATATGAATGGTCTAACTTACCTGAAAACACGCCAAAAGATGATACTCCCAGCAAAGGAGAGGCAGCACTAGCTAAAAATGCTGCAGCGGTAGTTAGTGAGGTCACAAACATGGCTCCCGCTGCCACACGAAATGTTTCGGTTAAGTGTTCTGTTAAATTATCAAAATGTTTTGACTCCATTAACTTCCACGTATTATAGAATACAAACACGTCATCCGCTCCGATTCCCAAAATCATAAAAACGGATAGGACATGGAAAATTCCGATAAAACGGAAATCCAGAATAATTCGGTAAACCAAATTTGCGCCAAAAAAGTTAGTGATGATGCCAAAAACAGCCCACCATGTTATCCATAAAGATCCAGTTTGGAACCAAATAAAACAAAAAATAAAAATTAGGCTTCCTCCTGCTAGCAGCAAGTCCCACACTACCTGCTTCTCCACCGCATTGAAAAACAAATCTAAATTCATATAATACACTCGCATGTTACCGATGCCACTCTCATACTTCTTCGCTAGCAGTCCACTAAAAGCTTCTACGATATTTAACTTCAACTTCTCATGTTGTTCTTTTTTTCGATCTTCTGCGTGCTTGTAACCAATCAATGGTAAACCGTTAAACAAAACTGATCTTAGATATTTCGATTTGACATGGCCTGGTGTAATAATGGCATTTTTGTCCATACTGAACGAGATCAAGGATTTGGTCTGGCTAATACTGTTTGCTAGATTGAAAATATGTGTTACATTCTGATAAAATGGATCAAAAAATGACGAGTGTGTTGTTTTAAAGGTACCATCGAACAAACGTATCACCGACATGGGCTGCGAGCAATTATTAGTATATGAGTTCCGGTGACAAATTTTTTGATATGAAGGATTTTTATACAATTCATCTTCAAGTAGAGCAACAACTCGTAAGTTGTGACGGGTTATTACATTATCGTCGCTAGATTTTAATTCATATACTAACTCTAATGGCGAAGACCTTAATGTTCTTTCTGCTTGTGGAATAGCTGTGCTTGGTAGGAGGTTTATTCTGCTATCTTCTGTGACAAAATTAAAAGCATCAGCACGAAGCTTCGTAGCATCTTTCTCAAGGTTTAGTGGCACTTGCGTGAAGTCATAGGGAAAGATCTCATAATCCATCAAATACAGCACACCGGTTGCAAGCATGAGGCTAACTTGAATACCCAAAGTAATAACTGAAAGAAAAAAAAGAAAAAACCATAATTATGTAATGAAATATTTCTTTTCTGTATTTCTAAAAATCGATTTTAAATTTGTCCTTTAATTTAATTATTTGAAAATAGTTTCTTGGTGTGAAATTTAGTTTAAAGTATCAGTGGAATGTGAAGTGAAAATATGAACTACACATGGACACTTTAAAACTAACCAGCAAATCATAATAACAAAGGAAAATATTTTTTATTATTATTTAAGAGTAGATTAAATTTTTTGGAATAACTATTGTTAAAATAGAACAAAAAAAGCATTATATGTGCGTATATAATCGAGAAGGGCGTGAAATAAAGATGTTTTCCACGAATGTACAGGACGCGATGATATAACAATAAAAAAAATTAGTTCTTACCAAACGTTAACTTTGGGCGTTCAACGTAAAACGCGCACAATTTCTCCGCGTATGTTTTCTTCTTAATCGAATCATCTCTGGAGGATATTAACATTTTGTTATTGACTTTCAAATTCAAAGAAGGATAACATTTGGAATCATCCTTCATCGTATATGCTTTGTGTCGGTTCAAAAAAAATGAAACTGAATTTGAGAATGAAACATTTCCCTCCTTGCACGGCAAAGTTTTAAAATTATGTTTAGTATTTTCTTTCTTTCTTCCCAGTTGTACCTCAAGAAAACGAACAGGTGACTCTTTTAGCTTCTCACTAGAATAAATTTATGCTTCTTTTCATTCATGAATAATTGAAAAAGAAAGCTTTCCAGTGTATTCAAAGAAGTTTTGAATGAAACCTTTTTAAAATAATTATCATAACAATTTTTATTTTATAAGTTTAATAGTTCTCATCAATTTAACGTCAAAATGTGTTCAAATATTACATCGTGGTTGATCACTTGACCAGTAATACGCAAGGCGCCACATTTTGTTAATATTATGCTTCATGTTCGGCTTGCAAATTTTCGGTATTAGTTACACCTCCCCCAAAAAGACAAAAAACTAGGAATCTTTTCATTTTTTTAAAAAAACTTCAATGGTTCTCGAGATATAGGTCCTAACAGTTTCGCTAATTATACGAAATTATGACATCAGCAACTAGCTCTAAAACATTGTTTTGTTGGCCACTCCGTAACAAAGGTTCAGGGGCCACAAGACCCTGGGGACGGTGTTGGTAATTGCAGTTAATTTATGTAAAATATGATAACGCATATCTAAATGACATCTATTCTTATATGCTTTAGGAAGGCTTGTAAATACCTCACGTAGTTCATGATGTCGTGCATAATTAGTGGAACTTTTAAGTCCAAAACCTAAAGAACTAATTAAGGTCTCTTCAACAGAATGTACAAATTTCCTAGACAACTTTTCAAGTTTTTTCATATGAAATCAACTTGTTTTTTCGCAAGAGGTAAGCTTTAACACAGACAATTACGTTTCACGTATACTCACAATCAGGGCTTTCTCTCTCTTTTGCGTCCAGTGTCCAAAAAACGGCAAGGACCAGGTTTAGTATATGTAAAACAACATAACGAAAATGAGAGTAAAAGCAGGTCCCTAGTACTTAATATAAGCGAAAATAAAACTGAAAAACACTTTTCGTTATTTATTTATTTATTTATTTGGTTTGTTACACGTTGTTTATCAAACATAAACAACTGGAAGAAGAGTTGTTCGCCCATGAGGTTTTCTAAGCCAGTTGATAAAAGAGAAAAGATTGTATTGTGCTAACAAATGTCTTATCACAACAAAACGCGTGAATTAGATTTATTCCTTAAGTTTCTTTGATAAAACACTAATAAATAACGAAGCTTTGATCGTGAGGGTATAGTTAAAAATAAACGACAATTTCTGTGACCTTGTAGAATCTTTACTGCAAGCTGTGAATCAAATTAAAAATTTACACGCGTAAATTGATTATATCAGAGAATAAGCCGTAAGAAGCAACATTGCAACATTGCTTCGGGGAGCAATGGTATAGTCTTCAGCCGAGGGTCTACCCATGGATGTACCATAGTAAAAAAATTAAAAAGTGGGAAACCACTTACGCATAGTCTGGTATTGTGAATGGATTGTTGCAATATTCTTCCTTCTCATTTATTGCTCCAGAATTTACACAATTCACACATCCTAAACAAACAGATGAGAGGTGATGTTTTATCTGTAAAAAACAGTCAATAAAATGTGGCTAAATTTTGGACCAGACCAAAAAAAATTACTGATCTTTTTTTTTTCGATCAACCAATCAATTTCTATACCGACTTTATTTCTTGCCGACTAAGATTTTTCATCATTTAATTAAAAATCAAAATGTTTTAAGATTTTCAGTTTAAGTTTTTGAGTTGAAATTGTTGAAAATATGACAATGTTGGTGAAACTTCGTCAGTAAAAACGCATAAATGTTGTGCAAGTGACTTAATATGTTTGTCGACTATAAATTTTTACCTATTTTTTTAGCTGACTTTTTTTAACGGCATAAGCCATGCTACTTTACAGCGCATAGTTAATGATTATAAGCTGTCCCAACCTCGATCCCAGGACCTGTTGTCTCTTTTTTGCACATGGTCAGAACTATCAAAAAGTGCAACGCCGATGAGAGACAAAAAGTCTTGGAGACGAGGTTGGCGTTGACCGTTTTTGGTTTGATTTTCTATTTGTTGTCGAATAATTTTTCCAGCAGGTTGTAGTCTAACAAAAATTTTTGTCCCCAGCGCTCTTTGAGATAAAACAGAGATCCGGGGACGAGAATGGTCAAAAAATTTACCTTGCATCATCTCCTTCATGATGAATAAAATAAAGACCAAATGATGATGTTTGGACGAATAAGTTCTAAAAAAAGGTTTAAAAGTGACGGGCCTATCTGTATATAACCATAGAACTCCGAAAAGATTTGTTTTAAATGCGCCCCTATAAAAGAAGAAAAGACAAGAAGCAAGCTTTCAGATATGTGGCTGGCACAAGCCTGTGTCGTCGTCCCTTTATATAAAAAGAAGCGAAAAAAAGCCCCCAGGGTCGAGATTGAGACACTTGCTACTCAACTTTTTGTATCTTAGCTAAGCCGGGGTGAGGTATGAAAAATTAGATTTCTGAAGATTGTAAGATTGTCTCTTAGGATACACTTAGAGACCTGGAGACGTAGTGGTTAAAATTATTCTAAAGTGTGAACATAAACTATGAAATCGATTTATGAAAAAGAAGCTTCGGATTCATTCGTTGGTAAAGAGGTCTAACCTAAACAGACTTTGAAAAAATAAGAAATTTGATACAAACAAATATTTTTTACCAATTAGATGACAAGAGAACGACCTTTGTTCTGTGGAAGCGATATCGATACGCTTTCAGCCGACGCAGTAGTTATTTATACAATTTTCGTTCTCGTTATTTCATGTTTTAACAGCTTTCGGGTTTTTTAAATGTATAAAGTTGTTTGTTTTGGACGTCACTTCAGACACGATGTTCATAACATTTTCTCATGATGACAGTTAAATTCCCGCCAGGCGAAAACCTGAGTATTCTGATGCTTAAATAAAACAAACCCGTTTTTTTCTTTTTGTTTGTAACTGGCCATAAGGAAAAATTTTTTTTTGGCTGTATATTAACAAAACATCATAAATTATATGTATAAATCAATCTAAATAAAATAAAAATATTTTAAAACATATTTGTTAAAAAAAATTATTTTTTTACTCAAACCGTCAAAAGGATATTTTATGACGTGCGTACTCTATCATGTAGAATTTGAAGTACCATAAAAAGGAAGCAGTCCTCAGACTTATTTGCCATATAGAAATTTTTAGTGGAAAAGCTGTCGTCATTAAGGGGCTGAGACCTAGCTTGGTATTGATATTAAAAAACATCTTTGTTGTTTGTTCTTATATCAACCTCGTTCCCAGGGCATTTTACGACACGAACTATTGCTGTCCCGACGTCAGAAAATATACAAGCTGCCCTGGCTAAGAAGTTGTTCTTATATATCACATTCTTAAAGCGTATTGTGGTTTCTTTTGACGCCGTGAAAATTTCTTGTCCAGTCCTGATAATCTACCACTTTTCCATAGCAAGACTATACAGGACAACCTCTTCTTTCAAAACTTTAAGGATCAAATAAGTTATTTTGAATTTGTACGAAACAATTTATCTCATCAACTTAAGCTTAAGTCAACCATGTCCAATCTCGTCCCATATTCTGATGGGACGTATTACGGGCCGTGTCTCGTCAGGATATCATCGACGTAGAAGTGTCCTGGGGACAAGGTTTAACCATTTCAGCGTTTTGTGAATTACGCTCATTCATACATGTCAAAAATGTCCAGTTCACTTTTTTGATAATAGACCTTGGGCGAAGTTGATGTTTTAATGTTAAGTTATAGGATGCCTAGCCTTTGACATCAGGCAATAAACCCAGGGGACTTTAAATTCATTCTCGTCCTCAGAGCTCTTTGAGATAAACTGCGTTATACCTGCTCTGGGGGATAGAAGGCCTTAAATTATTTTGCCCAAATATAGCGATTTGGCTTAATGCCTGAATAAAAAAAAGGGTGAACACTGAGAAAACTTGGTATTTACTTCTCACCTTTCTTTAAAAAATTTACATCTAAAAATCGTATAGGTCGCTGGAGGGATCTTCGGCTCCCCGCCCCCCATATCTTTTTCTTTTTCGTGATGCTTGTACATGACATCAAAATAAACAACATGGAGGTGCAGGACGAGAGCGAAGATAAGTTAGAAGAATCTGCCTTAGAAGGTGTTTTACCTACAGATTTTGAGTGCGTTGATAAAAAACCCGTGGGGTCTACATCGTACAATGAAATATTCTTTATAGATCAAGGGTCACAATCTAACATATATTGCAGTACAAAATTAAGATATCCTTCAACAACACAAGAAAGGTTTTTAGTTGGAACTTTAAAGGGAAAGGTATCATGCCTTGAAAGATGCGAAGTTGCTGATGCACGTGAAAAGTTCCATAGCTCTCATGATATGCAAGCACGTGAAGTCTATTTTTCTTACATACCAGGTAAATTTTAAGTATAAGGCTGATATTTTTTAATTTCTTTTTTTGTTGCTTTTTATATTATATATAAGAGACAAAGGAATACTGTAGTTCGTCTGTAAGGAGAAAGTGTTTCTCGGTGGTGGTTAAAGCTCTACCGTGTTCTGGCAATTTTATTAGCTTGCATGGGTGCGTGTAGTGTATTTGGTTGGTTGTAGAACACAGAGATTGGTACAGATAAATATGTGTATCGACTGTTACAGTTAGATGCGCTACAGTTCGGCCATATTGGCTTCAGACATCTACATATATATAAACTCATGCTACGGATACACGAAACATAAACAAAGATGGTAGCGGACACTACATCCCTCCTTACCATGAATAAAATCTACAGGAAACATAAAGCGCTGACAGAAAGACTGGCAGGACGAAGGAACAAAGGAAGCTGCCTTGGCTTTATGCTTGATGTAGTTTACACAAAAAAAATGTCTCTGTTTTTATATACACAAAGTGTTTGTTTTTATTGTCTCTCACAGATTTGTCTCGTAGTCTGCGAGGTAACGTGGAACAGTAAGGTTGCGTCGTGGTCTAACAATTTCGGTTTCATTCTCAGTGTCCGTGGACTCAGCATTACTAATGTCGTCGCTGGCGGTATTACTATCGTCATCATCACGTTCTCCATACGGTATGGTGTCCTCGCTATCCGAGTCACTTACGATCTGCTCGGGAAGATCCTGGGGTACAACGAGTGATATGCACAGTGTTGGTGTTTGCACGGGTTGTTTGTCGATACGATGGTCGGAGTCGTGAGCCAGCTGTGACGGAGGTTTTGTGAGGGTTGGATTGGTGTAGCGTGGAATAAACTTCTTGACGTGGTGTTTAGCTCTGATACGTGATGTCCCGTCTCTTGTGACTTTTACGCTTCTAGGATAGATTCCGGTTATGGTAAATGGCTTGATCTCGTAGTATGGTTCTGTTTTATTCGTTCTTCGCATGTTTTTCGCAAGGACGGTTTCTCCAATGTGGAAGTCGGCTGATACTTTGGTGTGGCGGTGAGCGTCTGCATGCGTTTTCAGCTTGTTTTTGTAGGCTTGATCCTTGTCGTTGACTAGTTTGTCCTTTGTGGTTATGGTAACTTTACGGAAGACAGGAAGGTCGTTTCTGGCTTGATGTTTGAAGAATAGGTCAGATGGAGATTTCCCGGTTGCGGTGTGTGGCGTAGTTCTGAAGTATAACAGGAACCTGTCTAATTCATTTCTCCAATCTTTTCCTTCAGCTGCAGAGCATTGGATGATTTTGCCAATGGTACGATTGAACCTTTCAACTTCACCATTTGCCTGAGGCCAATATGGTGTAACCGGGTGATGATGAATGTTATGCTGGTTCAAAAACGCTTTGAACTCATCTGAGACGAACTGTTTCCCATTGTCCGTCATGATTTGTCGTGGATAACCAAATAATGCGAATGTTTTTTGGAGTTTGTTGATGATTTGACTTGACGAGGTTCCTTTCTTCATCAACGAAACAATTGGATATCTAGTACGATAGTCTATGAGTACTAGGAGATGTTCTCCCGTTGGAAATGGACCTTTGAGATCTGTTGCTACAGTGTCCCATGGTTCATCAGGAATTTTGGTCATTTGTAACGGCTCAGGTTTGCTTGTTGATGGAGTTGTTACTTGGCAAGTGGGGCATGATGCGATGAATGCTTCCAAATCGGTGCTCATGCCTGGCCACCATACTTTCTCGCGAAGTAGTGCTTTGCATTTGACTATGCCTTGATGTTGACTGTGTGCGGTTTGCAGGATCTGGTGCCGTAGTGTTTCAGGAATTACAATGCAGGGTCCTTTCAATAAAATACCATCTTCAACAGATAGTTCTTGTTTTACTTGAAAGAAACGTTTAAATTTCGATTTCTGCCAGGATGAAGTATGAACGCTATTGATGATTTGTGGCAGCATGGTGTCAGTTTGAGTAGCTGAACGTATCTCGGACAATGACAACGACTTTGGAACAGCGTGACTCACAATGAATTTGATGTATGCGTCATCAGTTGGTTGTGTGTAATTTTCAGCTTGTTGAGGACTGCGTGATAGAATATCAGCTGCATTTAGATGTCCAGGGATGTATTTGATTCGGTATTGGTAAGCCTGTAGGCGCAGGAGCCAACGTTGAATTCGCGGTGGTGGTCTTGACGAAGAGGATAATAGAGACTCTAGCGGTTTATGATCGGTCAGAATTTGAAATGGGCGGTCATAAACATAATAATGGTAATGCTCACATGCCCATGTGACTGCTAGAGCTTCCCTCTCGGTCTGACTGTATCTACTCTCTACCTCGGTGAGCGACCTGGAACCATATGATACTGGTCGGGAGGAACCATCCGGTTGTCGCTGCGATAGAACTGCACCAAGTCCAGTGGGACTGGCATCAACAATGATTTCGGTTTCTGCGACGGGGTTGTAGAAAGCTAACGTTGGTGGGTTGAGAATCGCTTGTTTCAGCTTGGTGAACGCCTGTTGTTGTTTGCTTGTCCAGATAAATGGTTGGGTTTTTCTGGTGAGTTGTCTCAGCGGTTCTGACATTGACGAGTAGTTCTGGATGAAGCAGTGGCAGTAGTTAACGAGGCCAAGGAATGATCTAACTTCCGCAACATTTGTGGGAGGTTCGATTTGCTGAATGGCGGCAGTTTTCGAGGAGTCCGGTTTGAGTCCTTCGGCAGAGAACTCATGCCCGGAGAAGGTGATTTTAGGTACCCCGAAAACGCATTTCTCTTTATTTACTCGGAGTCCTAGTTGGTATAATCTGTGCAATACTTGATGTATACGTTGCGCATGTTGTTCGGGTGTTGACCAGATAAGTATATCGTCACTGATGTTCTTGGCCCCTTTTATTCCCGTGATTGCAAGTTCGATTTGCTTTTGGAAACTCTCGAAGGCGCTTGATATTCCATAGATTAGCCGTTTGTATCGGAATAGACCATCATGGGTAGCATACGTGGTTATATCCCTGCTTTCCTCTGCCAGTTGTATTTGGTGGTAACCCTCACGAAGGTCAATTTTCGAGAAAATTGTAGCATTCGTGAGTTCTGGGAGAATGTCGTCGATCTTAGGTATGACATGTCTCTCTCTGATAATGGCTGTGTTGGCTTTTCGCATGTCCAAGCATAACCGAATTTGTCCGTTCTTTTTGGGTACAACGACAATGGGATTTACCCAGGTGGTTGGTCCGTCGACAGGCTCAATGATATCGAGTTTTAGGAGCCGTTGTGTTTCCTCGGTGACTTTTTGTCTTGTGTGAAACGGGATTCGCCTAATCGGTTGCTGGACTGGAACAACGTCTTCACGGATGTGGAGTTTAAGTTCGAAATCCTTCAGCTTCCCGAGACCTTGAAACACCTTTTTGTTTTGATTAATGGCTGTGGATATGTCGTGTTGTACATTTGGTTGGATGTGGTTTATGTCGGCAAAAGGCTCTTTTGGTGGTCCAACTCGAAGTAGGTTGAGTTCTTCTGCGGTGTTTCGGCTTAGAAGTGATCCGCCTTTCCCCAATACGACGATGAACTTTGCAACGGTAAAGTTGTTGTTAGCATAGACATTGGTGGTAAATTCGCCTCTCACTGTAAGTGGAGCTGTAGCTTGATATGGGTATATGTTCACCTTCGTTTTGGTGAGCTGTGGTGACGGTTTGATTTTGTTGAAGGACGGTACGTCTAGAATGTTAGTGGTTGCACCAGAGTCTATTAACATGTCTACTTTGCAATTATTGATTGTGACTGGTGTGGTTGTTAGTGAATCTCCCAATTTGAAAACATATATGTCGACAAATTGGTCATCGTCATTTTCATGTGTCTCTGGTAAGTTTGTTGGTACGTCGTCTGTTTGCTGATTTTCGATTTGGTTTACATGTTGCCTTTTGGGTTTGTGATATTGTTGACTTTTACACATTTGTTTGAAATGTCCTATTTTCCCACAGGATTCACACATCTTGCCTCTGCTGCGTCGACAGTCTGCGGCTTTGTGTCCCATAGCACCACATCGTCCACACATCACTTTCCCTTGGTTTAGTCGGTTTTGATGACTTGGTGGATAATTGTTATTTTGTCTGTTGTGGTTTTGATACCGATGACTTGGTGGATAATTTTTATTTTGTCTGTTGTGGTTTTGATACCGGTTGCTGGAGGGTGTGCGGTTGTTGTGCGAGAATGGTCTACCTCGATGTGGACGTGACTGTATATTAAGTCGGTTGACAGCAGAGTTCAGGTCTGGTTCTCGGTTCGTGTTCTCGATCTGTTGATTCTGGTGAGTGGCGTTTTCTTCCAGTTGACCCATTTGGATAACTTTCTCGAGCGTTAGAGTGGTTGCGGTTAGTAGCTTCTTTCTGAATTCTGAAGATTTACATGCGGCAATTACTTGGTCTCTGATGTGTTCGTCTGTTTGAGCGGCATACTCACAGTATCTAGCAAGTTTGCGTAATCTGGTAATGAATTGTTCTATACTTTCACTGTTCTCCTGTTTAGCATTATGAAACACTGATCTTTCATAGGGCACATTCTTTTGAAGTAAGAAGTGAGCGTCCAGAGCTGCTAGGGCCTCCTCGTAGGTGGTACCTTGGTTAGGAAGGGTTTCAAAAATCTCTTGAGAATCGAATCCCATCAGGTGAAGGAGCAGTGCACGTTTTCTAGGATTGTCAGTAACACCTGATGCAGCAATGAAATAATCGAAAGCCTTTTTCCACTTATCCCATCGTTGAGCTATTGAATTTGGGTCACCCTTGGGCGAAAATGGTGGAATACTCGGTATTTGTAGGTGCGCTGCGGCCATGTGGAGTGGTGAGTTCGGTAAGGAAAGTGTAACTTACAGTCTCTTGTTCGGTCTTGTTTCACGCGAACAACTTGAAATAATTATGGTAGAGTGTTCTCTAGATATTGGTAATCCTCGTCGCCAATGTAGTGTATTTGGTTGGTTGTAGAACACAGAGATTGGTACAGATAAATATGTGTATCGACTGTTACAGTTAGATGCGCTACAGTTCGGTCATATTGGCTTCAGACATCTACATATATATAAACTCATGCTACGGATACACGAAACATAAACAAAGATGGTAGCGGACACTACAGTGCGCACTCCCTCGTAGTTGATTGGATTACACAGACTGGTTTAGCATTGCGCTGGCCCCTCGGGGTGTCAGGCTTCCTGTGGCAATGTACCAAATGGGGCCGCCAGTTCGATCGCAATCCAACAAAATACGGCAGAGCTTGGAGTGTTAGCATGTAGCATCGATACTGACTCTAACTACGTGTCTGTCATATAAACCTTGTCCCCCAAAACAGGGCTCTGCCCTGTACCAGCTTGGGGGACTTACAGCACCCCCCAGACCCCCAGCTGATTTTCAAACTCTGCGCATCGCGCTAGCGGTGTGCCCAAACTAACCTCTGGATACGCCACTCACCAGGATTCTTTGCAACACCCATCGACCTCGAGCTGTTGTTGTGGTTTTTGAAGACAGCTTCTAGCCTTATTGGCTGCCTTACTTTTTAATAATTTTCTTTGTTCAAACACTTACCACTTCTTTATGGAGACACTAGGAGATCTACATCTACATTTAAAATACCTGAATTCCCACTTTTATGCTTTGAAATTAATTATCTCCTTAGTGCATCTCAACCATATTCCACTATCACAATGAGCATTCTTCCCTGTTTTTTACTTATATTATGCAATAATGGTGACATTAATTTAAAAGCAAAAGAGTGTGATAAAGTCAATTATTATTATAACCATGCTTTAATGTCCTGTGATTTCTTCCTTGTTTTTGTGTTTTGTCTCCAATTGAAACCCTCGGATAAAATTTATTTCTATTTTAAAAATTGAAATATGGAAAGACCAGCAAGAAAGGAGCAGAGTTTTATCGAACTCCATCTCAGTGCTCATTTAAAGTTAAGGCTGTTTATTAACTACAATTTCACACAATCATTTTACAACAGCCTGCTTTTTAGACAAAATAGGTGATTAACAAGATCGTTAAATATGGCATCATAAAAAAATAAACAATAAATTCAAGATATTAGGATACCATTATTTCCAGTACTAGTAAGTTTAGACACTAAAATGCTGAGAAAGTCATAACTCAGGCTAAACTTTGAAATAAATAAAAAAAACGTATATGTTAATTTTTTTGATCAGGGTGATTACACGCCTTTAACATGTTGTCTCAGCACTCTGCATCTCAAAACACAACAGATAAATGGTAGCCAATCAGAGAAATCTGCAGATTGAGTGATTTAACACTGGTTACATGGAAAGGAAAAATGGAGCTTAAAACCGTAAACAAATGACCGCCTTAATTAGCAATTAGGAAATTGTTTGGCAATTACTCATTTAACGTTTAGGTGGTGCATATGTTATTGTGAATAAGATCAGCTAGTTAAAAATTGTGAAGCCTGGTCATGCTTTTGCGCATATGACCCTCCCTTTTAAATTTCCTATGCCCTGAATTACTAAAATACATTCCATTATTTTCTAGTCATAACTGGGAAACAGAACATTGGTGGCATGAAGTGGATTGCATATCAAGTTTTTTCACTGGCTTCTAATAAAAGCAATCCTCGTATTTTCATTTAAGTACAGCAAACAACACAGCCTTTTCCCCATTACTTGTAAACTCCTATACTTTACACCACCCCCTGCAATTTTCCCAATGTTTTATCCACTTTGTGAATGGGGATCTCACTTTGTAATGTTTGCACCTACCATTTTTTTCTATCAAATGTCTTTTGTATGTAATGCGTTTAAAATTTATATCTCATAAATTTTAATTTTAATTTGTTTGTTAACATGAGAATTATTATTTAGGTGATGCTGAAATTATTTCAATGGATGCATTTTACAAACATCAGACAATACGGGAAAGTAAACGTTTAATTGTAGGTGTGACACTTATTTTATTGAAGGTATGTACAACAGAAAAATGCTCCACCCTATACTGATAATCGTTTTTTTGTGAATAAATGCATCAATTAATTCTATATTTTTAGCCTTACGACAAAGACGTCCCTCCAAAGCATTTTTTTAACATTTACAATGCGTTGGAACCTGGTCAGGAGTTTGATTTGGACAAATTGGCACGTAAGTATAAAATTCATTATACAGAACTCTTGTATCTAATTAAAGTGTATAATATTTACATGTCATTGTTATTATAGAAACATGTAAATAATAAATATATGTCTAAATTTTATAGAGAACAAAGATATAAGGAACAAAATTAGAAATCCTAATGGCATTCTTAATTTTTAAAGTCGATCATGAAAATGTAAAAAATGTTTTTTCTCATCATTTTGCTCCTTACAAGCTTGTTTTTTATCCTTCACCTCCACCATCGAGCTTGCTTTGTTTACAGTAGCCGTTTTCTTAAATAGAAAATAAAATGTATCTTTTTATATTTGAAATCCTGTGTGTTCTAACCTAAACACTTCACTGAGGACATTGGTATTAGATTTCTTTTGTCGTTACAACTGAAGAACTTCTTCCAACTTATTTTGTAGAAGTTTGCCAGCATCAAAGACTTGGATTTATTCCTTATCATTTATTTCATGCAAAGTAAGTACTGTTTATTCTTAGAGGGTATTTTGAACTCCATTCTTTTCTTACTGAATTACTTCTTGCAGAAAGTATTTTTCGCAACTTCTCTGTTAATTTGCTTAAAATTTGTTCTTTAAAATGGTAAAATTAGTGAGAAGAGATTTCTCCCAAATATTTGAATCATTCATAAAAACATGTTTCATTTTTAAATTTGATATTTTTTTGGCTCCAGACGTACAGAGAGAGAAAGAGAGAGAGTTGTTATGATAAATAACATTGTTTTCAGATTTATTGCTTTGTCGTTTTTGTGGCCTTTTTTTTCGCAAAAATGTAAAATGACCTTCCGTTCAAGAAAATATATTCACTCTTGTCATTTAGAATTCGTGAAAAATTATTTTTGAAAAAAATAACTATAACTATCATAAGGTATTATGTTTTTTTCTTCTAGTATTTACGTAAATGGTGGATATGAAACAGTTTTCTTGTTGGCTGGTAGCGACCAACAGATTCATCTCTTCAGAGGAGATGTATGTGTTTTAACATTTGTTGAATGTGTTGATTAAATCATCGAAAAGACGGTGTAATAATTTCATGTTAACTTTTTAGTTACATTGCTTGTGAAATAGTAATAAAGAGGAGCGGTTAATTTCTGGTGGCAAAGGAGGACCCATTATATTTCGGTCCGATGGGCCACAATAAATTTTTAAAATGTTACCTTCTAGACTGTCAAAAATGACCTGGTTTTTCAACTCGTTATATTTAAATTTGAACGAACATCATAAGTTTTTTGGACACTGTTCTATATACCGTTCTAAAGGCGAAAATCCACTTCGTTCGCAAAGCACGGCCTACTTAGCGCTGCATGATCGAGCGTAGAAGCGGCACAATGTCCACTTGAAACAGAATTGCGCGCATTTCAAAACGATCATAAAGGCGCTCTTAAATATTGCGCATATTGAGCGCTTTAATGCGTGCGCTTTGAACCGACGTGCTCAAAGATTGAAGTGGACTATTCATTTCAAATCATTCATTAGTTTAACAGCGATACCTGTTTTATAAAAACATTATTTGGCAAAAATGGGGTTTCCCTAGTTGCCTGTGTCGCCAGCCCTGGTATAAATCATTCTCTTTGTAGACATCAACAACATCATTTGTTGGGAATTTGACTTAATATACTATCTTTAGATGGTACGTGAAATCTTGGATTGTCGAGTTTGTTTTTACAATAGAACTCCTATGTTCTAAGCTTATTTGTTATTAAAGAGTTTAAAGATGTAACATTAGAAAATTGTAATTCCTGTCCTAAATTATTTTTAGGCAGTAAACCAAACGTCCAAGATCTGATCTGGAGAATTTTTTTGTTAAAGAACAAGGCAAACCTGATCTTAATTTAACTCGAACTTTTATCCTAGGATCAATTAAAGTTTGATGAACACCCTTGTGGCAAATACTTCCCTGAATTTACAGACATTCCTGGAAGGTTAGATTTTTACCCAATTTGTATGTAGGCTTAAACGAAAGAAAATAAAACTAAAGGTATTTTTAAGTTAGGTAGGCACGGCGTTGATATTGTATTTTAAATTCTAGATGACCTAAGGGAAGGAGTTTTTCATTACAAATAAAATCATTTGCATGCTACTTTCGCACTGTTTGCACTAAAAACCTCAGTCATTTTAATTGCGAAGCTGTAGGTTTTCCACTTATGAAATATACACATCTTTCCATTCGCTGAAGTAAATCCCCCGCCGGAATTTCTTTCTTGAGGAGTATATTTTAATTAGAATATGTAGCAGCCAGGGGGTAATTTTTCGTTGTTACTTTATTTATTAGAGTTATTTGGATGGATGTGAGAAATTGCGATTCGTGTACACGCGTGTCTGTGTTTGGTTGTGATAACGGATATTTACGTGTAAGCGTTACTGATGTTTGTAAAGCAGGTATGACCACGAATTTATGGTATTTGTAAGTGTTACTTGTCTGATCACACCACCTGCAGTGACATTTTATGTCAAAAAGATCGATGTGATATGCTGAAGTTTACTTGTGATTATCATTTAAACAGTTCAAGCTTCTTTACAAAGATCAAAGAATTTTTAAACTTTCACTACACATTGCGCGTTTCTAACGACAACAACAACTAACCTACCATAAAAATATATTCTGTGTGCGAAGTTATTTCACGTTGAAAAACTCAATCTGAACGTGATTACTGCTTGAAATTTAGTCCAACTGACTCGTTTTTGGCACTTTCAAATTCTTATCCAGTTCCCCATAACGCTTAGCGCACGAAACACGAACGAAAACAGCCGCCGTAGCTTAGTGGTTTACTCTCGCATTTTGTGCGGGAGACCGGGGTTCGATCCCCCTTGGCGAGTGAATGTTACCATAGCCCTGGGTTAAGCCAAGTCATGCGATGGGAATTTGGGAGATGGCGCACTGTGTGGGCCGTTAGATGTTGCAGGAAGTTGAACGGTTGAGCGTGGACCATAATTGATTCTTCGTAGCTAAAATGAGAATTAAATACTCTGGGATTTCCCATCTAAGCCATGACCCCACATCTATCTATCTATCTGTCCTCATTAGCGCCGTTGCTTCTGAGGAGTAGGTTGTTATGAAAAGGTCTTCTATGCTTTAGAAGGTGAACTACTTTGCAATTCCCTTTCCAACTATCGATTTGAAAAATTTATGCTATTTTTAGAGGTACTCCGGACGTGGTCATTACCAATGGATGGACCAATATCATCAGTTCGTTTGTTTACGTTATTTGCAGAGAAGGAAATTACATTCAACGAACTGCAGGATACAGTAGGTAATAAGAACCATACCATTTCCTTGTCCTTCACCATTACCTTTATTCCTCGTCACCACACCTTAACTTTTCCTCGTTCTTTATCATGCTCTTCAACGTTGCACTGTGTCTCATGCATCTTTTTGTTCCACTCATTTTTCTAATTCCTTGATTTGGTCTTTACCCGTTTTTACTTCTTATTCTTTCTTAGTTGCTCATCATTTTCCTTTAATACTTTGGATTGGGTTTAAAGGCAAAAACAATTTTTAAAATTAATTATATTTCCTTGTGTACATCGTTACATCATCATCAGATCAAACTAATCAAACTAATCATTAATTTGATCTGATGATGATGTGACATAAACCCAATCCAAAGCTTTAAATAAATAATGGAAAGGCAATCCTATAAATCTTACATCATCTTCCTGTTTCTTATCATTTCCATTATTATCATTTCACCCCTTCCTCGTTCCTCACTCTGCACTGCCATTAAAAGAAATTAACCTCCAAGATGCGCTTTTTCATTTTAGTTTCACCTCGTAGCAGTCTGTGTAGTAGCAGCGACATCAATCTACTTGTCACCAGTGCTCTAGAAGTATCTGCTGTCTTTTTGTAAGTTTGGGGATATTCGACGCTTAAGAAGCAGATAAAATTTTAGGTTGCAACCTTGTCCCCAGGGCTCTTTTTCTCTTTCTGGCAATCTCGGGCGGCCCCGTTAGGTTACAGAAACCTGCTTTTTCTTTCAACTTGTAACTGAGTAATTTGCAGTGTGATATAGTGGGATAACAGGATTCTGTTTTTAAAAATTAAACCTAAGCTACAGTATACTCTCGATAAGTGGGACACTCAAGGGACCGAACAAAAGTGTACTACTTAGCGGGCGTCCTACTTATCCGAATTTCCTTGTAAGTAGGGTTTTCATACAAAGGCTTAATTTGTCCTAGTTATCGAGAGATTTAGAGCAACAGATGTAAGACTTTTGCCTTAATCAATTTCCTTGAGTATAACATACTTTTTGGTTATCGGTGTAAATTTCAGCTTCCTTTTTTGACCTAGCTGAGGCATGACTGCACACGTGAAGAAACAACCAATGTGTAGAATAGATTTGTTGACAAGTTTTTGATTAAAATCAATGCAATGTCTTCTGTTTCAAGAAAAAAATATGAAGTCATTCCATTGCATGTCCTACTTATCCGACGTTTTTGCCTCAAGGGACCGAGAAAAAGTGTACTACATAGCGGGCGTCCTAGTTATCCGGGGTCCCAGTTATGCGAAGTTTTTTTGCTTGAATAGGGTAAGCAAGTTCAAGGGACCGAGAAAAAGTGTACTACATAGCGGGCGTCCTAGTTATCCGGTGTATCACTTACGCAGATAAAATTTGAAGAACGAACGCCAATACTTTCTAATATCCTTACAGGACTCACATTCATAGCAGTATTTTTTACTAAGGCGTAATAATGTATATATAATACGTATAAATATATTAACCTGTATAAACATTCAGAAATAATAATAATAATAAAAATAGTAATAATAATAATAAATTTATTTTTCTTCGCCATCTTCACAAATTAAATCCTCTCTTAAATTTGCACGCATAACGTATGACTTATATTTAGGGATTAGTTTTACCTCTTTAGAAACGTTGCAGACAAAGGCTTAGATGATATGGTCATATTAAACCAATCAGATCAATACGATAGTGTTACTTGCTCGTGTGTAACTGACATTGATTGTGATGGAAATCAAGAAATTATTCTTGGAACGTATGGCCAGGTAAATCTGATTGCTAAAAAAGTTGCATCCTCTTCGTCAACTACCTTATTTGTAATTATTTTTGCACATAATTTTCGCGCGGTGAAAAAAAATCTATTTGTATGTATTAAATTTTGCGCAATAGCAATTTGAATGTATTTTGCGCGCATTTTTGTTCAAATTTCTCTACATATAACAAGGAAGAAATACTGAACTTCAAAGTTTTAAACAAAAAATATGGACGCGTTTTTTATTTTTGCCTGTATTAATTTTTGCGCAAAATGTCTTTCGCATAATTTCTGTACCAAGTTTCGTGCGCTAACAAAACATTTTTGCGTGAATGGGAGAAAATAAGTACACGCCAAAATTAGTACGGAAAAGGTAGCTAATCTGAAAGTATCTATGCAACTGCTCTATGTTGACCTTTGAACGTGAAGTAATTTTTCTCTATTATAAAAAGAAAGTAGATGTAGGGATACATGTTTTTTGTTTAAACCATGTTATTTATAAGCATTCGTCGGCTTAAATTTAGTCCTTTTTTAAGCATATACATTATGTGAAGCTTAAGAAAATGTTGTGTAGTTTTCATGTTTTTAGTTTCGTGAGCAGTTTTTCTTTTTATTCTATATGTCTGAATTAACCAGTATGTAGTGAGATTTGAGTTGTAATTACTGATGTTCAAAATATGAATGCAATATTTTTTTTTCAAATAAGCATATTTTGAGCGTGATCATGTGTTTTTCATAAGCATATTACAATAAATATCTTTGCCATTAAGCTTAACCTAAGCATATTTTGAGCCTGAAAAAGTACTTCTTATAAGCATCTTAAGCCTCATTTTGGAATTTCAATTGCTTATAAAAAAAACATGTAATGAGGTCAGTATAATTAAAAAAGCATGCTGCAGGTTTAGTAATATGACAATGAACATTTTATAATTTAGCAATTTAATATTTTTTCAGGAACTGCTTGTCTACAAATGGTTTGCACCATCTAATGGATTTAGCCACCTAGTTCACTTCGATCTGATTTGGCAAAAACAATTTTCGAAACCATTGTTATCAATACATGGTCTTGATTTGATGGGAGATGGGATGCAAGAAATGGTAGTCGTATCATTGACCGGTGTTCATATTCTGCAGGTTTGTTAGCATTTGTTTGCAGTTCTACTCGAGTGATATTTTATCAAGCATTCGTAAATACGGCTATAAATTCTTTCACGAGAGCCTTCAATCGCAAAAATAAGTTATGTAGTTTACATTACGTTGTAATGTAATCGCAAAAAATTTGTTCCTCAAACAAAAGTTATTTTTATTCCCTTAAGCTCCAGGGGTTTCTAAAATATTCATAGAATATATGTACTTTTTTAGCATGAAGTGGAACAAGCTGCTGAAAAACTATTACAGAAGATGATCGATGCATTTCCTAAAAAGGCGTCACTCGACAATAAGAATAAATCACAAGAGGATGATACAAATACTTCCGAACTTGATGACGTAATCCGATCGATTTGTTCATCCAATAATAGCTACAATGAAATCACGTGATCATCTCATCGCTTGATCAAAAGTTTCCGCGCAGATAGAATATTGTGACATAGCTTTAGATATTCGCAAAAACACGACATGAAAGCAATATATCCCCTAATTTTTATAAGAGACCAAGCAAAAGACCAACTGGTAATAGGTTCTTAAATTCTGAGGTCATTTTACTAGACAAATTTTCTTCACAAATTTCTTAATTTTGACGGGGTCTATGAGGGATATTCAATTAAAAACATGATTTTGACTCAATAAAGACACTACAAAAATACAAGAAAAGATGAAATAGCGCCTTTTTCGCCTTTTTTTCATCACGGTGTCTGTTCCGTTGAAATCGTTAATTTTTAAGTAGTCTTCCGATTTGTCTCAATATTTCTCCAATTTTTTGTTATACTCGGTGATAATACCTGAATGCCATTTGAATGCCATTGATTGATGGCATTCAAAAAGTTTCATACTTAAATTTTTTACATTTTTACGTAAGTAAAAGTTTCTTAATCTTTTGGAAGACGACTGGTCATTTGCTCATAAAGTGTTTTTTTATAAAAAAATGTGTGAACTGGTCCATTCAGTTATTTAGAAATCTATAAAAAGTGTAAAGTTACATAAAAATAGATTATAACGTATTATACTATTAAAAATATTTGAGAAATACTTTATAAAAATAAAGACTCTGATATTTTATCCCAAACGATTTATTTTCTTGAGATGATTTTTCGCGACAAAATTATAAAGCAGTTTTAATTTGAGAAATTGACAACAAAGTAGGATTTTGTGAGTAAATGACACCTAAATTTGGGAATAAAATGGAGACTAAACGATTAACAAAGAAGTCATCAAGCAGTATTTAGGTCAGTGCAAATTTACCTGATGCTCATAAAGAAACGGTGTTGTTAATAAATCTACCACCAAGTATAAATTATATAACTTAACAAAAGATGTTAAAATTGATTGCATTTTGCAAATAATAATGATAATAATTTAAGTACTTGTGGTAATTAAAAAAACTTTAGTTATTTCAAATGTACATAGAATTCTATTAAAAATAATTAACTAAAGTTAAAAGCGTTTGATATGTTGTGATCCAGTCCATTATATCCATGTTTTCTTCCTAATGTTTGGTATATTATTCCAACAGAATATAGCCAGCAACTAAATTCTTTCCATCTTTTACCAAAATCAATCTTTTTTGACAGTAAAATTTGTCTGCAATAGTGTAACGAGTTCTGACAAATCATCAATACAAAAATCTGCTTTATTTTTAATGTCAGTGTTGGAAGGTTTCGTCATCAGTACAGTGACTAAATAAAGATTTCACTAAAATTAAGTAAGTTGAGCAGAATTTAGAAAAAAGACATGTATATCTAAAATCAAGTATATATCCCAGGCGAGGTGGTGGTATTTGTTTAATGATTTCTCTGTTAGAATATTCATGTTTAATAAATGTTTTCTGCAATACAAACCTGACCCTGCTCGGTTCCCACATTCAATATCTTGCCAGTCATCCCCAACAACTAGAACCGTTTCTTCTGGCGCCTTCCAAGCTGCACAAATATGATGAACGGGAGCTGGATGAGGTTTCGTTGGAAGAAAGTCCCGGGTTACTATCTATAAAACAAGCATTCTAGCTAAAAAGATATCAAAAAAACAAAAGCTTGTAGCTAGCTATAACATGTTTTAAATTTTAGCACCTTTGAAAACAAGTGTTTCTCCTCAGAGAAAATTGCTTTGTTGTCCCTGTGTATAAATCTTTTAATAAATGAATCAACACACTTTTTATTATTTCTAGTTAGTAGGGCAGTTTTTAACTGTTCTCTTTTTAAAAAGTAAAACAGATCGTGTATAGATGGTTTTAACTGAAGTTGTTTATTCCCTTCGTCTTCAAAGTCTTCTATAATTTTATGTATACGCGGCTTGTCATAATCTGGAGCACTATTTGCATAATCCAATATGTCAACTTCGTCAGAAATACCAAGCCTCTCCCTTAGTTCTTGAAACTTTAGAACAGGAATTGTCAAGGTTCCATCCATATCAAATATGACGCCGTTAATTGGCAAAGTTGTCTTCATGTTTGTAGATAATCTTTGATAACATAACCTAGCACTCATTGAAAGAGTCATTCTTTAATTGTAATTCTTGGTTGTCTGGCTTGGAAGAGGCTATACTTCGCAACTCGAAAGACCGCCATTATGTTTTGTCAAAAACATAAACAAGTCCGACCCGGGTGATACTTTTATTTACAATACAAATGGCAGACGCAGCTGTTAGTGAGACTTCCAGCAGTGTGGTGGAAAATCAATCTTCTTTTATTGGAAAAGAAGGAAAACTTCTTAAAAAGGGAAAATTCCTTAATTCGTGGCATGAATGTACATTAAAACTAGAAAAAGACTGCATTGCATACAAAAAGATTGATAAAAAGGTAATTTTCAGAAAGCAAACATCATCTCCCCAATATTACTTCTCTTTAAACAAGGTAAACACCTAATTAGGTGACATGGCCTAATTAGGCAAGTCGTTTAGTTAGGTGGAAGATGTAGTTCACTTAGGCGACCTGTAGCCTAACTAGAAGAAAGAAAACTTACTGTTGCAAATACGTGAAAATTATTGCGTTTCGCACTGCAATTTTTATGCGAATTAAATCTGTTTACTTTGCAGCATATTTTGACCAATTATCGTCTTATTTGCACGACGCATTGGCAGATTATGGCTCAAACCTCCTGTGTCAATCTTTGTTGTTCTAAATAATGGACTTCAGCCATCCACACTGCATGGAAAAAAAATGGGGACCAAAACGTAATGCGCGAATTAGCCTACCGTCGCCTAATTAGATTAGGGCTAAACTATAGAATACCCCCCGTAAAAAAATTAAGACTATAAAACTCTGCAACGCAGCAACGCAATAATAAAAAAAAATAAACTAACAAATATAGCAGCAGCAACGCAGCTACGCAAAGCTCACTATTTCTAGATTAAAACACAGTTGGACAGTTAAACTAAACTAAAATATCAACTACCAAGTTGGTTTGTTACACTAAACATTTCGCAATATAACGACTTCGCTTTTATGATTCTATAATTTAGCCTCATAGTGTATACATTCGTAATGACAAATTTTTCGTTCTTTAAATAGTTTCCTTATTCATTTAATATTTTTAGTTATTAGAAAACATTTATATAATGTCATACAATGTTTTTTTAAACTGGTCTAATTCTAAAAACGAAACTTTTGCTCAGATCCCTCATAACTATCTAAAACCATTTTCAACTATTTTTCTGAGTAGCTGCGTTGCTGCGTTGCTGCGTAGATGAGTATCTACGTTGCTGTATTGCTACGTTGCTGCGTAGCTGCGTTGCTGCATAGCTGAGTATCTACGTTGCTGTATTGCTGAGTAGCTGCGTTGCTGAGTAGCTGCGTTGCTCAGCATCTACGTTGCTGTATTGCTGAGTAGCTGCGTTGCTGTGTTGCTGTGTTGCTGCGTAGCTGCGTTGCTGCGTAGCTGATTATCTACGTTGCTGTATTGCTGAGTAGCTGCGTTGCTGAGTTACGTAGTTTTAATTTTTTTACGGGGGGTATTCTATAGTTGCTCCTAGATTAGTTTACCTTGACTGTTCTTAGGGGCTGTGTGGTGACTAGCTAGCTAGCTAGGTATATAGAGCTAATAGTAATCTAGTAATATTTCTATAACATTCGATACGCGTAAAAAGTGCGGGCGAGTTCGGCGTTTTGAAAAAAAATCAAGTGTTTGCCCAAAAAACCCCGCATAGACCCGAACAATACCCGAAAAAGAAAAGAAATACAGACACTAATGATTCAAAAAACTATAAAAATTAAAATAAACTTCGCTATGTGGTAGCGAAGTTCTTAAAAGAACTGTTTTTGATAGTTTATAAGATAAGATAAGTTTATAAGATTTACTTGATGAATAACTTATATATAAACTTTATTAACTCCTTTATCTTCAAGCGCCTTCTTCCAACTATCGTACGCATGGTATGTTACAAGGAATTGCATTTTGGGAATGTTCCTGGCGAGTTCGGGAAAGTGCGGGCGGTTTCGGACGACAACCGTCAATTTAATTCGAGAAGTCGCCCGAACTTTTCTAATTTCAAGATCAAAAGATGCCTCTACCTGAAAATAAAATTTGAAATGGACTGGTCCACGGCTTATCGCCTGCATTATTTTGCCTGTCGATTTGCGTAAAAGGTCTGGGGATTATAAACAACATGGTCACGATGAAAGTCGTCTATGTATATAATCATAGTCATAAGAAAAAAGATAGTCTGGTAAGAAACAATGATCTATTGTTCTCATGTCTTTATGGGCGAGATATACTGGCGCCCAAACCTCCGATCCTGCACAGAAGTTCAAAATGGCGCATTTTTAACTGTTGTTTGTGCTGTTGTTTGGACTTCTTTCTTGGTATTTGGGTTATTTGTTGCAATTTTTACTATGCCTGGCGAAAATTGTGCTATATTTGGATGCCCTACATCACGGAGAAACAAAGAGCTCAGTATTTTTAAAGTTCCACTACCCAATACTGATGTAAACAAGAAATGGGGGAAGGAACTTATTAGTATTATTATGAAAGATAGGGTCATTGATGATCAACTGAAAAAACGCATCGCAACATTTAAATTATATATATGTGAACGTCATTTTTCTCAAGAACAAATCTGGGTTTATTCAACTCGCAAAAGCTTGAAAGAAGGAGAGCTACCTCATCTCAATCTTCCACAAAAAAGTATTGATCAAACCACTTCAAAAGCTCCTCGATCCAGTACTTCAATTCAAAAACGGGAAGATTTTAATATTATTCAAGATCTTTCACCGCCTCCTTCTCCAACCACTATATATAGAAACTTGTTTGACTTCAGTCAACGAATTTCAAAACTGTCATTGAGCAGCTGTTGGCATATTGACATTCAAGACACACTAGTTATTGTTACTTGTACTTCATCTGACCATATCATCCCAAAGTATGAAATATTCATTGATCAATCTCTCTCATTTTCATTGAGAATATTTGGATGGATGTTACCTAGCGATCATGAATTGTACACCTCCTATAAAAAGTCTTTTTATAACATCACCCTTTCAAATTTTATAGCAGAACTTAATGGTTATAAATTATGTGTTGGTATTGCTGCACCAGATTGTGCTAATAGCAGGGAATTATCCTTTCAAAAGCATGTTATTCCCAAAAAGTTTGATTATTTGACATTTCAGCAAAAATCATTCAAGTTGAATCTTCACCAAGATCAATATTATCGTTCAAATTTTTGCAGTATTTTAACTTTGTCTGTGAAACCTAATCCTTGTGCTAATTGTACAGCACATAACGTTAAATTTAAATCATCTACAGCCCAGAAAGAAACCAATTCAATTCAATCAAAGAAGTTGTTAAATTCCTTTTAGAACATGGTGTACCATATATTCTTTCAGAAAGATTTTGCCCGGATGACTTAGAAAACTATTTTGGTAGACAACGTGCAATTGGATCTCGTCGTGACAATCCTTCTGTAAGAGATGTTGGGTATAATGATAATATCATCAAAGCTCAATTTTCCGTAAGACTTATTGCTGGGAATGTTCAGGGGACAAGCAGTAAATTTAACATCATTGATGACACTCCATTACCGAAAAGAAAGAAGACTCAGTAAACCCAAAAGTTCTGGACATGAACTTAAACTGTCACAACGGCTATTTTTATAGCCACAAATTTAAAAACACATTATTTTTTGGTTTCTCTTATTCTGAATGACTAGAGATTGGCTTTTGTTGATGGTTCACTCCAGAAATGCTAAATTCATTTTTATTATGGAATTAGGCAGATTAAACCATAATACTACTCAAGGGTAAATTTGTTTGTTTTTAATTTAGCGAATGTCGAAAAAATGACATATTAATAATATTTACTATTTGAAGCTGCAAAAAATTACTATATAGCAGCAGCTTTTTTTTACTTGGTAAGCTAAGCCGAATAATGATTTTTATTAAGTGTGTGGCTATAAAAATAGCCGTTATGGCAGTTTTTAAAGTTCATGCCTGGAACTAAGTCAATCAGTGTCCCATGTCTGTGCTGCTGCTTGATTTCTTTATTTCAGTTCTTAGTGATCTCTTTTTTGCAGCCTTCTTAGCAGCTTTGTGTTTTTCACGTATATCTCTTGCATATGAAAAACTCCGAACTCTTGTATACAAAGTGAGCATATATGTTCCAGAAGGTTTATAGTGACTTCTTTGCTGACTTTTGGATCCACAGTATAACAAACACTATTAAAGTTCGACAAAATAGAACAGTTTTTCAACATATCTTCAACAAGATCATGACATTTCAAAGTTGTGCTGAAATGTGAAGTTTTCGATCGGAATATTTTTTCACATTCTCGAAAAACATCTTGAATTTGTTTATTCACTCTCCACAATCCACCTCTGTCCCGTATATTGATCAGTGTCTGCGAATTGTCACAGTCAACTTTGCACGCCTGTAAAATTAAAATAGCCTGCTTGTTGTAATCAGTACACTTCTTTGAGAAACGGAATTTTGTGTGAAGCTTATGTACGATAAATCCAGTTATATATTGCAAACTTTTCAGCTCATTTTCAGAAATCGCCAAAACAGTATCAGGAAGAGACGCCATAACTTTATCGGTTCCTGAGAGATGAAATTAAAATGTGATTAGCAACTTCAGTTAATAAAATGTTGCTTAAAGTCACATCTTCAAACTTTAAGGGTAGAAGATTATCCCCTAGTAAGCCATAAAAATGAGAATAAAAATCCTCAGCATCACCATGAAAACTTTCAATCAGGGGCTTTATTTTGTTCCAAAGTTCAACAGCTTCATCAGTTGAAAATTTAAATTTATCCTCTGAAAACATACATCTTGCTGATTCAGGTAAACATCTGTCACCAAAACATATCTCAGCACCTTTTTTCACCATTAATTGTAATGTTAATGGATGTAGCTTCTTTTGACAATTTTGGCACGGACAGAAAAGGGCTAGCATCTGGCATTTCTGACAAGGCATGCTTAACATTACAATGTCTGGTTAGACCACGTTGTGATTTGCAAACTTTATCGCAATTTTGGCAACGGTAAACCTCATCTTTCTTGCAGCTTTCAACTTCTGTTACAACAGCATGTAATTCTGTGTTAAAATCCACGTTATCTTCCAAAAAACCACCATCAATTAACTCAAATAAATCATCAAGATCATCTCCAGCCAAGTAATCCACTCCTATTTGAGCCGCCATTATTAAATTTCGTGCAGTATCGGAGGGTCGTCCGACACAACTTAAGGATAGGTTGCGCAAACAATGTCGGTGGTCGTTGCCTCTAGACTATCTTTTTTTCTTATGACTATGATATAATGTAATAATATGTTTGTGTTTTTTTGTTTTTTTTTCACAAATTTTGAGGGACGCGTCCTCTTGTTGCTAGAAAAGAAGGAGACAGAAAATAGAGAACACCACAACGGCTTCTATAGTCTAGAATATTTTGCTAAACTTTACAAGAAAAATTAAATTAAAAATAGTAGGAAAAAATGAAGACACACAGTTCCCGTATTTGCATTACAGCACAGCTGCTGTGTAGCTACCTACAGCTTTCAGCTAGTTATGTGATGATCAAAAATTTTCCTCTTTAAAAGTACGCTATCTGCATATCTACATTGCATTATTTATATTTAGATCAAGAATTCTCATTTCCTATAAGTGCATATCTGCATTGCAGCTTTTATACGATATATACTCTAAAAATTCTTGGTAATTTGCTGCATTGCAGCTTTTATATGCTTTTACCAAGAAAGATTTTGCTGTACGAATTCCAGAGTTGCCCTAAATGTTCTCTTCTTATACAAGATCTTTTTTACCCAGATACACACATATTTCTTATATTATAACGTTCAACTTCAGCCCTGTGAATCCAAAATCCTGAAGGTCGGTTTTGCCGACCTACAACAAAAAAGAGGTTGGCAAAGCCGATTTAGAGGTACTTCAGGGATCGGCACGTTATATTCCCCTTTACATTAGAGGTTTAAATTGAAAATTTGCCTCAACTAGTCTGAAATAACTTGAGATGCGGATTCTATATACATAACATATAAAACTGGAGTGAAGTGGTTTTTCTTGTCTATAACAAAGATGTTTTAAAACCTCACATTAAAGAGCTTTTTTTAGCCAATAAATATAAAGCTCCTTCTGTGAATTTTTGTCAATTGTTTTTTTTTTTTGGTTATATAATATTTCGATCAGTGGTATTAGAGCGTCATTTTTTAAAGGCATAATCACAGGAAACTTTGTGTACCACACTACCTAGTTGCAATATACAGACTATTTTAAAGCCTCTTGCTATTAGCTAGGTGATAACAAACACTCCAGGTAAATCCGACAAGTGAATTATTTTTTCCTGCTAGGTTTTAGAATAACCTCTAGCTTTGTCACCAAATGCAAGGTAAGCTGTGTCCACAGCTAACCCCTGAAATTAAAAAACATTTAAATGAGACAGATCAACCTCTCTGGAAATCTAGAGAAATGAAGAAAAGAGTTGATTTATCGAACTATAAAAGGAAAAGGAGCAAAGTGAATTCCTTGAGAAGAAAGGCGAAATCATCATACAGTAATAAACTTCTTAAAGAGAACGCTTCAAAACCTGATAAATTTTGGAAAACGATAAGGCAAAGTATTCCCTTCAAAATCAAAACAAAACACACAAGGGCACCATTTCGATATACATGGCTAAAAAATAAACCACAAAATTAAAACACAAATAACTATTTTACTTGATAGTCTATAAAAGAACCTGGAGAAAACATATAGTAAATTCCCATCAAAAACTAATGAAACATTTCAATTAGAATACGTCTCCAAGGTATGGACTGAAAATTAATTAAAATCGTTAAAACGAAAAAATCTACTGGGGAAGCATCTTCCATGTGTCTTATCTAATTAACCTATCACTTGAAACTAGAGTTTTCCCAACAGACCGGAAAATCAGCCTACGTTATCACACATAAATCTGGTAGTATACGTCCAATATTATAAATTATAGACCTATTTTGATTTTATCTGTGCTAACAAAGGGAAATATTACAAATCCAATAATGTAAGCATTATTGGATTATTTTTTAATCTTGAATATAAAAAATTATTTTTCAATTTTTTAAATTAGGTAGGTTGTTTTCAACCAAAGATAAAATTCTAAAATGTTAAAATTGAATGTTATTTACAAATTTACATGTGCAGGATATAATACCTGTCATATTGGTGAATAACCTGACCTTTTGGGCAATGTATTTAATGAAAATCTGAAAAATGACAAAGATTCTCATGTATATCAACACATACACGAGAAAAAGAACTGTTTGATAATCTTAACATTGAGTGTTTCCATTATACAACACACAAACAAGATGGAAGTTGAATTTAAGGCTGGTTTGCATACAGTTTGGTTTAATTGTAAGCTTCCTGAAGTTACCCATTAGACAGTCAAATGTATTTCAATTGAAAGACATTGTGATGTGGGTAAAGGAACATTCACTCTTCTCCAGTGAATACCTATCCTGTCTCATGAAGTGTCACAAGTCATTCTTGTTGTTTGCGTTCTCTCTTTTTCACAACATCATATTGTTTTCTTTTCTCTCTTTTATACAATTTCTTGTTGTTTCTTTTTTTTCTTTTTTTACAATTTCTTGTTGTTTCTTTTTTCTCTTTTTTACAAATTCTCATTGTTCCTGTTTCCTTTTTTAACAGCTTCTACAACTTCGATGCTTCATTTCCTCTCCTTTTTAAAACTTCTTGTTATCCTTTTTTCTTTTTTTAATATTACTAGGAGGACACACACAACAAATAAATACAATATGTTAAGGCTGGTAAGCACAGCCCAGCATCAACACCAAATATAACAAAGAAAATCAGAGATGCTCCAATTGCTTCCACCACTGGACAAAAAAATTCATGGTGCCGAAATTGAACCAACACAAGGCAACATCATCATCATCATCATTCTCGGCTTAACGTCCGTTTTCCATGCTAGCATGGGTTGGACGGGGTATATTAATGACCCTCTTCCAATCTGATCTAGACTGTGTTAGATCTAAACTCAACTTCCTCTGTATCAAGTCTGTCCTTATAACCTCCTGCCAAGTCTTTCTCGGTCTGCCTCTGGGCTTTGCCCCAGGAACTATCAAGTCTCTACACTTTCTTACCCAATTATCCTCCTCCATTCTTTCCAAGTGCCCCAGCCAATTCAATCTTCTTATCTGGATAACATCTTAAATTCTACGGATACTTAGCCTGCTTCTTAGCTCATCTGAACTCCTTCTGTCTCTCAGACTGGCGTTACACATCCACCTAACCATTCTCATATCATTCCTTTCTAAACGGTCAAGATCTTCCTGCTTCACTGCCCATGTCTCACTACCATACAACATAACACTTCTTACACAGGCCTCATACAACCTACCTTTTACCTCAATTGACAAGACTATGCTAGTCAACAAAGGAAGTAACTCTCTGAACTTTTTCCAAGCAGAACCTATCCTGCAAGTAACACTTCTTCGAACACCCCCTTCACTGCCCAACATATCACCTAAGTAACAGAAGTTCTCAACTATCTCTAACGAGCCACTGTTGTACATCATTAAAGCTGGAAATACTTCATTCTCTATAATCTCATCTTTGCAACGCTTGCATACAAACTGAATGTCAGCTCTTAACCTTCCACCAATACTACTGCACTTCTTATGTACCCAATGCTTGCAAGTCTGACAAAAAATTGAGTTACTACCAACCCCTTTCCTGCAAACTCCACAAGGCCACTTTCCAACTACAAGGTCACACTTGGCTGCAATGCTACTAATCATGACTTTAGACTTTGCTGTGTTCACCCTTAGCCCTTTCTCTTCTAGTCCTTTCTTCCACTTCTCAAACTTTTCAACTAATTCTTCCATCGACTCTGCTATGAGAACCAAATCATCTGCATACAATAACTCCCATGGACAACCTGTTCTGAACTCCATCGACAGCGCTTCTAAGACTAGAACAAACAACAAAGGACTAAGTACAGAACCCTGATGTACACCAACATTTACACTAAATTCATCACTAAGTGAATCGTTAATCCTGACACGACTTCTAGCATTGCTGTACATAGACTGTACCATCGTAACTAGCCACTCATCCACACCTAATTTTCTCATAGCCCACCAAATAACTTTACGTGGCGCTCTATCAAAAGCTTTCTCTAAATCTACAAAGGCAAAATAGAGATTCTTTCTCTTTCCTAAATACTTTTCCTGAAGCTGTCTGAGTAAAAATATTGCATCTGTAGTGCCACGCCCTGGAACAAAACCAAATTGCATCTTATCTATATCAATTCTTTCTTTAAGTAACTTATCAATCACTCTTTCAATAACTTTCATTACTTGATCAACCAACTTCAAACCTCTATAGTTACCTCTTTCTAATGCATCACCCTTGCCCTTGAAACAATTCACTATTACACTCGACTGCCACTCACTCGGAATAGCACCATCCTTTATAATCTGATTAGCAAGACTTGTAGTAAGCTCAACTCCAATATATCCAGATGCTTTTACCATCTCTGCAACAATACCTGATACTCCTGCAGCCTTGCCAATCTTCAATTTCCTAATAGCCTCCACTACACATTTTGTCTTGATCTGCATAGCTGGCCCTTCTACAACATCATCATCAGACAAATTATCCTCATCCCAATCAAACTCAGTGTTAAGCAACCTCTGATAATAATTCTTCCAAGCTACCCTTTTCTCCTCCTCTGTGCTAGCCAAAACACCTTCATCATTACGTATACACTTCTCACCTACAACATCTTGATTAGTCTTCTTCATTTGCTTTGCTATCTTGAATACCTCATTGCGCTGATCCTCCCTTCTTAACACATCTGCAAATCTATTTCTCTCTGCTTCTGATTTTGCCTTATACACTGCTGTACGAGCACGACGCTTAGCTTCTAAGTAAATATTTTTACTACCACCTGACTTCCACTCTTTCCAAAGTTTCCTCTTTTCCTTTATACACTGGTCAACCTCATTATTCCACCACCAGGTCTGTCTATGTCTAGCTGGTCCTTTCGTCCACCCACAGGTATCATCAGAAGCTTCTAGAAGACAATTCTTCAAAGTAGTCCAAGTACTTTCAACATTGTCACTATCACATTGACCATTGTGGGCTAACTGCTGAACTTTTGCACTAAATTTTCTTGCTACAATCTCTTCCTTCAGCTTCCAGACTTTACGACGGGGCCTGTACTTTCCCTTGGCTTCTTTAACACTCTTCAAGATAATATCACAAATCAGCAACCTATGCTGGGAAACACTTTGAACCTTTGAACTAAATCAATTGGACCGGGTTTGAGGCAATGAAGATTTGTATCCATGCTGATCGGTTGTCACTAGGCCATCGCCCAGCTAGTCAGTAGTGACAACATAAAAAATAAAAATAAAGAAATGTCAAAAATAAATGTTAAAAAGCATTGGGTTGGTGGTTGGGAAATTTGCCTAATTTCCAAGGCAGTCCTGCCAGCTTAGGTCAGAGGCCAATTTGATATGAAATCCTAAATTTATATGCCATAGACTAGTAAGAGAGACGAGACTAAGTGACCTGGCTAATTGAGGCAATACTCCATCTAATCTCTTCTTAAACAAAACAATAGGTATATTGCAGGTTTATTGTATAAAACCAAAAAAGAGTTGACAATGTCATATATTTTGATTTTAAAAATTCAGCTTCCTAGCATTTTACTTTCTCAGGTTGCGATAAGTTTATGAAAATAGTCATTCGCCATTTTTAGATGCAAATATTTCCTTGATGGAGTACATATATGTTATTTCTAGCCTTGAATTATTTAATCGATACTATGAATACATGGGGAACCCAGCAAAATCATCAGCAGGTCTTTAATGTTTTTTGTTTGGTATACTGGAGTTTAATATACTGGAGTTGATATACTAGCGTTGAGCTTATCACAAGTCTTGCTAATCAGATTATCCAGAGCAAGGAGGTTTAACCTCCTTGTCCAGAGTAACTGGCAGTTGAGTGTAATAGTGAATTGTTTCAAGGGGAAGAGTGATACATTAGAAAGAGGTAACTATAGAGGTTTGAAGTTGTTTGATCAAGTAATGAAAGTTATTGAAAGAGCAATTGATAAGTCACTCAAAGAAAGGATTGCTATTGATAAGATGCAATTTGGTTTTGTTCCAGGGCGTGACAATACAGATGCAATATTTTTGCTCATACAGACAGCTTTAGGAAAAGTATTTAGGAAAGAGAAAGAATCTCTATTTTGCCTTTGTAGATTTAGAGAAAGCTTTTGATAGAGTGTCATGTAAAGTTATTTGGTGGGCTATGAGAAAATTAGGTGTGGATGAGTGGCTAGTTAAGATGGTACAGTCCATGTACAGCAATGTTAATAGTCGTATTAGGATTGACGATTCACTTAGTGATGAATTTAGTGTAAATGTTGGTGTACATCAGGGTTCTGTAGTTAGACCTTTGTTGTTTGTTCTAGTCTTAGAAATGCTGTAGATGGAGTTCAGAACAGGTTTTCCATGGGAGTTATTGTATGCAGATGATTTGGTTCTCATAGTGGAGTCTATGGAAGAATTAGTTGAAAAGTTTGAGAAATGGAAGATAGGAGTAGAAGAGAAAGGGTTTAGAGTGAATGCAGCAAAGTCTGAAGTCATGATTAGTAGCATTGAAGCCAAATGTAACCTTGTAGTGGGAAATTGGTCTTGTGGAGTTTGCAGGAAAGGGGTTAGTAGTAACTCAATTTTTTGTCAGACTTGTAAGCATTGGGTACATAAGAAGTGCAGTGGTATTGGAGGAAGGTTAAGAGTTGACATTCAGTTTGTATGCAAGCGTTGCAAAGGTGAGGTTATAGTCAATGGGGTATTTCCAGCTTTAATGTTGTACAACAGTGGCTCGTTAGAGATAATTGAGAACTTCTGTTACTTAGGTGATGTTACTTGCAGGTTAGGTTCTGCTTGAGAAATGTTTAGAGAGTTATTTCCTTTGTTGACTAGGCCAGTTGTAATTCTGAGAGACAGAAAGAGTTCAGATGAACTAAGAAGCAGGCTAGCTATCCGTAGCATTAAAGATGTTATCTAGATAAGAAGTTTGAGTTGGTTGGGGCACTTGGAATGAATGAAGGAGAGTGATTAGATAAGAAAGTGTAGAGACTTGATAGTTCCTGGTGCAAAGCCCAGAGGTAGACTTAGAAAGACTTAGATAATAAGGACAGAAATTTGAGTTTAGATCCAACACAATGTAGATCAGATTGAAAGAGGGTTCTTAATATACCCCGGGACGTTAAGTCAAGAATAATGATGAATGCTGGACCTGTACCCTAACCCAAGATAAAAAAAAAATGAAACTTTTACCACTAAAAATTAAGCCTATATAGGAATGTAAGAACAATTACACACGCTTTCCTAAGTAGTGCAGCTTTAAAATTAAAAGTAAAAACCGAAGTTACAAATTGGTCCAAAATTACTAAGTGATTTAACATGGATTGACCTGTATCAAATGTTTTAAAATTATAAATCTTCAAACAATGAAACGTCAAAACATGGGTTTTAACTTTCAAGTTTGTATGTATTGCCACAGAATTGTCACAAGACTCCCATATCAAAAGAATTTCTCTGAACTTTAATAGAATAAAAGCTAAACATCAACAATAGAGTGTTGAATCATAAAATATTTACTTTTGCTTATAACAAAGCAGTACTTCTTTTTTTGCATGCAGTTTTGTGGTTTTGTACAAATGTATTTTTTTTATTATATAGTATTACTATTATAATTTTAAGTTTTATTTTAAAAGAAATAATCAGAAGATATTACCAGCATATTTTTTTTTAGCTTATTTGTATTCAGTGGAAGAGATTTATCTGTTGTTAAAACTTTAAAGTTATACTCATCGACGTTTTGTGGTTGTTATACTTAAAACGTTTGTGGTGAAAAACTTACACAGTGGTTTCCAATAGACTGTATAATGTTTTTTTTTTAAATTTCAACTTATGTATGGCTGGGTGATATGTAGATTTCTGTCAATGCATGAAAACAAGAGACAAAATGAAATCACTGTAGATTTCATTATTGGTAATAAAGTCTTTTTGTAGACGCATAAAAATCCTTTGTGGTATCAGCTATGTAGCCAAATATAATTCTGCAAAACTTTTGTTTGGACAATCATATATTTTCGAACACATAAGAGCGTCTTCCAATTCCACGAAAAAAAATTAAATCCCAAACAACACATCTAGGAATTACAAGCCTTCATTTATCATCACTTTTAAAAACTGTATTTTCAGTGTATCAGCTTATATGAATTGGCAAATATTAACAGGTCAGGTAAAAAAAACATAGTGTCTTGGTGACCGTGAAGTCCAAAGAAATGTGCCTGCACCAGAAATTCATGATCGGCATTTGTCATTGGTTATGAAAAAACTTGTTATTTTAGACCAAATATCTGACATGTGCTTGATTTGGCATGATAAAGGAGTAGATAAAAATCGAGTATAAATACAATGCTAATCATTATTTTGAAGTATGATATCAAAGCTTGGATTTTTATTTGTGTTTGTAGCATAAATTGAAGTTGATCGTTCTACTCGACATCACGGTGGAACAACCAGAAGATAACACCAAGTTATTTATAATCAAGTATTTAAACAAAAAGAAAAAAGATAAAACGTTTGCTGCTGAAACTGAAGAAGATTGTCAACAATGGATGGAAGCAATTTTTGAAGCAAAACTTGACGGAAAAGACAGAAACGCAAGCAAATCTGAAGCTTGTTCCATACAATAAAGGTATATAGCTATTCATGTTAAATATTTACTTAAAATAAGAAGCATTCATGCGGATATATAATGTAAACGCAATCAGATTTTCTCTCCCCTTCAAATCTCAAATGCATAGGATGATTTCAGTTTCTAGACAAACCCTTTTATTATAGAAGTCGATAATTTTATGAGAAAGTTCGGTAACTAAGCACTTTTGAAAAACTTTGTGGGTCATTTCATTTCATTTTATTTTCTCTCTGTTTTAAAAAAAATGAGAATTAGTATAGTATATATGGAAAAGCAGTTATTTTTATTTTTTTCATTCAGACTTTTCTTCATAAGAAAATTTCTTCCACGTAATTTTTCAACGTAGAATCGATGTATTTTGGCATGACCTGATAACGTATATATGTCATTTCTGAATTTTGCAGAATTTTCTTCAAAAAATCACACCAGGGAGCTTGCTTAGCAGAAAGCTGAAAGCCAATTAATCACCTATATTTAAATTAATTGAGATGGAATTCTAAGAATTATCTGTAAACATTTTCTCATAATGACACATTCTATCTCAGCTGCTTGCTGTGTTCAACCTTTCTTTGTTATTTATCATAATACCTTGTTTAATTTTCATGATGTGAGCCATATATTTCTAAGAAAATTATATTAGGTTTTTTTTTGCTCGTTCTTTTTTGTTCTTTCGCAGTTTACGAGTGCTGGCCTTCTTAAGAGCTAAGTTGTGACAAGTGATCATTCATCTGTCGCTTTTTAGTTTAATTCGTGTGAGTAATTTCTTAATTCGTAATTAAACTTTTCATGACAACTTGCAGAACTGAATTAAAAGCATACTGTACTAAAAGATAACGGTGAAAAATAAAATATTGTTGGAAGTTAATTTATTACCTGTGGTGGGTAAGTAAGTATTGAAGTTTCGTGTTGATTCAAGTTTTAGACATGTAATATACCTAACAACTACTAAGAAAGGATATGAAAATATATGATTTATTATGGCTACATGAATAAGCACTTTAATAAAAATAATAATATCTTTTTATATACAGTTTTTTCTTTCTAATTTTTACAAAACAACAACAACAACAACCTTTAAAACAAATATATATACATCAACAAATATTTTTAAAACTTCTGCATTCGATAACAAGAATTTCCATCGTGCTGAATTTTCACTTTTTGACTTTCTGGTGAATATTAAGGCTGTGTCGCCTGTCCATTTGATCAACAGCCAACAAGGTGTTTCTAGCTTTCGGACGAATACTGCTCAAACTGTGCCGTCTTTCTATTTGATCTGCAACCAGTGCGTTCATTTTCTTCAAGAAAATATTGTGTTCCTCTTCTGTGGATGATGTTTTTGATGTTTTGGCTTGGTGTTCCTGGATTTCTCTTGCAACTAAATAAGTGAGTTTTTGTAATGGTTAAGAAAGCTGTACAAAAACATGCTTCGTGAAAATATTTAATTTCAATTCTGTTTAATACTACGTAAATTTTTTTGGACCCTGACCACGTTCTTTCTTAAGTACTATGTTTTGACTATTTCGTTTTGCTTGAACTAGTTCTTTCAACTTTTATATAATCTTTTAGGTTAAACCACTAAGTGTCCCTTTATGCTGAATGCAAATCTATTGTTTTACAACTAGTAGTTATCGCACAGTGCTGAGAAAAACATCAAAAATATTTTTTGAGTTTTTTATGTTCTCGTTTACATATTTCACAAGCCTTTAAGCGAGTGGAATATACGAGAACATAAAAAAGAGTGCGATAACTGGTTTATCATAAAAACCGAGCTTAAATCATTGTATTTAGAAAACACCTAGTCATTATTTTTGTTACTTTATTGTTTTAAGCAATAGAACTATTGTTTTTAACCTGAAATCCCAGCCTGATATTCTTATAAAGCATATTTTTATAAAAAAAAAAGCATGTGCGCGGTAGATTATTGTTCAATTTCAGTCATGGTTCATGAAGTTCTATGTTCAACAGCGAATAAAGTTATAAGGCTATGTGATCGTGTAATGTAATTCATGATAAATTTCTTATTTTGGATAATCGAATTTAACGCAAGTGTCCTTCAATGTGTTATAAATCTCTGTAAAGTCACAAGTGAACTAAAAGGTAATTGAATCGTTCTTGTCATAGCCTAGTTAACTAAGTTTTCTTCGAGGATATAAAATTCAGTTCCATTGAAACGAAAGCTTAGACGCAAACAAATGCCAGAGAAAATCCCTAAAAATCAAATCCACCTCAAAGCAAACCCCGGATTACAATCATCCAATCAGCACTAAGTCGGCGTGGTCACGTCTTACCCTCTTAAATAATTCAATAATTAATTATATTTGTTCAGGTTAGTGGGCTCATTTGCGCTCAAAATAAAAGATTTCCCGATATTGCCCACGTGAGCAAAGAACAATAGAATTAACCAATCAAAAAACGCGGTCAGTATTCTGACCGCAGAAAAATCGTTTGAGACTTAGCGTAATTTTTCCCACCTAAGCAATTCCGATTTCATAGTTGGTAAGAATAATTATGCTGGGTCTCCTGGCTATTCGTTTCATAAAAAATTATTACTATGTTTTATTTGAGAAGAAAATTTTAGTTTTCGTTTTTGAGGAAAACTTTACTCCACCGATCAGGAAGAGAAAAAATAGAAGCGTTTTGCACTGTAGAATTGCAAAATAAGTAAAAAATTTTACTCGATAAAAATAAAGCATATAATTTCGTGTAGATTAACGAATCAGAGTGCGAGAAAAAATCAACCAAAAAAACTGCGAAAAATGCAGTCAAATGAAAATAAGCCTATAAAAAGTATAAATTATGTTTGTTTGGGTGTTCAGGCAAGACTTCTAGTCATATTCGAAACCCACCATTATTCGCAGAATTTTTCTTTTTCTCTTCTGCATCCTCCATTCTTTTCAACACATCAACAGCATAAAATAAACTTCTTTGTTGTTTTCTTGTATTCATTGTGTATGCGTACATCAACTGTTGTCACTTCTTTCAAACACTAACTGCTTCTCTAACTGTGTGCTTCAAAACGATACTTCTTGATGACGTCACACTATCATTTGGTAAAAACCTAAATTTGGAACATATATTAATAAAATAAACAAAGTGAAATATTAGTGTTGATTTCTTACCAAGATCCTCAAAACTAAAGGTCAGTTTCCACTTGTCCGTTTTTTCATGAAAACGGGAAAGGGAACAGAAATGGGATGGACTGGAAAAAACAATTTCTAGTTAAAAAGCGCAGGGAGATACGACTTAAAAACCTGTTCAAAATATAAACAAATACGGAGACTTTTCTTTCCATACACAATCGTGTTTAATTGCTTTAAGTAATGTGAATTTAAAATAAATTCATCTTTAACAGCATTATCATTCTCTTGTCAATACGACGCCGTCCTGAACTGGATGTTTTGGGATAGTTTAAATATGCAACATCAGCAAAAAATGCTTTTCTTGCAAAAAGTAGAACTTGTTTCGACTTTTTTTCTTCGGGAACAAAAGGAACAACAAATCTTTCCCATCGTACAGAAAAAAATCTTGTGATCACATTTTATATTTCTGTTCCAGCCGTGGAAAAATGAGCAAGCAAAAACCCGCCTTAAGCCCATTTTTTTTATAATTCCCACTTATTGTTTAACAACTATGGAGACGCTATTTTGAGATGTAATTCAAACCGTTTTATTTGGAGTGTGGTTTAGACCGCTGTGGTTTTACTCGAAGACATTTTGTAAAAGATTTAAAAACAATGCATATATAAACTTACGTCCCAGTCCTTTTTACTGCGAAGATTAAACTTTATAGTGCATTTTGTGGCGGAAGTAGTACGAGCTTGGTACGAGCTTGGCGAAATCTAGTGGATAGTACAACTCAGAACTTTAATCTCTCTCAAACGAAAGCAAAGTATTGAGGTTACTTTCTGACGTCAAAGTGGAAGCAAATAGCCTCTTGTACACACTTGGGAGTAGAACAATGCTGTACATGTCTTAAACGAACAATTATCGCGTTAAAAGAGTAGGGAAAAGATTGGGATTTTTATCTCATATTAAGCAAGTGCAACACATCACTGCATCACGTGACAGGTAGCCATGACGATGAACATTGGAAGCAGCTCCCGTGATAATATTTTTTATGTAATTAATGCATTTTTAGTTTTGAAGGGTCATGTTGATGAGTTGCTGGTGTTAGTGTTGAGGCGACTGGTGTCTAAGTTGCAAATACGAAAGAAATTATTAGCTGCATTCATTGAAAGAATAAGGATTGCTGCTCTACTTCTCTAGCTTCACGTCTGGTCTGCAAACGATTTCCGCAGAAGTAAACTTGCAAGAGGATTCCGTAGTCGCGAGCCTCGCTCTCACGCATATTGCGCAAACGCAGAAGGTTGGGAAATAAAATATCCATGTTTAACTAGTGTGACTTTCACGTTATACTAATATATCAATTAAAATTAATCTGTGCGGAGAAGACCTTAATATCGTCAACAAAGGAGTGCAACAATTAATAAATAAACATATCAAGTACATTCAGCCGTGAATGAAAGCATTGTGGTTTTTGTTGTTGTTTGTGAAAATGTTCGGTAAAGTACACAACAAACTAAAAGCGTGAAGTGACTTGAAAGCAAGTAAATACAACAAAAAATAACAAGTTTAAACTAAAGTGCTTGCTGTTCATAAAAATATGTTTATGTTGTGGTCAGAGATTGAATTTGTTGTAATTAGTTTTATGAATAAGATTAACAATGATATGTTTATATTACTATGTTTTTGCGATTATCTGTGAAGGAGAGTTGTATTCAAATGTAATTTAACACTACCTCATTTAGAGTGTTAAATTTGATGTGTATCGTGTATTTCGTGGCGTTGCGTGGATAGGAAGACCTGTGCTAAAGCCATCTTAAAATGAAAATTTAGCTTAAATTCAAAATGGCGTATTAAAAGCAGTATGGTGTATCGTAGTTATGTGTGTGTTGTCTGTAACCTTTAACCTATGCAAAACACGAAACCGTGTGCTATGATAAATATTGATCTAACTGACAGTCTGTTGTTACTTCTTACTGCGCGTGTCCACGGTTTTAAAATTCAAGTGACTATCATGCTTGGGATGTTGTACGAATTCTTTTCTCGTCAAACCGTGAAATGATCGCTGCTTTTAAGAAGTAAGAGAGAAAATGTAAAGTAAATTTGCTTTTTAATTTACCCTCGTAGAATATTCAAAATGGCTTTCCGACCTCCATCAAGACCTCGACCAAGACCTCCATCTTCTTGCTCGACTACTTCTACATCGTCGTGTATAGATCGTTTGCTCGATTTAACGAAATGTTCACACTGTCATAATCAATTGAAAGATGCTCGCATGTTGCCGTGTCATCACTCGTTTTGTTTTTCGTGTTTGGTCGATATGATCGGGTAGGTATCGTGTATTTTTGCTTTGTGCGTATTTAATTCAAAATCGAGTGTGTATGTTTTTAAAACGTAAATAACCTTTATTAGTCTGATGTCATACTTGCAAGATACTGTGAAACATGTCTATAGCGTACAACATTAGGGCCACAATTTTTTAATTTTTTTTGAGGGGGGGAGAAAAAGACTGTAGCGAAAATGCAAAACATTGTTAAGTAAAATAGCTACGGTTAGCTCCGGGTAATTCGAACATTTTCTTGGGTCCCTTGAACTTTTATGACTACTTTCTTATAAAAGCTCCTGTTACCTAGAACCTCGGATAACTCGAACATGCGTTAACTCGACTCATTTTTCGTCCCCCCTGAGGCTAATTTCTTCGGATAACTCGACCTTTTTACTCGAGAAAAGAAAACCAAAGACTAGATGAATGTCAGATTTTTTTTTTTTTAATATTTATAAACTCCTGATGTAATATAGATAAATAATTTTGTCTGCCAAGGAAAATTCAATTTACAAATGACTTGCATGCCTTTTTCATCCATCGCCAATATTGCACCTTTACCGGTAACGATTGCCCCACCTCTTGAAAAAATCGCTTTAACTCGAACTATAATCTCATTTCAGACTAAATTCGACTTAACGGGAGTATCATTTAACTCAAACATTTATTAAGTCGAACTATCTTCCTCGGCCACTTGGAGGTTCGAGTCCGGGAGTTAAGTGTATGTCATTTTACTTATGTGACATTGGTTCCGTGAAACAAACCAACGTAAACAGCACAGAAGAGAAAAATGTGCTCATCATATCACGTTGTAGGTTTGCTGTTTTGTGTAAACTTGCAAAGATTTCCTAATATTCTGAAATTTAAAGAAAAAAGAAATTTCACCACTTTTAGCTGTTTGTAAGAAAAAAAAATGGGCGGAAAAGATTGTTATTAATTTTAAAGTTGTTTTGCTTTAAAATTAGTTTAAGAATGTGATTTAAAATATTTCAATGACTAACCTTCAAACATTTTTTTTGTTCAGTTCTTCAACATCTAAAGATGAATTTCTCTGTCCAATTGATCGTGTGGTTATCAAAGTACCGCCATACGGTATAAACTCGTTTGATCGAGACGAACGCGCAGCAGCGCTTGAAGAAATACGTTACGAACTCGAAGATAATTTTAACGATGAGACCGATACGTCAACAGCAAATATAGATATAAACTTAGAGAGTTTAAACAAAGGAGTAAAAGATATCGAGCACTCCTCCGCTCTGTCTCAACACGCGGTTAATAGCATGTTTGAAGACATATACAAAAAGTTACGACTACGACAAGACGAAATTATATCGGAAATTAAACGAAAAAGTCAACGTCAAATATCAAACTTACAATACGAAAAATTTCGTTTAATCGAAACAAAAAAGCTTCAGATGGATCAGTTTTGCGATTCTTCATTTTACGAGGAGGATATCTTAGAGCCTCTACGGGCGAACAAAAGCATGACCTCCTCCACACCACCGTCGCCCAACTCGTCATTCAGCCGACAACCTAACGATACGCTGACTCATGAAAATCACATGTCTTTATTATCGTGTCATATCGGGCAACAGCATTTAGAATTCAATCAACACGATGCAACTTTATCGAAATTGATGGAGAATTTAAATAACGTTGGTTGTATATCGTGTGATTTTGATTTGAAAGTGAAGTTGGATCGAAATTTGCTAGCTGTGGGTGATTATCCGTTCGGTTTGAAAATTGGAGGAAAAGAAGAAGACGGGTTCGATTGGTTGGCTTCTTCGCCGAAAGGTAAGAGTGCATGAATATTATTTTATTTTTTGATATTTAAACCTAACCTTAAGTTAGAAACTACAAAGCCTACTGCAAGCGTTTTATAATTCCATCATACTTCACCTAAAACATGACGGGAAAGAAAAAGTACACATAGCGGGTGGAAGTCAGTTAGTGGTGATGTAAAGATGCAAGTCATTAGTTGGTAGTGAATCGTCCATGTTTATGGCTGGCACGGTGTTACCTCATGTTAGAAAAACAATAACTCAAAATAGGTCGTTTACGTGCTCCCGTTGGCCAACAATTAGCTTCTGAGTAATCTGTAACTTGCCTTAAGTTGATAAATTTTCGCGGATTTCGCGAATTTTATCCATATTCGCGAAATATTAACTCCCGGTAACTTAAAACTTCAAGGGACCGTTCGACTTACGAATGTTCGAGTTAAACAAAGACCTAGTTAAGTCGAATTTAGTCTAAAATAAAATAATACTTTATTCCAGGAAATTAGGCACAAATTTGACGCGAATTTTGAAAATTCGCGTTAATTAAATTCCCCTTATTAAAGTGTGACGTATAAATATCCAGAACGTTAAAAAGTGACTAGTTATTGAGTACGGCAAGCCATAGGGCAGCTGATGTTTTAAACGTTTTGAAAAAACAAGAGAACCGATTGTAAATGAACTCATTCTCAAAATATTTTTTTTTTTTCTGATTTCGCGTTATTTTAATACTTGTTGTAAGTCAGTTGAGTTGCTTATAAATATATATAAATATACTTGTTTTATTTTTGAACCTCGCAAAATAAGATTAAAGAGTTTTCTATGCTGCTAAGAAGTAATTTCTCTCGTTTAATAAAAAATGTATATCAAAGCATTGTTTGTTCCCATCCTCCATTATGTATCACAGTAAGTTATAATTAATATATCGAAAAAGTTAACGGCAGCCGACAAGGATGTCAAGCGATCCTATAAAGATGTCGGCGGTGAAGTTAAGCAACGCTACCAAGATGTCAAGAAAACCTTACCGATTGATTTTTAGGTTTATCACAGCGACTTTCTTTAAAGCTGGTGATAGCAAACAGCGGTCGAAATGAACTTATTGTTCTCGATAACAGCTTTAACGTCAAATCCGTTATACCGGCATCGAAAGAAAAATTCGTTAGCGTCTCTGATGTGGCGACATACGGCAATAATATATTTGTTGCCGACGGAAATGCTTCACAGATTGTCATGTTGAGCAGTGACGGTACTGTCGTGAAAAGCTTTGGAAAGCCGGGTTCAGGAAATCTCGAGTTAAAACGTCCTAACGGAATATGCGCAGATAGTCGAGGAAGGATTATTGTTTCTGACTCCCTGAACCACAGAGTTAAGGTGATTTTTTTTATTCCTGAAGTTTCATTTCACGGAGCCCCCGTACAACAGCCTGGTTAGTATTCGTTAATTTTTTGTCTGAAGCACATGATGAGCGAAAGGCGGACATAAAAACAGTACACTACGCATGTGTACTTTCCTTGAGATTATTTTGAATTGCATGTCGTAGTGGAATGCTACCTTAAACGGACCAATCAAAAACTTGCTTTCCGCGAAGTTAATTCTGTACAAAAATATATGTTCAATAAAAATTGGGAATTGATTAAGATTTTTTTATAAACCTTAAATTTATTTTTTAAAATGCTAGTTACAGAGTCTAGCGAATACCGTTTGTTATTTTTAGGTGTTATCAGCTGACCTTCAAAAATGTATTCTCACTGTCACAACAGATAAAAAGAAGCAAAGAGAAGCAAAGAATTTTAGTTTTCCTTGCGGAGTAGCTGTTCCCATATGTTATAAAAAACCTATTTATTTTTCGGAGGTATCAGTGAGAAAAAAGTTAGAAATTTCGAGTTTTGTAAAAGAGGCTAAGATATGTTAAACACGTCAGAGCAATAGAGAACTCTTTTATGGTTAGCTTAATTCACTTCGTTTCGCAGAGAAAGATTGTTTCTCTAATAATACCCGTTTTTTATCTGTCGTTCAAAATGGTAGCTTATATTCCTGTGATCTTTCCGCATTTTCTTAAAAGCCAGGGAGATTTATTGAATCGAAAACTGTATTTTACATCGTACCTATCAATCATAGTAATAACTCCGTGCAAAAACACCTCATTACTTCATGTTAACAAGGATCCACAAAATAGCAATGTGGGTACGAATGGCGATCCTCCGTGGACTTAAGACTAGTTTTTATGTAATGCAGCTCGTTCTTAAATGTCGCGAATTTTCGCGCAATTTTCTTAATGATTGTGTAGCTATAAAGTCGCATTCATTTCTACAATGTGTAGGATTGCAAATTTCAAAGTTTGTCCAAACATGTAATTACCTATAAATATAGATTCAATAGAGTTGAACTTGACAATGCACACAGCGGACTTATGAATTTATTTTGAAATGTAAAATTGTTGCTGACGTCAACGTCAGTTTTAGGGCCTTCGTGGGTAACTAACAGATTTAACAGATTTTAGATGCTGTTTGCTTAGCTGTCGCGTGTTTTGTATTGTTTAGTAAGTAATTTCTTACAGGCTGTCATGATCCAAGATGCGTAGCGGTTTCATCAGATGGAAAACTACTGGTAACTGATCGTGAAAATGGAAAACTGTTGATTTTCGATTGCCATAGCAACCATATGACGTGTGTATCCGGCATTATTGATTCACATGGCAACCAGACGCACTTCAAACAACCGTACGGTGTCATAGTTGACGGGACCGATAAAATCATTTTAACCGACAATGAACTGGACGCTGTGTTTGTGTTATAGTAATACGTTTGATCTGTTTTCTCTACTGAATTTTAAGAAAAACACCGTTGAAATAATACAGGTTTTTATTAGACAACTTTCTTATCACATCCTATGCTCAGACGAGTAAAACTACATTTTTTAGAAGATTTTTATTATAGCAGTTTCAATATAATTTTTTAGAATTTGTGCCACTTGCACCCTCGCCAAAATTTATCCACTTAAGGTAACCATTACTTCAATGTCTTAAATTTCCGCGAGCAGAAATTTTCGAAGTCATGTCGAAATTGATTTCTTGGTAGATGAAGCGAATAAGTAAAAAACTTCGCGAATGATTACCAAATCTTAAAATTCGCAAAAATTTCTGCTCGCAAAACTTTGTAAAAGTGCAGTTAGATTGTAAATATTTTTGTTTTTACAAAACATGTAAATTTGAAATATTGAAAAATCGACACATGTTTATGCAACTGCTTTGAATGGCCGTTAGTAAAGAAACTCTGATATTATACAAAATTAGCTAATTTAAAATATTTGTCGCTCTCTTTCGCGAATTCACAAAATAAAAAATATTTCGCGAAAGAGAGCGACAAAAATGTCATAGTTCTTTATTTGCGGGCACCTGTAATATGTGGACAATTTTTACTCTCGCACTCGTCTTCATCTTTTCGTCGATAATCTGGTGATTGCCACTTAGCTCCTCTTTTTATCTAATTGACACATGACATGGGATGTCTGCATCAATTTATTCTATCCAATGGGAACTCGTTATGTGTTGTTAAAATTTAAGTTAAACAGTTCCTCTACGCCTATGATATCCTGACGGACGGCTCGTCCTGTCCGAATACCATAAGTGTAAAGAAGCCCTGGGGACGAAGTGACAGTTGGTTACAGCATGTTACGAGTAAGCAGGAAGAAGATGTAAAAGATTTACTAGATACGAAGTTGGTTAAAAGATGCAAGCTAACCCAAGTTAAGTCGTGGCTACTTGTCCAATCCGACCAAAGCTTCTTTCTGTTTTGATTTATTTATGGAGGTAGAAAGTTATTTCTAAGCACGTACAAAGAAATTAAAGCGTTTTATTTGATCGAGTCAACATAAAACTTACAGTAACTTTTACTTACGAATTTAGTTACAAAATTAACCATTCATGTTTTCACTGATTTAAAAGATTTCAAATGTTTCACCACCCCCTTCTTTTAAACAATAAAAAATAATTTCCAAACCCCTCGACTATGCCCACCCCCTCCCTCAAGAAAATGGGTACAAAATAACAGGAAAAAAACGATCTCTGCAAAAAAAATTCATTAAGATTCGCTTTGCACCAATTCAATGGCTGCCCCTGAAAGATCATGACAAAAAAATTTTAGAAAACAGAAACATTTCGTTTATATTTTATGATCTTTTATAACAACATACAGTTGATATCAACTCTTCCGAAATATGACTACTTATTCTATCCATAGAACACACACGCGTCACTGTACGGGTAACTGTCACCTACCAACCTTGCTGCGCTTAGAACATGATTCACCTTCTTTACTGAATGTTATTGCACAGAGAAGCCAAACAACCTTTCGATCTTTAGAATGAATGGCAATGTAGTTACAAAAACTCAAAATACGTACATTTTGGAAAAGCGTTGTTAACCAGAATCGTAAGCTAGGTAGTTTAAAAGTTACGCAAAGAGAGCTTTTTATTTTCCCGAATAAACCCGAGTTAGTCACAAGCATATAGTCAATACATGTTGTCACTTTATCAAAATATTACTTTATAAAAGTTTAAAAATACCTTAAAACCCGGAGCAAACCGTGTTATCAAAAATACTCCATGTTATAACGTGTGATATTGCAGTGTTATACGTGCAAATCGTTCCAAAATTTATTTTTCACGTATATGGTTTGCCCCGGATTAATATCATGTTTGTACGTAGTGCTTGAAAAACAAATTGCAAAATAAGATTTCTCTCAACACAGTTTCTACGAGATTAGTTTCACCAACCTCTTTTTGTGTTTACTATGCTAAAAAAATACACCGTTATACATAAAAATTTGAAGAACGAAACTCTGTGTAAATTAAAAAAATTATCGAAACGAAATTTCGCCTATAAATTATTCTACAAGTGCGACTCTTTAATAAAAATAAAAATTACAAAATTAATTTCTTGGACCTCGCTCATTCAATCGAATATTTCGATAATCCGTTCGATTTTCCTGCGACAGATGTGGCAGTCTCGAAGTGCATGCGCGCACTTCATACACGCTCCATGACCGCAAAGAAAAGCTGCGTTTTTTCGTCGTTCGTAGCATATGTTGCACAAATGACTTTCGTTTCCATCGGATGAAGCTTCTAGTGAATCTTCCTCAGGTATCTCACCTAAACATACATTAAAACATTTCACTATTGTACGAAAAACCTTTTTTCTTCTTCTGATTTACCTAGAGAACTGCATATAAAGTATATGGGAATTTCCATTTAAACTTCCGCAGTCTTTATTTTAGTGCATAAAAGCCCTGCGAAAGACGACGGTATATATTGAGAAACAAAATGCCATCAATTCTCCTTTTGCTAAATTTAATTCTTGCGAATTATTAGCATTTGCAAGCTTGGCGAAAATTAGTTCTCGCGAAACTCAAATTAAAATTACAAAAAAATTCTCGCGAAAATTAATTCCCTAAGATATATTACCGCAATGATTATTTCCAAACATCGATTACCAAAAATGAACACTGGACAACCAAGCGCACATATACTCCTATTGCAGACACTATGTTATAGCTATCGCATTATCTGAATTTTTTTGATTTAATGCTTTTGCAACAATGAAAACACAACAAAATCATTCCCGAGTTACAACACGAAGAGCATGCTTACAACACGAAGGTATATTCTGTGGAGCATGCTTACAACACGAAGGTATAATCTGTGGAGCATGCTTACAACACGAAGGTATAATCTGTGGTGCATGGTTACAACACGAAGGTGTGGAGCATGCTTACAACACGAAGGTATAATCTGTGGAGCATGCTTACAACACGAAGGTATAATCTGCGCAGCATGCTTACAATGCTTACAACACGGAGGTATAAACTGTGGAGCATGCTTACAACACGCAGGTATAATCTGTGGAGCATGCTTACAACACGAAGGTATAATCTGTGGTGCATGGTTACAACACGAAGGTATAATCTGTGGAGCATTCCTACAACACGGAGGTATAAAGTGTGGAGCATGCTTACAACACGAAGGTATAATCTGTGGAGCATGCTTACAACACGAAGGCATAATCCTTCGAGCATGGTTACAACACGAATATATAATCTGTGGAACATGCTTACAACACGAAGGTATAACCTGTGGAGCATGCTTACAACACGAAGGCATAATCCTCCGAGCATGGTTACAACACGAATATATAATCTGTGGAACATGATTACAACACGAATGTATAATCTGTGGTGCATGGTTACAACACGAAGGTATAATCTGTGGAGCATGCTTACAACATGAAGGTATAAACTGTGGAGCATGCTTACAACACGAAGGTATAATCTGTAAGTAAGTAAGTCAGTAAGTAAGTAAGTAAAATGTATTTCAGGGTATCCATATATTACAATGGCTCTTCAACCCGTTAAAAAATAATATAAAATAAATTCAAATGTTATCAACAATAAAATTTTAAATATATATATATATATTAAGTATTAAATAACAAAAAAAAAATATTCATGGGGGAGTTAGCGCAAGCCAAAGGGAAACACATCGCAAAGAGAAATTGGCAGTAGCTGCGAAATATGGACTAAAGAGAAAACAAAATGAAAATAAAAATCGAAAAGGAAATAAAATGCGTGAAAAAAAGAAGTGATTCGATAAACTATCAGAATAAACTATCGGACAAGCGAGCAACGGACTTATCTAGTAGTTATGATTTAATATTTCTAGAAAAAATATTGAAGGAATCAGCAGTACGAAGGTTAGCTGGTAGACTGTTGAACATTCGCGCTGCTTCATCTTGAAAGGTACCATCGATCGAGTGATGAAGGCTGAGTTCATGTTGGTTTCGGAGATTGTTTCGCTTTATACGTACATTTACTTTACAGGAACTTGACCAGTTGGTGAAATTAATGGCTTTGTACGTTAGTTTCGATAAATTGAATTCACAACGTTCCTTTATGGGGAGCCATTTTAATTTGATGATATCTTGAATTTTGGCATAACGTCCAATAACAAAACTACATGCAACTTTTGGAAGTTTTTGTAATCTTTTCATTTGTGCTTCAGTCAGCGACATGATAAAGTCGTTATAATCAACTTGAGAAAAAATTAAGGTTTCAATTAACTGTTTTCGTAGTCTGAAGCTTGTGAAGTTCTTCAACTTTCGTAGCACAGATATTTTCCCATAACATTTTTTCAAAGTTTTGTCGATTTGTGCGTTCCATTTAAAGTGTTCATCAATTGTTAGTCCCAATAGTGAACAAGTCCCAACACGATTGAGTGGAGTACTCCCTAGCTTGATCGTCGAACTGTGTTCATTAAGAATATGAATATTGGACAAGCGTTTGGTCGAAATCAACATGAATTTAGTTTTTGCTGCATTAGCCGCCAGAGAATTTTCTTCGGCCCATTTGACAAGCTCATTTAGTGTATCGTTAATGGAAATTTCTGTATTCACAATATTTGCGGGTTTACATGATCTATAAATCGTTGTATCATCTGTGTATTGAATAGTGGAAGCATCAAAAGCGTCCTGTAAATCGTTGACGTATAAATTGAATAATACGGGGCCAAGGATTGAACCTTGCGGTACTCCGAATAATGATGGTAATTGATTTGAATTATTGCTATCAATTTGCACAAACTGTTGTCTATCCGAAAGATAAGAAAGGGTCCAAGTAAGGAAATCTGCAGGAAAACCTTGTGAAGCCATTTTCTTGATAAGTTTGTTGTGACAGATAGTATCAAAAGCTTTCGAGAAGTCTATCAAGACCATTAATGTGACTTCATTTGATATCGTCTTTCAGTTTCATAAGTGCTGTACTTGTGCTGCAACCTTTACGAAATCCATTAACAGTATCCTTGTAGATGTTGTTTGATTCGATGAATTCTATAATCTTTTCGTATACTTTGGATAAAGAAGACAGTATTGATATCGGTCGAAAATCTGAAATTTCGACAGCATTCGGCACTTTATTTATAGGCACGATTCTTGCAGTTTTCCAAATACGTGGAAATTCATTGATGTGTATGAATTCGTTAAGAATATGTGTGTTAATGGGGAGCATATAAACTCGGCAATTGGTTTCAAAAAACGAACAGGGATTGCGTCGGGTCCAGTAGAGCAGTCATTTTTAAGATTGCGCAATTCTTTCATAACTTCGCTATATGTAACACAACGGAGTGTAAATTTACTCACGTTGTCATTTGGTAGAGTGTCTATGAATGCTTTTGTTTCTGTCGGTGATATTGGATCCTTACCAACAGTACGCGATGCGGTAGCGGCAAAAAACGAGTTCAGTGAATCCGGTTTCATCGTGTTCCTTTTAGGCGGCGGATGTAAAATACTGTGTATGATTTTCCAGACGTCTTTAGAGTTTGAAGATGATAATGATTTTCGATAATATGTCATTTTTGAATGGCGGATTTTCTTTTTGGAAAGATTTCTCAGTTCTCTAAATTCCTTCCAGATTGTTGGGTCCTTAGTTTCATATCTCGGTACTTTGATATTAAGCAATGCGAAGGTTCCATCGTGATCACTAATTGCGGAACAAGGTAGAACACCTGACTTGGAAACAATGTCAACATTATCTACTGAAATATGGTCTATGAGTGTGCTAGATATTTCGGTTGTTCTTGTCGGACTTGTTATAATTTGTGCTAAATCGAATTGATCCAAAGTCGACAGATATAGCGATTTTTCTGGGCTGGATTTCAAGAGATCGATATTAAAATCTCCAGTTAACATCAACGGCCCATTCCAGGTAGATTTTACACGAACTAAGATATCTTCGAAGTGTTCTAACCACTCTGCAAACGTTAATAATGACTGGGAGCGATAAACAACGCCGATTAAGAGTTTACTATGTTTATTTTTTCCTGGTACTTCCAACCATATATGTTCCAGTTGACTGTCAAAGTTTTCAAGGTCTTTTCGCCTTTTGACATTAAGCCTTGAACTAACATAGTATGCAACACCGCCACCTTTCATGTTAAGGCGGTTGTTAAAATGTAGATCGTAATCTGGGATGGTTACATAGTCAATAAGGGCTTTGTTTTCTTTCAACCACGTCTCTGTTAGAGCAACGATGTCAAAGCGATACATGTCTAACATATAACGAAATTCGTCGAAACTGGAAAAGCATGCTTACAACACGAAGGTATAACCTGTGGAGCATGGTTACAACACGGAGGTATAATCTGTGGAGCTAATCACAGTTGACTCACGAAAACTCGAATTGCCATTGGGACGGAGAAAAAGGTTGATTTATTAGACTGCGGTTTTTCGAGAAATTGATCAAAAGTGATACAAAGGAGGCAAGATATTACGAGACGTTATTGAAGACAATAAAAATAAGCCGTTGCGTCAAATTTCCGTGTTGAATTTTTATAACGAAAAGCATGTAATTATATGAAAGAGATCAGAAAGTTGTTTCATAAAATGGTATGGTTTTTTATTTTAAAACTTGTCGTTAGTGAGATATTTTCTGTTGAAAAATGTTTGTCCCCAACATTTTTCAACCTGAACAACAGAAACAACAACAACAACAACAGCAACAGCACTTACCAATCGGAACTTTGGTTTTAATTGGCAGATCACATTTCAAACACATCTTGAATCTTTTCCCACAAGCTACAAGACAGAATCAAAAGTCAATCAATATATAATCGAGGTCCCAACACTATTCGTCATTCTGACATTGGACCATTTAACGAGTAACAAAAAACGCCGAGTTAAGATTTTTGAGGCTAAAGTAACAACTTTTGGCAAAAGAACCCCACTGCTGAGAAAAGTAGATTTTTAACTTTTTCCCCCAAAAAAGAAGACATAGACTCTGGAATCCTCTGGCTGACGCAGGGGCAACGAATGCTTGACATCTATAACCTAAGATTTTGATCGGCTATTTGAGAGCAAACTCGGCTTGCGGCAAACAAGCTGTAAATCAGCCATTTTACCAGTGAGGGAAATCAAAACATTTTTTCGCTGACGAGTTTCATTGGAGAAGTAAGTAATAGACCTACCATAACAAGCAATTTGGTGACCGCAAGGTTCGAATGTGACGTTTACACGCACGTCACGACATATCATACAGTTCGGCAGACGTTCAATTGATAGTCGGCTGATGCTTTCTACTTTCTTCTACATAAAAGTGAAAACAAAAATGTGCATTGTAAAAAAGTTAATTAAAAACAATTATCCATGCCGTGTTAAGTGAACAACCTCTTGTGAGAGTGGGCGTTGTTACAGTGGGCGTTGTTACACACAAATCCTTTACTAAAGATGTGTTTATATGTAATTTATCTGGCTAGGTAGGTTAACTTGGGTAGCTTTAATTAGATGGATTTTATCGCGTGTTTGCATGGAGCCAGTATTCCCATCGGGCAGGTAAAATATATTTGTATTAACATGCAAGATTCAAGCAAAATTATCCAGAATTTCACATCCCTCTTAATTGAGCGCTTGACTGGGTAAGCTATCCTAAAAATGTTTAATGTATGTGAGATTACTTCAAAGCAAACAATACAGAGGTCTGGGTGAATATCTTCTTTATCATGCGCAAAGTCTCTAGCTGTAAGTACAACGAGAATTGTAGAATGCCACTAGTCATAATATGGAGTTTAACATACTTTGCATTCTGGACATTTCTTCATGCACTCCGCGTGGTCATAACACAACAGTGCATGTCCACATGGTTGAAAACGTCCTTCCACTGGATTTTCAACATTACACATGGGACACATTTCAACAGAAATTTCGCTGACCAAAACAGGAGCTTTTTTTGATGTTGGTGAACTAAATACAAAAATAATATATCCAAGTGTTGTACAAAAATAATATATCCAGTGAAATGTTCAATTCTGAATCTCGCTTAATTGAAACTTTCTCTTAATATTCCAACTCCCCCACACCCCCATACACATTAAGCGTTTTTTAATTAGTAACTTTTAGGTATATATAAACAAAATTATTTCAAATATAATAAAAAAATATTAATGAAAATAATAATTTTAATGTCAAAAACATACCTTACAGCAGCTGTGTTCTTTCGTGCAAACTCAACCAAGAGTCTTTTCAATCTAGCATTATCGCAAATATCAAGTATAGATTGTCCCTTGTGATTAATGTAGTTGATCGATGCTCCGTTCTCAAGCAGAAAACAGGCTATCACAATACCACTTGCTTGGTTGTTAGAAAAATGTGATCTCACCTAAAGAAAAAGACATAATATTATTAAAAATCATTTCCATGTTATGATTTTGGCGAAGTAAAATTGTGTCTACTCCTCACAATGCTTAACTGGGTTGTAGAAAAAAACAATGACAAAAAAAAGTGTTTGAGCGAGTTCACAGATTTACAAAGATTCACGTAGCAAATCTTTTCATTTATCTCTACAGTCTGGTTGTTGTTCTCAGGTAAATTTTGAGTTCTTTCGTCACAATATAATTTTAAAAACCCAATCTTGTTTACAATTCGTTAGCCTTCTATGCACCAAATGTTTCACGGTTACAAATTGAAAGCTTAATGCCAACTTTAAATCACTTAAACCCAAATACTAAACAACCTAAGATAAAGTGATGACTCCTGAGCACTCTCGTGATACGACCAGGTATCCCGAGCACTCTCGTGATACGACCACGTATCCCGAGCACTCTCGTGATACAACCAGGTTTTCTGAGGACTCTCGTGATACAACAAGGTATCCCGAGCACTCTCGTGATACAAGTAGGTAGCCTGAGCACTCTCTTAATGAAGTGTGCTACTTCTTGTATATACCTTATGCCGAAAAAGCCAGGTTCATCTTTGTTGTACCCCTGTTTTTACGCAAAGAAAATTTAGTGGTATTGTTTGGAAAAATATTTTACATTGAGAAGTTGCTGTTTTTTGTCATCACTAGTCTCGGGAACTGACAAAATAAGTGCATTTTAACATCACATTGGGCCTGATATGTACAAATTAGTGCAAACAGTCAGTTTACCCTATGTTCTTGTGTTTGTCTCTCACCAAGGCGAACCAATGTGCAGGAACAAGGGCGCCGACAGGCTGTACACAATACATATCACAGGTGTTTTGGAAGGGTTTTAGGTTTTAAAAGTATTTGTCCAACCAAAAGCCTGAGAAGAAATATTGTGGGTGGGTCAGGAATTATTGGGCGAGTTTTTCGGGAAAAAAATTTGAATTATATTTAGAAAGTTTCCCAACATCGCTGTTTGCTGTCATCATTTTATATAGAATTTATTTAAGAGCCACAACTCGTTTAGGTTTTTTCAAAATTGAGACGAATTTTGCCTTGTATTGATTAAAGTAGACGATAGATGGACTTAATGACTATTGATTTCAACATCTCTGCAAAGAAAAAACAATTCGAAATAGCAAACGCAAAAATGCAAAAACACAGGCAAATCATAAAGGGATTCACCCAATACTTATATACCCGAGAGAATATATATGAACTTCATTTCCAAAAAAACAACAACATAGAAATTTGTGATATTTTTTATAAGATTCAAACAAATTACAGCATTTTCTAACCCTCAGATCTTTATATCCCTTATACCTCACGTACCTAAAGTTTAAAAAACATTTTTTTTTTCCAATCTTAACTTTACTGGAAAAAAATTCAATTTGTTTTCTTTGTGTTCACAAAGAAAACAAATCAACTCAACCATGACTCAACCAAGTTTTTTTTCCAGCTTTTTGAGACTACAAGCAATTATTAAATCGCAGCCCAGGTAGTATGGTATGTTCTAGAGCCTGACTCTTGAAAAATAAAATTCCCAAATTCACTTGGTAAGTCGGTCCCTTGGTATGCTCTTAACCTTTTTTACACAAACTCTGTAGGACCCTTTTTTTTGTCTTTTCATCTAGCAGTTTAATTTTTGAACATTTGAACGCCCTATTTATCTTTTTTCTGTTTCCTGCTCAATGTTTTTTTGTTTTTTTTATGTTTGTGCTTTCAGTGCAATTTATTTTTATCATTTTATTTATTAATATTTTAACTTATAGATATGTGTCATGTTAATATATTTTATCTAATTTTTAACATTTGCTTTTAAACAGGACCACTTGGAAAACTGTGTTTTTATGCTGAAGTGTATAAATCCTGTATAAATATTCGAAATAAATAAATAAATTAATAAATATAAAATAAAGTTAACACAATACCAAATGAAGCTACAATTTATGGTTGATTAATGTTCAAAGATTATTAATATTTATGTTACCAGAAAATGTATACGATATCTTTCCAACAGAATCACACATGCAATTACAGGTATGTTAGTGGTCTTCAATGATAAATCAATAAAATAACAAAAAAGAAACATGTCTTACTGTTTGTACGTCAGGATAGAGTTCAATACCTTGCAACTGTTGAGGTAGGTTACACAACATGGCATGCTTATACACACACTGGTGAGCTGCGGTGTCTCCTTCCTTAGTTTCAGCATCAACCTTTGCACCATGGTTTAACAAAATCTTTACAATACTGAGAAAACCTTCAATACAAGCAAGATGTAGAGAGGTTTGACCAGCCTTGGTTTTTTGTTCGAGGTCTAGTCCACCATTGGCATAAAATGTTAATAAAAAATCAGTTACATCTTCCATTCCATTGACAATAGCTATATGTAATACTGTGAAACCATCTTCTTTAGGAATGTTGACAGCCTCTGGGTATTCTTCCAGCATAGTTTGAACAATTCTAACAATGAAAAAGAAATATCATTATTAAATCACTTTTAAGAAAATGTTAACTGAAATACCACTGGCTGGGTTTTTATCAAACTGTACCGGTTTTGATGTTGAATTGTAAAATACATAGCCTGAGCCCAAATATACAGACCGAGCTTGCAAAACCGGTCAGTATCAGTTTTATTACCTGACTGCATCTCATATAAAAAATAAATTTTCTTATGTAAACAAAAAAATTTGAAGCCATTAGTTGCTCTTCAAATCCACCAAGCACACACATTTAATGTGATGTTTTTTATTTGTTGACTTTTTTTGGTACCATTATAATAATGGCTTCCCAAACCGGTTAGTATGGCTCTTTACAAAGCCATGTTTGAACGAGCCGTAAGCCAATCAAATCATCGGATATTTCATAGTAACTGTTCTTTTTTAAACCAGCCAGGTAATAAAATACCTTCTCAAATGTTCTTGACAATTATCTACAGGTATCCCTTTTTCAATATGGGAATAGGGCTAAGCAGTAAAGTGACTAGTAGTGTTGCTTGAAAATAGTAAAAGCCGATCACTTACTGGAGCTGTCCCTTTAAAGCAGCATAATGCAAAGCATTGAATCCCTTCTGGTTGAAAACGGTGATATCGCACAGTGGAGAGGACATCAAGATTTCAGCAATAGTTGAATTACCCTTATCACAAGCATCGTGAAGCGCAGTATTGCCATTATGATCCTTAGAAAGAATAACTCGAATTTAAGTAAGTTTATGTTAATAGGCAAAAGAAATCTATAAAAATGCTTTTAGTATTATTTGTACTTTTAACACAAATATATTTAAAAGTGTTAGAACAAATTGAAGTTGAGCAAAGTTCAGAAAGTACAAGAATAACTTGTTTAAAAATAAACACACGGTGGCCATAAAAGTTTTTTCCAAGAAAAAGAGGATTTTAAAGGAGATTTAGCACTGTATTTAGAGGATTTGTTTTCACAAAAATGAAAAATTTTGAAGGAAAATAGAGGAGTTTTAGAGGATCAACTTATTTTACTTCTTAGCTTTTCTTAAGTCTATTAATTTCTGATATCAAGAACAAATATGTTTAAGTCATCATTTATCCTGAAAGTATTACTTTCAGGATAAATGATTAAAAAACAATTGATATAAAGATTTTGATGAGGAACGTATTGCTCACATGAAGGATAGAACTAACAGTTTATATCACTATAACAAATGTAAAATCTCTTTAACATAATAGTGAAACTATCAAACTATTATCACTGTGTACCTAAAATAAGATAGTGGAGTTAAAGAGGAGATTTGGTCACTTTTTTAACTTTTTAGAGGACAATAAAGGACTTTACAGGAGGTTTTTCAAAAAGAGGACTTTAGAGGATTTTGAGAAGGCGTGGCCATCCTGAAAGATAAAGGTTAAAAAATTATTTTTTTTTGAAGTTGTACTGATACGATCCTATATTAAATTTGTTAAAACTTGTTTATAGTGTATAAATACTCACACCAGTGGTAAGAAAAGTGATATAGATCTCCCTCTTGGTATCAAAGTATATTGTGTATCTTATACCATATTATTTCAATTTTTGTTACAAGTTGAAACCATGTTCAAACTTTCGCATTTAACATATTTTAATTTTTAATTTAGTCATGTGGTTGTCTAGCAATGCCCTGAAAGCAGGGTGGGTTCTTTAAATGACTAGATATGCTCAAACTAACTTTTTGAACTGTATGAGAGCTTTTAGGCAGAAAGAGTGTATAAATTTTCAATTTTTGATTAGTAACATCATTGGTGTAATTGCGTCCATGGGGCAGTGTTTTCCAAATATAGCCAAATTAATTTTTTTTTCATGGATTTAGAATCTATTATCTGTTTATTTTCTATATCAAATACTAACCAGTATGACATTTGTTTGTATTTATTCCCCATGGAATAATTTATTTTATAAGAATTGGAACAGAGAGACTTTAAATTGTGATGTCCTAGATTTTAATGGGTTTTTTTAGATGAGGGTAACCATAGGCAATGTTTAAAATTCTTCAAACTTGGTCAAGTGATTTTGATTTGCAACATGGTACTTTTTTACGCCCACGCGCTAATATAAATACCCAACTTTTACCCCTCGAATTTACTTTTCACTCATTGAGTGTGCATTATTATTTTTATTATTTTTTATTATTATTATTTATTATTGAAATTGTTTACCCAGGATAGCCTCTTCAGTTCCCATTGGTACTGCTATCGACGAGGGTCCTGCAAAGAAGGTCCTAGTGCATTTAAAGCTCCCATTTGAGCTACGAAAGTCGTGCAAGCACAGCAATCGCTCAACTAGACAACGGCCTAAGATATCAATCCTATTCTCATGTTAAACAAAAGCAGAAAGGATAGATTCACCCTTTTATAGTCTCTGGCATGAATCAGCGGAGGTTTGAACCTAAGACCTCCCGCACTGGAAGCGACCGCTCTACGACACGACTACCAGTCGGCAAGAGCGCATAATCAAAATGTTGTTAATTTTTCACAAAGAGTTTTCAGTTCAAATTTTCCAAGAAATCAAGCAGGCTAAGGAAGCACTTTAAATCTTATCTTTGATTCCTGTCCGTTTCTTTAAATTTTTGGAAAAATTTAGGGCCCTATACCTGGGGCCTTATTGAATTTTTTTAAACCAAATTTTCCCCAAAAAAACCTAGTATCGGCAAATGGAAGAATGATGTTTTTGACTGCTATGCATTATTACCTTAACACTGGGATCACACTTTTCACTGACCAGCATTCGTACAAATCCTGCGCTTTGTTTAAGGACAGCTATATGAAGAGCGGTAAAACCAGTTTTGTTTTTGTTATTTCTTGGACACCCTCGCCTAATCAGCAATCGACCAGTTGCTACCATGTCGCTAAAGGCAAAATCAATTAATATTATTTAGTTAAAATATTCCACTGCCGTGATGCACCAACAAACTTCGCTCCCCTCCCCTACTTTTCTTAAAAACTAAATGGACAAGCAGCCTTCAATAAATAGGTATCTGGTCTAAAATAATTTTAAAAATAACAACATATATTTTACCTCGCAACTGCAAAATGTAAAGCGGTATCTCCATCATCACTCTATAGAAAGTAATAAATAAATAAGCATTAAGATTTTGCACCCTCGTTAAAACTTACTTATAGCAAGAATAAATACCTCTAATCTAGTATCGGCACCAAATTCCAGCAATAGCTTAATCATTTCTTCATTACCTTGGATTAATGCAACATGCAAAGAGCTTTTTCCATTTTTAAATGCATTTATCTGCAAAAAAATGTATGAAGCATTAAACGTTGCAAAAAGAATTTCACCACAAAAAAGACATTAAGATATACCATGTGTGGTTTTTCGGCCAATATTTTTCGAGCGCCATCCAAGTCTCCCTCGTAAACAGTTGTAACAATGTCTTTTTCATGTATCTCTTCAATTTTTTTCTTTCCTGCATTTGTTCCTTCTCCTTCGTTTTCATTTTCGTCCATCGCCTCGCTGAATAACTGTAAAAGCCTGACAAGCATGTCTCTTCCTGAAATTTCTTCCTCTTCTAATATTTTTAGAGAAAAAAAATAACACACAACTACCAAATAATTAATTTTCTAATGAAAAGAAGCCCCTTTAAGATACAAATTACAGTAATTCAGTCCCATGTTATGTTTGAAGACATTTTCGTATTTTTTCAAGGAAATTGACATTATTAAGGAAATGGACCTTATATGGTCCAGGTTATTTGAACATATTATTAAGGGGGTGCTGATTCCCCCCTCCCCTCCATAACTTAAAATTTACCTTCGTCCTCAGCAATAGCAGCTACACTTAAAGGAACAATTATTCTATCACGAAATTTTACAGAGATTGTCTTTCCATCAAACGGCTTTAAAACAACTCCTTCTTCTCCTGCCAACTAAATGTGGAAAATATTTGAGTACAACATTTATTTTAGGGTTCTGTTATGCAAATGGAGGTAGAAATAAAGAAAGGAGATTCAACTCATCTCAGTGCGCATTAAAATTCTATTTATATTGCTATTATATCGGCATCCCTTTGATGTCCATGTGCGATGTGCATTTTACTACAAAAATACCATTATGTAATCCTTCAGTGGGCTGTTTGTTTATATGTAAAAAAGTGATTTTTAGACAAACCACAACTATCCCCGAGCTGTTGTGTTGTTTCAATCATTCGGGGGAAGAGTGATTTGTCAACTTTTAATTATCTTTGATATTTTAACTGGTTTTTAACCTATTGTGAAAAGCAAAATATCCTAAAGTTTTACTAAAATTTAGCCTGATAGTGCTGTAAGTCAAGAGTAATTCAAAAATAGAAAAAAGTAAAAGAGTTAAGTGTTATCTTTCTTTTTAAATGGTGTAATTTCATTAATAGATCCGAAAGTAGTTAAAATTTTGGTTAGAACTAGCTACAGCTACAAAACTAGCTTTGTGTGACAACAAATTTTTTTTTAGCCATTTTGAACTGAAATATTGACCCATTGATGCACACAGATTTTTGTTCACAATTGTTTTAGCTGTTACCTGTATTGTGTGGAGCTTGAAACGCTGATCAAAATTTATGAATAGGATCGTGCGGTTTTAGTCAGCGGTTAAGAAGATATAAAAGTTTAAAAATTTTGCTGACATCAGCAATATCCCACCAATATGCAGAAGATTTTTTTTAGAAATTTGTTTACCTGTTGATTCCATTGTATAGAGCTTGAAATGCTGATCAAGAAAATATATAGGATGATTTGTGCTTTTAACGAACAGTTGAAGGGATATTGGGATTTAAAGGTTTTTGATGGCGTCATTAACCTGTCTGTTTCGAAATGGGTGGGTTGACCCAACTTTGGGAAATTAGTCCCAGTCCCTAGTTACCCACACTGGATATGACAACAGACAGACAGACAGAACTTGAAAGGCTAAGCAAAATAATGTATAGGATCATGTGTTTTTGATAAACGTTGAAGAAATATTGCAGTTTAAAGGTTTTAAATGATGGCTTTTAGATATTGGCCCAATTGGTCCAAGGTGGTCTCTAGTTACCTACATAGATAACTATTTCAGACAAACATTAGATGATTTCAAGTTTCTAAGTTGTTGGTTCTAGAAATATATGGTACATTGCAATAGCTGCACTAATCTTTATTACTGTATTGACGTCAGTCTAACCCATTGGTGTCACACTGTAGTGTCAAAAATTTAACAACATACTTTCAGAGAAAGTTAGTATAACTGATTAAAAATCTAGTATTTCAGGTTTAAGTCACGTTTACTCTTCTACAACCCCCCCACTAAAATTTTTCTCTGCTGCCGGTCAGCTGCAAAAGTGCTACTTTTTCGGATAATAGGTTAGGTAAGCAGTGTTTAAATTGCGTTAACACATCTGTCTTATGGAATAGTCCATGCCAGGGTCCACAGGTCCCGAAAATTGAGAAAATATGGCCATTCTGACTTCAGTAATAATAAGCACATTTTGAGAGTTCAAACCAAATAACCTAAGATCCTAAGTATGTTTTTAACATTGACAAGTTCAAATTGCATGAACTAAGGATAGAAATGATTTATACGATTACTTGTCAAAACTTGCCACCTTGTCTCAATATACTTTGCAGGGGATTGTAGGTTGGTTATGTTATTAAGTTACTAAAAACAAATATTAACACTGAACATTGTGGAATGTTCTAAAACATGCCATTCCTGAAGGACTGTAAAATCAATCATACAGCTTCTCTTTCAATATCAATAATTTCAAGTGACAAACCTTCTCAAGACCTTGTTTGTAAACATCAATATTTTTTTGCATTAAAGCAAATAAATTTTCATCATTGATTACTTTGACTTTTTCATTGACTGGTAAATTTTCAACCTAAATATATAAAAAGAGAAACATAAAGCTGTTACAAAATACAGGAAACATGTGCTAAATACTATTAGTAGAAACCACTCACTTTTTTAAGTGCAGCAGGATTTATTACTAATTTTCGTCTCTTCACCGCTTTAACTTTAAAGAATAACGCAATAAGGCTAGTATCGTCTTCATCATTAGAAACATCGAATAAAACAAACACATCTCCAGTAAGTGCGATCTCTATTACATGACCAACTATTCCAATGCACTACAAAAAAATAATAGCTTGATATGCCATATTATTAAGTTTGCAAAAAAAATGAATATTAATGTTTTATTTCCAATACATTTTTGTCGGGTCGAGGCCACCTCAATTTTCCTATTTTTTATCACCAAGTGCCACAATTAGGACTTTGCTAGAGAAATTGCCTTGTTTTGCTTGAACATTCCGGGTAAAAGAATATGTTGTATTTTCAAGTTTTTATTCCATCAACTTGTTTGTAATGCAACACAAAAAGGTAAATGAGAGAAACATCTAGCGAATGTATGAACTCCTTCCTATTTTTGCTCTATCACAGCATCGTTTTTAGCTTTATATACTGGACACACAAACTTTTGTTTTAGTTTAACTCATGGTTTTTAAGTTTGTGTGTCACAGAGTTTTAAAATGCATGTTTGCAATGAGAAAAACTATTATACAATGCAATCGAGTAAAAAATCACCCATCAAGGCAAATGCAACATAGACACTTTCATGACGAGCAGAAAAGGTAAGAAACATTTTTTGATTGTGGGACAATTATTCTTACAGTTTTCATCACGTTGTAATGCTTTTTGTTGGCTTTTATCATTCTTTGGGGTATAGTTTCCATTGTGTTGTAGTTTTCTTCACCCTGATGTATCATTTTTTGTTGTATGGTCTCTTTTGTGGTGTGGTGTTTTTCGTCATTGCATGGTTTTGGGTTTCATTGAATCCTATAACTCTTTGTATATGTGTTTGATGTAGCTAACTTCAATTCGTGACGTAGTTCACTTTGTACTTTTTTACATGGAATAACAAGTTTAGGTCAATATCTTTTTTTGAGCATTCTTGATATTGACAAAAGCACATCCATGTGAAATGGCTACAAAAGTTAAACTAGTTAGTTGTTGTTTTTAATATTTGATATGTTAACCACGTACCAAGATTTTGAAACATAAAACCCAATCTAATAAGAATTTTATATAACCCATGATGATTACTGGACAGTAGTTGAAACGTTTTTTTAATTTGAAAATAAAATTTAAAAAGAAGCTTCTAAATTATATTTTTCTAAAACACAGTGTGTTCTACACAATTTACCTAGAACATTTCACTATTTTTACTAGCACAGCATTGTTGAAGCCTGCATTGAACTTAAATATCTGAAAATGTTAAACAGCTTACTACTGTGATATATGATCTTAAGGCTTTCAATAATATTACAGGGCAGTAAACGCATCTAAATTTTACAAAATAATTCCAAACTGCTTAGTTCCTGTGCTATCTGCTATTAGCGGTATAAAAACGTACTTTACATTAAAGATACCTATAACTTCAGTAAATATTGAACAATGATTCGAAATTTGTATGACTTTTTTTTATATTAACTAGATGCAATTATAACCTGTTTTGTAATTTTGACAAAGATATGCAGAAAACATTACGGCAATTTCCATGATCGAAAAGTCAAATGTGGTTTAAATAAAATGTGTGTTATGGTTTTATGTTGGTGGCCAAAGGATTTATCCAATCTAAAAAACTTGTGAGTATGCTTAAAGCACCATCAACCTTTGAAAAACACAACGAAAATAAATATTGTCCCACAACTCAATATGCATGAGATAGCGCATTTCTGTTTAAACCTATAAAATGATAATAAAGAACTTTCTAATGTAGATGGCCTGAGATAGGCATTCCTAATTTCAAAATTTAATATTAAAACAAGCCAATGGACCTACTTGGATTTAAAACATCAGAAAAAACTAATAATCCAATCCTCCAAAAAATTTGAAAATCCGTTTTTGGCTCATTGGAAAAGAAATTCTCTAAAAACTGACTGCGTCACATTTGACGGTAATTGTTAATAAAATCAGAAAAACTAATGATCCAATCCTGAGAAATGTCCTAAAACCATTTTTTGAAGTGCTGTTGCTAACTTTGTGCATAAATCTACCATGTTTGAGCTGATAAGATTTTTTTTAGAAAACTGACTTCGTCACATTTGAGGGTCTATTGTTCTCTATCTTTGTGCAAAAAATCAGAAAGAACTAATGATCCAATTCTGATAAAAGCTGGTAATGGACGGACACACACACGGACACGGGTCATTTTATAGAATCTCACCTCTACCAGGTAGGTCCAAAAAACTATTTTTATTTTACAACAGTTCTGGAGATCATCCAAGCAATATTCTTTGTTCTTTGCATGTTGATATTCGGAAACAAAACAGTTTAGGTTGTATATTTCTCACAAATATACTTAAAAAGTGAAGAAGCATTTAAGCTTACACTTTTTTCGTTCACAAATTCAACAAAATAAACATACGTTAACCATCTCTTGGATAAAACCTCCATGGCCATCCTGCAGTTGCATAAGTGATTCCACGCTTTTATATATTGTCACCATATCACCAACATTAAATTTCTTTGTCCGTTTTTGTGGTACTGCTTTTAAAAGTGTATCTAAACAGAAAAGAAAAGAATTAAAAGTGCTTGCCAAAGATAACCTTTAAAAAAGCAATACCATTTTTGAAGAAAAATCATAGGTTAACAATTTCAAAAATATATTTAGATAATGTCATCAAGGACTTGTTTACATGCAAAAACATTTTTTTCAGCAATTTGTTAACCCTATTGACTCTATTGCGTACAACTTGAAATGCTGATCAGAATAATGCTTAGGATTATTGGTTTTGATGAACGGTTGAAGAGATATTGTGCTTAGAGTATCATCATCATCATCATCTTCCTTGGCTTAACGTTTGTTTTCCATGTTAGCATGGGTTGGATTCCTCTTCCAAATTCATCTAGACTATGTTAGATCTAAACTGAAATTCCTCTGCATCAAGTCTGTCCTTATTACCTCCCACCAAGTCTTTTTCGGTCTACCTCTAGCCTTTGGCCCAGAAAGTATCACGTCTCCACACTTTCTTAACCAATTATCCTTCTCCATTCTTTCAAAGTGTCCCAACCAACTCAATCTTATTACCTGGATAACATCTTTAATGCTACGGATACCTAGCCAGATTAGAAGAGGGTCATTAATATACCCCTTCCAACCCATGCTAGCATGGAAAACAGACGTTACGCCGAGAATGATGACTATGATGATGATGAAAACACATACATGCTCTTTTATATAAGAAGCTCAAATTTGGCAAGAAATATTTAAGAAACATTAGCAGGCTAAATGGTAAGAAACATAATTTTCAAGGAACATTTTTTTCAACAAAATAGCTTAGAACCAATCTAAATATCTGCAAACAAGTCAAAGATGTTGCCAACATGACAGTTTCTAAGTTGAAAAGCTGCCTGAAAAAGGAGTTGAGCTCCCAGGATGACTTAATTGGATTTTTAGAAACATTTAAGAAGCATTTCAGGCTGAAAATACCAAAAATAAGAAACATTGAGGCTGGACGCAAATTTTGCGTTTCTTATTAAAAAAAACATGTAACCCTAAATAATTTTTTAAAACAAGTTCACAGTGGAATGTTGGCAGTTAATACTTTTAGCCAGATTTGCACAAAATCACTGGATGTGACAGTCATGACTCAAAAATTGGCAAAAGATGAACTTCCATCCCTTTAAGAACCTTGGGGTTTGTTTGGATTAAAGGTTTTTCCTTTCTTTGAAATGGCATATAACTCTAAAAAACATAATTAAGTAAAAACTCTTAAAGGGAAACTAAGGTCAAAAAATTTTTTTTCTTAAAAACGTTTATTATACTATTTAAAAAAGGTATCTAAAATTTTTTTTAATAAAAATGTATTATTATGAGGATTTTAGAGTAAAAAAGGTCATAATAACGTCTCCGTTGGAGTACATAAAAAAGCTCTACGATGGAGAGCAATGACGTATGATACGCGAGTGCGTGAAACTACAAGGTTCGCCTTCTATAATTTGATGTATGAAGACAAGAGATGAATTTTACTTTACTATAATTTTACCCAAATATTTGTCTTCGTTATGCCAAGTGGCCTAGCATATGGATGTTTAAAAAAAGTTTTTTTTGGTCCCACCAAGGCCAGTGAATGCAACTGAGAAACTTTGCGTTACAAAAATCACGTCTTTATTTCAACCTTATCTTTTTTTTTCTGGTACAATTCTTTTAGCGAACATATTTAATTAGATAGCCTGGTTTCTATATTTTAATGAAAATATAAATATTTCGTAATTTTTTAAAGTAGTGAAATTATGTGGAAATTTTCAAACAAATGTACGAAAAAGATTCTTATAAAGTTTGGAAAAACACACGAACAGCATTACCTTTTATTATGATATATTATTGTTGTTACATATAATAATCATTATTAATGAAAACCAGGTCAACTTTTCATGCCCACCTGGCTTGACCTTGAAGAAAAAAATAAGAGTTGATCTACAGTTCATTTTTTTATTATTCTAGGCTGAAAGTAAAACGATTTTCTAAGTAGTGACTTGATTTGTTTATTATACTACATAAACTAAAAGTACAGGTTTTACAAATCTACAAAAACTTCGATTCCATCTTTTTCTGGGAAACTTTCACGAATTTTTCTCACAACATATATGTTTCATAATAATGCATCCAAGCCGTATATCATTCGCAGTTTTTGGTGAATAAATATTTCCCAACTGACTTCAGTAAACGCCCGCTCGTTATATTAACATCCTTTGCAAATACTTTTATCTGTTAGTTTTAGAACTATATATTTCACTATGTTCACTAGCACAACTACTTTCTTCGCTACTATCCATCACTAAGTGATTTTTATTCTCGCGCCCCATACGTCATAATTCTGTACGGTTCAAGAGGAACCGTGAATGAAGTACACGGTTAATTTGAGAAAACCTTAGAACTTTAATGGGCTAAAACAGCCTAAATAATGAAAATTAAGAGTTAATTTTTTTCCCATAGTTTATTTAGATGTTATACAGGGTTTTTAAATTCTTTTTAGCAACATTTTTTTTTGACCTTAGTTTCCCTTTAAACGACAACTATAAGTGGCCAAGAATAGAAAAAAATAAGGAATAAATAAAATGCAATCTTACCAAGGGTAGGCAGGTGATTCTTGTAACAAAATCCCCCAAATGCAGGTGTAGTACAAATTAGATCCATCTAAAATAATAACATTCTTGACCTGCGCCATCAACAAGTGACACTCACAACATTGCTGCATGGTTAGTAGTTATACGACACAGCATAATGAAAGCTAATATTTAGAGCAATATGATCTTATATCATAAACGTTCTAGGCTATCAATCAATTTACTAATTAAGACCATTCATAGGTGATCTTTCGTTCATCATTATTTTTTACGCTAAACTACAAATGCAGGATGTGGCGATTATTTGATTATTCTCCAAAAAAATGGTGCTTAGCTGGATACCCCACAATGTACTTTAATGCATTATATTATATCTGGTAAATTTTTTACCTCCTCATGTATTCTTTATAGTTTTTTCTATTTCCAAAAAGGTGATTATTCAATAAAAATAATTCACTTGATTAGGAAAGAAAACAAATACAGAAGTATATTTTAATGATTTCATCAATTAAACAAATATATACAAAAAAATATTTTCCAGAAATTTTTTATCCCCTTGCTTCCATTGTGCAGATCTTGCAACACTGATCAAACAAAATGTTTAGGATCATATGTTTTTCATGAATGGTATTATGGTTTAAAAATGCTTGATGATGTGGCCCTATTTACTCACACAGAAGTTGATGTCAGTTATTTCCACCCTTTTCCAAGTTATTAGGCCTCCAACTAAAAGTGCAATGAAATAGTTCGCTAATCTTATTTAACTACATGAGTCTAATGGAAAATGAATGCCACTTTGAATGTTACAGACATATATTATTATATAGACTAGTCGGCATCCCATGGAAAATCTATGGAAATTTGCACATTGCAGCAAAGTGGATAAAAATATATTGCATTTGTTATTTTCAGCTTAAAAACTTTCTACGTAGTTTAGCATTAACAAACAGGCTATTATGGTAGAGATAGCATAGATTTGATCAAATATGGGAATAGTATTTTTTTTAAAAAGCAAAAAATAACTCACGCCCTACGAACGCATACACACACATAAAACATTATTTAAAATAAATTAGGAATTCATATGTAGTAGCACTTACCTTTCCTTGAAATCCTGTCCTGTAGTTATTTTCATTTTTTTGTTTGTTCCACAGTACACTAACACCACTTCTTAAACTCTTTTTCTAAACAAGATAATTAACACATTCTCTTTGTAAATATATAAATGCAACGAATAAAAATAGTGAATAATTAACAGTTACTTTTTTTGTGTAACACAATACTGGTAAGAGTATATTCAATCTCAAACTGTTGTTCTAAAATTAAGATTGTTTAGCTGCAGAGCGAACAAAATTCTCAAAATTTTTCATCTTTTCTTCAAGCCATAGCCACTTTGTTGAAGTGTTTACAAATTCAAAATTTAGAAAATATATAAAAATAAATCGATCATAAGGATTGGAAATACTTTGGAACTACTTTTTTTTTATGCTTTAATAGTTTCCTGAATGTATTTGTAAAGCTTTACTTGAAGCTAGAAGATACGACGAACAAGTAACAAAACAGTGACACAACATTTGTAAAGAAAAAGACATACGCTAAATGGTCCTTTCCAGTCATAAATAGAAACAACTTTACCAGTGTTTCCATCTCCACCTGAACATATGAAAAGAATAGCAACAAATAAAAGAAAATCCCACAAGCAAAAAATACCTTCATTTTTATTTGATATACTAAATTGTTTTAAATTAACTTGTTTTCCACCCAAAATAACTTTGGCTAGATAAAAGTATAATTAGAATGAAGGGAATTGAGTAATGATATTACTATCTCAGATTGATAATAGAAATGAAATGATAAAACATTTCCAACAACACTGCCTTTCTCACACTGCCACCATATTTATTGCAGAAAGGCTGCACCTAAGAAAGGGACAAAGTTTTTGTACCTTTTTACATTGCATTGGTCATAATTTGCAGACAACAAGGATATAAGGCAATTTAATGTAATTTTAGCACTTTTTTCAATGTGAAACAAATGTTCTTTATGTTTTGAAAAATACATTTTCTCTTTTGAAATATTGTCATACTTAAAATACGAAATATCTTTGGAAAATTTCTAGATTTTGAATTAAAATTAAACGAACAGTATTAATTGACACAAGCATCTCTGGGCTGCAAAAATTAATCTGATTATTCGGAGACAAATTCCAGGGTAACATTACATTTTCACCTCTTCTTGTAGTAAAACATTGCTAATGTGTGCTATATACCTTTCTCTGTGTCCTTATTTTGCAGAAGTATTATATTACCAAATGTTTGAAGACACCATGAATGCTTTATTTTCTTCTAAGGGACTGGTGCTTTATTTTCTTCTAAGGGATTGTTTTATATGGAAGCTGTGAGATGGGATCATGGTTGAAAAGAGAAGGAATAAGAATATGCCAGATCCTCTAATGTTAGTACTAAAAACTTTTTTGTGTTTACTGAAAAGTGTGTATACATAATATGTATAAGGAAAAAACCTTACATGGAGATGGATTAATTCTACCTAGAGCATAATGTACTTTTTAACTCTCCCCTCTCAGAAAGCCATTGCAACTTGTCCAAACAAACTTAAGTTCTGACTTAAATGAAAACCCCAACTTATTATAAAGGTTTTATAGTAGATGCTTGCCAAAATAAGTAGCGTTACTTGTTTTGGCAAAACTAACCGACATTTGAAAGAAAGGGTCTCTGAACATCTGGGAAATTCCCCTGTAATCAGTAAGGCTGTTAAAAGTGCTCAGTTATCTGCCGTCAAGAAACACCTTTTTCTCTGCAGTTTAGCTTCCTTTAACGATTTTAGTGTCATCACATCGGCTCCCAATAATTTTCTTTTAGATCTATAGGGAGGAAAATGTACTTAACAAGAACATCTCGTCATCTCTATTATATCTTTTTGATAAATTGTAATTATTCGTCTGGGAATATTTCAACATGTTATATGCTGACGTTTATTACTATATTTGGTTAGTTTATTAACTTGTTGTAAATAAACTCGTATTTCAATATATGTTGTAGTTACTGATGATGGCCGTAGAAACAGCTGAAAGCTCTTATAAAAATTATTCAAAACGACTTCAAAACTTCTTTTACATTTACAATTATGTTGTTTCTTCTAACGGCCCTTTAACGCTTAAAAATTGTCATATTTCATTCTAAAATTTCCAAAAAACAACCCGTTTAAAGTTAAAAAACTTATTGTTACTTATTGTTTTAAAAATACAAATTAATATGCTTTCAAAATAGAAGTGGTCAATTTTCCTAGAGAGGATCCCATATATCCCAGTTCTATTTGTACTGCTTATATGCAGACTTGTTTCATTCATCTCTGATCTGCATTCACCTCTGTATCAGTGAAGGATCGCATGGCTGTAATCCACGGTTACCAACTACTAAGGGGCCGTGTTGATGATACTTAGTTTATGTAATTCTTTATCTTAGTCAGGAGTCTGCAGATTAGCTAGGATACATCCTAGCTAATCTGCCGACAAGTTGGCTTTGAATAGGCTTTCATTGGTTAATTTCTTCACAATAAAATTAAAATGATTATTAACCCTGGGGTGTTAAAATATGATTGCCAAGATTTTGACAGTGACGATCCTACAATCATCAGGTTTGTAAACAGCAGCACCTGTATTGTGTACAGGGCAAAGGACATTTCTTATTTTATTTTTTCGATTTTTTTCGTAATTTCTATATTTCAGATTGCATGGCGTATGGAACTATGAAAGTTTGGGTTGCGCAATTTACTGCGCTGGTGCTTTTTTTATTGATAGGTCTGTATTTCTAATGCTACATTTAAATGCAAAGTAAAGAGCGTATAATTGAAATCTTTTTTATTTGCAAAGAGAACAAAGGAAGAATTACATACCATCCTGGTTTCCCCAATCCCAATCTCTTCCTCGTTTCACCTTTGCACCAGGAAAAAATCCATGGATCTTACTTCTTTCTTGAAGTTGCCTTTTTCCAACGTTGTTAGCACTGTCATACAAAAGAAAATAGGTTTTAAAGTTATTAAGACATGTATGGTACAAACATCCAATAAACTTACATGGCATGTGATGGCATGAAGAAAAAAGATGTTTTTTTATTTGTAGTTTTTTTCCAGGATTACTTTGGCTTTTTACTTTTTAAGTAGCCTATAGTTAACTACAATACTTTTTATAAGAACTTCAGCCTGAGGTGTACTTCTTTATATAATCAGGCTTAAATTGTTTTTATTTTCCTATATCTGACATGCCCACAAGGAAAAATTTAGCACCATCAACACTGAATCAAACGTGTAAATCATTTGGTGTGAGTGATCTAATCAGAAAAGTCCATACGGAATATATGCCTCCTTTTTCTGGCATTTTAGACCAGGTGTAATTTTTACATTTATCAGAAAGCATTGTCACAAAAGTTGCAATGCACAACATAGAATTTTTTGAAATATGATCCATACCAGTCTTTAATTAATTTTTGCAATTACTTGTGGGCCAAACATGACCAGACCCAAATTCGAGATTTTGTACCCTACAAATATTCGAAATTTACTACAAGTTTTATGGAATCTCTACAATTAATTTTTCAAGAATGAGGAGTTTTAAAGAGCTGCGGCAAGTAACAAGGTTATACAAAATGATATAACGACAAACGAAACTGTAATAATAACTACTTACGGAGTATTTGGCAAAGAAAATCGATTGAAAGCATGATTTAAATCATGCATGTTTCCATGGTAACACGTGTTACATAAGTCATAATTATTACAAGTTGCACATTTCCATCTTATACCAACAACAGGTGATGACGCACATTCATCACATTTTACTCCTGGATGTGTTACTCCTGAAAGAAATAAAATAGTATCAAACATGTGTATGTTTGCGACTGCATAACACACTAAATAAAAAATTTAGAAATTCTACACACCAGTGGGACCAAGATCATATACAAGCAGATCATTGCCAGGACAAATATCTTCATTCCCATTGTTCCAAACAACTTCAACATTTTTTTCAGTATTATCAGCAACAATACCCACGCCATCAATGCCACCCTTATGATTACGCCCTCCAATGATGCATGCACCTTTTAAATCCATTGTGCATTATGTACAGTATAATATATTGCAGGATGTATGTTCTAGGAAATTTTAAAATATATATACTTGAATACGCATGTCCAACAGAACATCAGCATTGCTGTTTTTCACTGACTGCAAATTGGTTTGCAATAATTTTATCTATCTCAATGTTAGTAACAGCCTTTAGTGTTGAAGTAAAATTAACTAAAACAGGTTCAAATATACAGTATCACCTACACAGGGCTGGAAAACCAAAACAAGGCCTTTGTGTGGCAAACTACGACTTAAAAATAACTTTACTCAGGTAGGAAACCCCACATTTACGCTAAAACTGATTTTTGTGTTCGTTGTATTTTTGAGCAATACAAAACCTTCGTTCAAAAGTAGCTCAGCCAACAACAACGAAATGAGTCGACTAGATAGGAGTTTCTTTTCTATCTCTTCACTTGATGTCTGCAATAGAGTTTCTGAAGCCAGCTCACTCTCCAATTAAAATTAATGGCTTTATCAAAACTTAAGCCAAGCAGGCACAAGTATTTCTATTTTTTAATCCTCTTGTCAGGGGACATCTGCCTCAACCCAGGTCCTGTTAAGTATCCCTGTTCTTCATGCTTAAAACCTGTGGCAAAAACACACAAAGCACTTTCTTGTGACAAGTGTGGATTATGGGCTCATAAAAAATGTGAGCGTATTTCTGATAAAAAATATCAACAATTTATGAAGACTCCTGAAGATAAACTGTTTTTCGTTTGCAGTCCCTGTCTTTCTCGTAATTTGCCCTTTGCTAATGAGGAGTCATTTGGTGACGAAATTCCGGACAACATCAATACTACTATTGATGAAAACTTTGATTTTGAGGCAATCGGAAATGGGAAGGGCTTAAAAATGGCCCATCTCAACATTAATGGTCTGTCATCCAAACTAGACTATGTTAAACTTCTGCTACATCAAACAAAACTTGATGTATTCTCCATCTGTGAAACCAAAATTGATGACACCATCACTGACAATGACGTTAAAATTGATGGCTATGTTTGTTATAGGAATGATCGGAATAGACGAGGTGGGGGTGTTCTGATTTTTGTTAATGAAAACTTGGATAGCCACCTTTTGAAACACCTTTACTTCGAAAATGTTGAATCACTATGGGTGAAAGTGTGCCTGAAAAAAACTAAACCTATTTACGTGTGTGGGGTTTACAGGCCACCTGGAGGTAGTGATTTGCAGAGTCACGAAAATCTGTGTACTCATTTTAAACAGTGTTTTAACAAGCTTCCAAAAGAAAAAGAAGTTTTTATCTTGGGAGATTTTAACTGTAACATGCTTTCAAAATATGCTCTTTCCTCCAAAATAAAGGAATTATGCTCCACTCTTTTCCTAAAACAACATATTACGGAGCCAACTCGTGTTACTGAAAATAGTAGCACTCTTATAGACTTGATACTTTCTAACAGTTCTTGTATTTCTAAAACTGGTGTCATGGATTTAAGCATCAGTGATCACAATTTAGTTTATGTGATCAGAAAATTCAAAAGGCCAAAATTTGAACCTAAAACATGCAAGGTTCGTAGCTACAAGAACTTCAGTGAAGAGGCTTTTCTGAAGGACCTCAGGAATTTAGACTGGTCATATTTTAATAATTATGATGACCTTGATGAAGCATGTGAGAAACTGAATAAAAATGTTAAAACAGTGGCTGACAAACATGCCCCTTTCAAAACACATAGATTTTCTGGCCGTGTTGAGGCATGGGTCACTGATGAATTAATAATAGCCATCAAAGAAAGAGACTTCTTGAAACGGAAAGCATCAAAAACAAAATCCATCATAGACTGGGAAGCTTTCAAACAAAAAAGGAACCAGGTAATAGGTCTCAAAAATCGACTCAAAAACGAGTACTATAATGACGTTTTGCAGGACTTTTAAAAAAGGCCAAAACAACTTTGGAAAACCCTAAAAAAACTGGTTCCTGATAAGTCAGGCAATACTACCTCGATAAAACGAGTAGTCCAAAACGATGGTACAGAAACTTCTCACCCAAAAGAAATTTCCAACACATTCAATTCATTTTTTGTCAGTGTTGGTGCCAAACTAGCCTCTAAATTTTCTTCTGACACTACTAATGTTAATCCACCTGTTAGCAGACACGATTTTCGGTGGGCTTGTATTGAGACCAAAAGTGTCGAGAAAATAATTAGTTCACTAAAACTTAATAAAGCTACAGGCTTGGACGGAATTGGTTCACGACTGCTAAAAGCAGGTTCGTCAGTTTTAAGTATTTATTTATCAAGTCTTTTCATCAAATCTTTATTTACTGGTTATGTACCTAAATGTTGGAAGACTAAAAGGGTCTCGCCTATTTTTAAAAGTGGCAATAAAACAGATCCTACTAATTATTGGCCTATCTCCATTTTGCCAATTCCTATGAAAATTTTTGAAAAGTTAGTGCATGAGCAAATGTCTCATTTTATTTCTGAGCACAACTTCCTGAATGACAGACAGTCCAGATTTCGAAAACTCTTTTCCACAGAAACTGCAGTAGTCGATGTCTCTGATTTTATTCTTACTGAGCTCGACCAACATAACTTTGTTTGTGCTGTGCTCATTGACCTTAAAAAAGCTTTTGACACTGTTGATCATAAAATTTTGTTAAAAAAACTATGGTGTTTTGGCATCAGAGATGCTGCCTTTGACTGGTTCGAGTCCTACTTAACGGGCCGAATGCAGCTGACTATTGTAAACGACACAGGATCAGATCTGCTTCATGAAGACGCTTTTGGGGTGCCGCAGGGATCTGTGTTGGGGCCCCTGCTCTTTCTTTTGTATATTGATGACTTAAAATCTGTCATCAATTCAAACTACCACCATCTATATGCAGATGATACAATAATTATTTCGTCTCATAAAAACTTGGATACCCCTGTCTCCCAGGTCGAGTTAGAACTTTCGCAAGTCGACCTCTGGCTGAATAATAACAAAATGACTATTAATACGGACAAAACTATCAACTATATGGGTATTCCTTTGAAGAGGAGCGAAAAAGTTAAATATCTTGGGGTAACATTTGATCAAAAAATGCAATGGGAAAAGCACATTAATGACATAAATAGAAAAATACTAATTAAATATTCTAAAATTAGAACCATTGCATCCTGTTTAACACCTCACACAAAAAACCTTTTAATTAATGCACTTGTCATGCCATATTTCAACTACTGCTCCTCGGCATGGGCTTGTGCCACCCAAGGTAGATTGGGAAAACTAGAAAAACGATTAAAATGTGTCCGTACCTTTCTTGGGAAAGAGAGGGAATATTCAATGAATAATTTACTCATCAAAAACGATGCCATATTAGTTTTCAAAGCCATGAATCACATTGCTCCTGATTACATGCACTCAAAATTCCTTTTGACAAAAAACTGTCATAATCATGAAACAAGAGGAGCTTCAAAAAACAGGTTCACACTTCCCTTGGTCAACACGGAATTTGGCAAAAAAGCCTTCCCATTTAGAGCTGCAAAAGTGTGGAATAATCTTCCAGACCAAGTGACCTGTGATGGAAGTCTGCTTTCGTTTAAGACTTCCATCTCTAATGTATTTGGCAAATTCTAATGGAGATCACTTTTTAACTTTTTAATTTTTGTTTTTTATTCTTTTTCTTTTCAATTTTCACAGATTATAAATGTTACTATGTTTGATTGAGCTGAGGCAGTCTAAGGTTTATCATTTTTTGTTTCTTTTTTGTTCTAGTGGCCCCCAGTGGAAACAATCCACTAACTATAGGTTTTTGTGATTTTTTGGGCTGGCCACTTTAAATATTTATTATTATTATTATTATTATTAAAACTTGTTTCAACCCTTTTTGTACAAGTTATTTGAGATACTTGTGAGACTTAACTCAAACTATGCTAAACCTTTTGTCATTTACTATAAAGTTATCAAAAATCTAAACATTGCCGTTTTATGACTTCTTTATTACCCTGAAACTGCTTTTCAGATCCATGTACTGCAGCATTGTAAATATTATGCACTTTATTCTTTGAGATGAAAAGTGTGGATTTGCAGATCAAAATTTTTTAGACCAAATCTTAATAATAAAAAGGGTTGGGTTATTTATTTCAAAATGATAAAATTCTGTAAGTGATTTCATGCCCTGAACATTATTGATAAGACTGGGACTGTATTTATTTAAAACAATTTTTGTATATAAAAGCAATAATTTTTTTGCACTGAAAAGCATGTAAAGGGATACAATAACTTGGACTGTATTTATTTAAAACAATTTTTTTTTATATATAAAAGCAATAATTTTTTTTTGCACTGAAAAGCATGTAAAGTGAGTTTAATAATAACAACAATAATATTCTTAAATTTTTATGAAAAGACATAATTAAATTTTAATCCCAGACATAATTCTTTAATATACAGTAGGTAAATAACATGCTTGCATGCATGAAGTTACTTCAAATGTCCAATATTCAAACTATGTAAAAATTTAGGTCTCTATGGACTAGCCCACACCTGATATGATTAGTCAAGAAAGACTTGCCCAGGTCAGATTTAAAACCCTGCTATACACAATATAGTTAATCTTTTCACTATAATTATTTCACATTACGGAAATTTCACCTGCTATATAGTACTGCTTATACTTTCTATATACTGCTATATAGTACTGCTTATACTTTCTATATACTGCTATATAGTACTGCTTATACTTTCTATATACTGCTATATAGTACTGCTTATACTTTCTATATACTGCTTTTTTTTTCTATGTTATTTTGTTTTGCCCTTTGGTTTGTATCAGAAAAATAATACTCTCCCTTTTAATCATATTTTTGCGTTTTGTGACAGTTAGCCTTTACTGTACACTGCTATTTTAAGTCGTGCCATTTGGTGGCCTTCATGTTATTATTAGTCTCGCTATTGTGTTGGTCTCCAGCCATCGAATTATACATGTAACTTGTTATATTGTACTTTTCTATGGCAAATAAACTAAATTGAATTGATTGAATAATGTTTATATTCATGCAAGTTTTATAATGTTGCTCAAAATGGTCTCTTGTCTACATAAAGAAACTTCAAACATATTTTGTTGACGCATGAAGTTAATTGCCTAGTACTGTTGTATGTGAGTCATAACATGGAAGCATAAATAGACCAGGCAAAAAGTAAATGCTATGAAAAAATTCATTTCAAATGTTTTGTCATTCTAGACCAAAACACCGCAATTTTTAATATTCATGGAGATTTGTTTTTTAACAATATGAGATAATTTAACAAGCAACCTGTACAACAGCCTTTCAAAAGAATAGAACGTCTTCTTTTCTAAAAAAAAATAAATAATTAAAGCCCAAAATCTGGATTTTAGCTGTAACATAAGTTATGCTGAGCAATAACGTAAGTTATGCTGTGCAACTTTGTGTGAGTCGACTTGTGTAAAAATAAGTTATGTAAATCTAATTTTTTGTTGTTGTTATTCTACTTATGCACAAAAAGGCATGATTAAAACACATTTAATATAATCTGAACAAAGTTACTTTTTTAGAAATAAGATTTCACTTGAAAAGTATGACCATCGAAGGGCAGCAAAACTAGCGTTGTTGGCATATCTTAATAAATAAAGTATAGAAATTTACTATTTATGCTTGGTTATAAAGTTTAAATAAACTTTCTTTATTGCTTAAAATATACAACAAAACTAAATAAGAAGTGAGGGGCCATCAAAAATTAGGTTTCATTTACTGTTAACAGCAAATTGGCTGTTAAGGGCATGCTTTCTTTGTACTTTGTACTTTAGAATTCTGCTCAAGGAATTATGTTTTTTATGCAGACTGTTTTGTTATATGCAAAAAAGTGTTGTAAAACTTATTCTGCTAATATATTTGTTAGTATTTATAGGTTAATTCTGTTTCTTTCCTTCTGTCAAGGTACAATTAAATTATAATAAATTTAGTCTGTTTTTTTATTTCAATGGCAAGCTGATGCTTTAACTGCCTTCGCCCCTAATGACCAATTTTCCATTAACGGAGACAAAAACTAATTTTTGACAACCCCTAACTAAAAACAGGTGAAGGATGTTGAGGGTTCTGTTATGCTCAAATAAAGGAAGAGGAGCCATGTAAAATATGCCTGTCTATCTAGCTAGCTAGCAATCTATCTCTAGCTATCTTTGCGAAAAAGGTCACTAGGTAACAAGCCTTTTAGAGAGGTGATAATAGCTAGATAACAGTGAGTGCAAAGCAGGCAAGGGGAGGTGAGTAGGTAGCTAGCTTTGGCAATTTCCCCTGATTTGAAAAATACTTTAGCTAGCTAAATACAAATTTGATCGTTTGTGCATTTCCCACTTTCTCTTTTCCGCTGTCTCTCACACGATTGCAGTCACCATTTCCTAGGCAAACATTCCCCTTCTTGTCCCAGGGGTTCTTGCCTTTTTAACATCGACGCCGGCGGCGAAAAAAACTTGCTTGCCGTCAAGGGCATATGAGCAAACCGCGACCCGAGACCCTGTGCTGAGACCTTGGGACTCGAGACCCAAAGCCCGAGACCCGATAACAGTTGTCTTTAAAAATTACTTTTTAATTTTGTTATTTCACCTTTATTACATCAGCAAGAGCATGCAGGAGTCACTTTAAAATATTCCTTTTATTTGTCCAGCCTTTCCTCCTTCTGCGTTGCTTTTATTTTTTTCGTTTCAGCCCCTTTCTACTTATTAACATCAGCCATTTGCAATGAATTCGCGCTTTCACGATGACAAGTTGTATATGATCATAACGCAAATAATTCAATGAACATTTAATAACATTGTTTTTCTCGTTAACTTGCACCATGTAAGGATTTTTCCAAATCGTTATAAATAGTTACAAATAGTTGGGTTGTTGTATCAGTTAGTTATAGTTGGTTCGAAGTGATATTAGCGTGAAATTTTTAAAAAGTAAAAGGAAAATAGTGGCATTATATTATATTTTTATTATAATCGAAAATTTATTTACTCCATCGAAGATATATTTAAACTCGCATCACAAAGAAATTTTAAAAAGAAAATGAGTGGTTCGTACTAAGTTTTCGAGTTTCCATTGCTTAATCTTATGCCTTGTTAGCAAATGAAATGTCAATTTAATGATTTGAGGTTGATACCTCCTACTTTTAGTTCTTCCATTTTGAAATCTGTTCCTGAAGAACAGAAACACACAAAAAAATGATTGTTGAATTAAAGTTAGTCAACTATTTTATTCTCCCGGTCGAAATGTCACGTGGCACCATTCTCGTCCCCAGAGCTCTTTGAGATTAAAACCTTCATCTCAAAGAGCTTTGGGGTCGAGAATGACGTGGTACAAAACACGGACGTTTCACGGTAAAACTATCACAAAAGAAGCTTTGATTAAACGAGAACGACGAGTATCTAGATTAAACTAAAGCTTAACTAACAAAAACTCCCCTAAAACTACACAATATGACAGGTTTGAACATAGATTATATCTCTTATCTTATTATATCTTATCTCTATGGTTTAAAGTTAAAAAACAAATATTCTGTGAAAAATTCAGTGGCGTGTTTTCCCTCATATCATAATGGCCACCCTAAAAAAGTACGGACCAGTAATTGGTTTAAAAGTATCACGTGACATTTGCCGACCGGAAGAATGCGATTTGAAATTTTTAATTCGGTCAATTGTCCATGGAAAATGGGAAAATACGACTATTAATATAAATATTAATTTTTTATTTTCAGAAGAGCGGCGTGTAGCTGAAGAGTACGTTGAAGATTTTTTTATAAGTGAAACAAAATTTTACAACTGCTTCTTGTTGTCTGCTTCTCAGCTAAGAAAGGCTGTGCAAAAATTAAAACTTTTCCACCCCATCAAAATTAACCCCGGACAATAATAAAAAAGCTAAAAATTAGCACCGTCGAAACACCACAGCAGATATCCAGCTGATGTATCTTTGGTAATTAGAGGTGTACCGCTTTCAATAAGTGGCGAAATCATAAAAGACACAAAAGAATCCAACCTTGTCCCCAGGGTCTTGTGGCCCCTGAGCCGTTATTATGGGATTGGGAACGAGGTTGAAACAATTGGCACAAATAGTAGCAGTATAAGGAAAGTTAAAAAAAAATAGTGGCGACGACCGCCAGATAATTGGCGGTCGTCGTCGAGAGCGGACGTGTTTTTAACTACTCCGGAAGAAGGAATTTAAATTTTGATATTTTATTTAATTTTTACTATTTTACTTAATACTTACTTAATACTTATATTTACAAATATGGAATCTAATCAAGTAAACATAATTTCTGTGGAAATGGTACGTGATATTTTTACAACAATGTTTCAAAAGCAACAGCAGGATATTGTTCAGTTAATTAGCAGTAATCTGAAGATCACAAACGAACAGATTGGTGAATTAGATAAAAAATTGAAAGAAATTGCATCATCATATGAAACTATCCAAGAAGAAAATAGGACATTAAGAATAATCTTTTTGGAGCAATTGAAAAAAGTCTTAGAAAAGGACAAAAGAGATATAGAGGAAAGCCTGACAGTGACAAAACATATGAATGAGGAAAGTTTTTAAAAAATGGAAGCTGGCTTACTTGAACAGACAACGAACCGTAAAGAACAATTGAGTATTTATGAGGAAAAACTGTAGAAATACTGAACAAAACAACAACGAACATCATTGTGAGCGTAATATAACCTGCAGGATCAATTGATAATTTTAAAACGTTAATTGAACCTATAATATTGAACAATAAAAACACCAACAAAGCAGTATGCCTCGTGGGGGATCTTAACCTCAATACACTTGATTACGAAACAAACAAAAACATCCAGTGTTTTTTTAACTTTATCTTTCACAGTGGGTATATTCCTCTCATAAATAAACCAACCCGGGTAACTAAACAAAACGCTACAGTAATTGATCACATATCATAACAAATTCATTTTGCGACAAAGAACTATATTCGGGTATTATCAAAACAGATCTCTGATCATTTTCCCATCTTTATCACGCCCAATACAAACTTTGATAAACAGTCAAACCATGTAAAAATAAAAAAGCGAAAAATAAATGAAAATACAATAACATTATTTAAGTATTTATTGGCAAGGTAAAATGGGACGACGTGGTGAAAGGAAAGGATGCAAATGACGCATATGATAACTTTCTGAAAAATTTTTTTGGAAAGTTATGATGCGGCATTTCCAGAAGAAATTAAGTTTATTAAGACCAAAACATTCTTAAATCCCTCGATGACTAGGGGCCTCCAAAAATCTTCCCGAAGAAAACAAAAACTATATGAAAAATATTAAAAAAAAAAACATACAGGAATGAAACACTGTATAAAAATGATAAAAACCTTTTTGAATTAATAAAAAAGCGTGCTAAGAATTTTTATTTCAATGAACAAATTAATAAATACAAACATAATGCAAGAAAAACATGGAATATCATCAAGGAAGTGATTGGTGAAATAAAAATTAGAAGTAATAACTTTCCTTTAAAACTTGTAAACGACGAAAATGAAATTGAAGAACCATCTTTGATAGCTGAAGAATTTAACAATTTTTTCACTAAAGTGGGGTTGACCTTGGCGTCGAAAATAGGTCACAGTGCAAAATCCTTCAAATCGTAGTTGTCATATCATGATAATGAAATGGAGAAAGAAGAGCTAAGTGAGGAGGAACTAGAAGCAGCATTTCATTCTTTGCAAATCAACAAAAGTTCTGGTTTTGATCAAATCAGCAGTAATGTCTTAAAGGGCTGTTTCAATGAACTAAAATCTCCACTACTGCATATATTTAATTCATCTCTAATTACAAGCATTGTTGCTAAAAAGTTAAAAATAGCTAGAGTTGTTCCAGTCTTTAAAGCAGGACATGTTTATAAAGTATCTAACTAAAGACCAATTTCAATACTCCCCTGCTTCTCGAAGATTCTAGAGAGAATCATGTACAACAGAGTTTATTCTTCCTTGAACAATAACAATATTTTGTATAATAAGCAATTGGGATTTCAAGCAGGTCATTCAACTGATCACGCAATCATTCAGTTGAGTCAAGAGATATTTCAAGCCTTTGATGAGAATAAATTTACAATTGGGGTCTTTATTAATCTCAGCAAGGCATTCGATACAGTCAACCATGAGATTCTATTAGAAAAACTAAAATATTATGGCATAAGAAATACATGTCTCGCATGGTTCAAGAACTACCTCTTCGAAAGAAAACAATGTATTTCTTATGACGAAGGAAATACTAACTACAGGTTAATAACATGTGGAGTACCTCAAGGGTCAATTTTAGGACCACTGTTGTTTCTTATTTATATCAATGATATATTTAGAGCATCTAGTCTCTTAAATTCAATTTTATTTGCTGATGATACAAATTTATTCTTTACTCATGACGATATAAACGTCCTTTTTGAAACTACTAATACCGAATTGACTAAATTGGCTGATTGGTTTAAAGCGAATAAATTATCCCTTAACACTTCAAAAACTAGATATACCTTTTTTCACAAACTTAGTAAAAAAGATGAAATACCTCTTAGGTTACCTGGATTAGTTATTGATCGTGTAAACATAAGAAGAGAATATTCAATGAAATTTCTTGGAGTTCTCCTGGACGAAAATTTAACTTGGAGAGAACATATTAAATTAGTGGAAAACAAAGTTTCCAAAAGCTTAGGAATCTTATATAAAACCAGTTTCGCTTTGAATAAGAACTGCTTAAGAAGCATATATTTTTCCTTTGTACACTGCTATTTAAATTATGCAAACATTGCATGGGGTAGCACTAATATAACAAAATTAAAAAAACTGCACATTCAGCAAAAACATGCCAGTATGATTATAATACGACAGAACAAATGTTCCCATTCTAGACCACTGCTAAAAGAACTGGGTATTCTTAATGTATGTCTCAGCTAAACATTTTTCAAGTCCTTATTTTAATGTATAAGATTGAAAATTTAATAGCACCAAATATATTCATCACACTGTTTAAAAAAGTTCAACATAAATATCCAACTAGATTTTCAGGTAACAATTTCCTTCGGCCAAAAATCATATCTAATGTAACAAAATTTTCAATATCAAACCGAGGTCCAAAACTCTGGAGCATGCTTCTAAATGATGAAATAAAGATCCAGTCTAAAATACACATCGAGACCCCAACCTCAACCCCATGGTTCTTCCACACCTATGTTATTCGGAAACGGGTGTAAAAAATAGTCCTGGGGACGACATCTCAAATTCAAATATTTTCAAACAGGATTGAACGCAACCTCATCCCCAGGGTCTTGTTGCCCCTGAGCCGTTATAACGCCGCTATCAACTTCATCAACAGAACAAGGCAAAATGCCCTGGAAACGAGGTTGGATTGGACGTTTAGCAGGTTATGAATTAAATTAAAGAAATTCTTACGGGTTAGTCAACCGTTTTTATAACAACCTCGTTCCCAGGGCATTTTGCCTTGTTGATGAAGTTGATAGCGGCGAAAAATTGTTGGCCACTCCGTAATAACGGCTCAGGGGGCCACAAGACCCTGGGGACGAGGTTGGTTAGAAAGATACAAGATGCCCTGGGGACAAGGTTGCACACTATGCTGATTGTAAACACTTTGAAAGCAATCTAACAAAGCAAAGCTGACTTCACACACACACGCATAAATACGCCAACCTCGTCCTCAGGCTTTTTATATTTGCCGTCGAAGAAAGCCTAACGAGTCTTGAGGCAGTACGATGTTGTGAATACGAAGCTCTTTGCGGGGCGGTACGTTGACATTTGTGAACAAAATAACTGCGTATTGTTTTTTTGTACACAATAAAAAAACACGTGATTTCGGAATAACAAAACAGGCCCATATCGGCACGTTGTATAAAAGCAAATCGCTGAATTCAATCCAAACATTTCGCAGGGTCTTCACACATCTGGGAACAACCAGATACTTAAAAGAATCAAATACTTGGTTTGAAATAAATAAGATATGGAAATCTTTGTGTATTTTTAAACAGGTCATCCCATTTGAAAACCAAACAGAACAAGCGTTTGAAAATCGTGTTTTCTCATTTAAAAATAGTACGCATTTTACGCATTACTGACGAATGACCCGAAAAGAATCCAGTAAGTTGAAAAAAATGCGGATAAGTTTGAAAAAAATATCTCATGGTTTGAAAAAATTACAATCAGATAAAAAATAAAATAAAATCAGAAAAATTAAAAAAAAATATTGGAAAAGTTAAAAAGATATACTTCGGAAAGACGGAAAAGTTGAAATTAATTCTTGAAACATTTGACACTTGATGGACCCCGTCCATCGCAAAAATATAAAATTGGTTAAGCGTAATCTATCAAGGTCTGGTGGAAAACAGCCAAGATTTCTACGCATTTGTCCAAAAGGCATGCAACGTTGTACGACGGCAGCCCAGCGAGGAAAGTCGGAGCAATGTCTGCCTTTCCGAAAAGCCGTCATTTTTGAAATTCTCGGAAATCATCACGGTTTGCTCTGAATAAAAAAATGAAAGTGTCTGTGGGCGGGAGTTAAAATTCTGAAAACAATTCGTCATTGCTTAGTACACTTGGATGCCCGTGATATATTCAGGGGGTACATTATACACACCACGAATCTTCATTTCAGCGCTGATTTTAATATCATTTGAATCACCCGGTGTGGTTTTATCAAATGGGGAGACTAACTTTTTATTGTAAATTAAATCAATTAAACTTAAAATTCTAGCATAGTATATACTTAAAAAACTCCAGGAAAAAAGTTCCAATCACGGGCAAGAGACAGTGTTCGTTGTTTTACCCCCTTGCAAATTGCGTGTAGCGATTCCCTCTTTTGCTGACATAGCAATATTTACGATGATCTGCAATGTTGGTTGTTTGTACACTTTCTCTGGTGGGAGAAACTGAAACTTTACCTTTTCTGTACTTCCTAAAATTTAATTAAGTGAGCGAATTATAGTTGTAGCTGCTGTGAAAATATAGATCAATGAACATGTCGTAATGTGACAGATGATGTGGTGTGGCTGTATTGATATATGTAAGTTTTAATTTACCAATTAAAGAATTTAAAAAATATAAGATGTAGTCAGGTGGTATAGTGTGCAGAGCTTCTTTTTAAACATTACATTTTTTTATTAAAAAAATGGCTATAGGCTACTTTCTTTTTTAAAAATCTACTTTCTTTTTAAACTTGAGAAATGGGCCTTTATGTCTGAAAGTATAAGTTAAAACCTTGGCATGATAACAGTGTGTCATTCAGTCAGGGAAAACTGCTAACTAAGAGTGTACTGCTAATTAGACATACTACTCCTAATTTGGAGCATGCACCAGCTTAATTTGGTTAAAGGGCGTCTAATTAAGCTACAGAAAAACATAAACATAAAATAAGCCCAGATAAGCCAAAACCGCGTGCCTTTCCAAGGTTGCACGCTCTGAGAAACCGATGAACAGTCTTGTGTTAAGAAAATCCAAAAATTTTGCCGGAGCCGAAATCAATAAATAACCATTTTGTGATTTAAAACAAATTTGGCAGATATAATCCTAATTTGGCGGATACACCATTTTGAATTTATGGCTAAGACGGCATGTGCCGCCTAACTAGGCGCGCATAGCACAAAATCTGTCAAAACAACTAATCGCTCCCGCGTTTTTTTCACATTGCGTTATTACAGACCCTGGCCTTATTTACGAAGGTAAAATAATTCATTTGGTGGTTCGATTTTGCACTAAAGGGGTTGAACTAGGCCATTAAAAAATTAATTTATCCTAAATAGGCGCCGTTGTGCTTAATTAGTCTACCGTCTTACGCCTAATTTAGAGATTCTCCTAATTAGCAGTACACTCTTAGTTAGCAGTTTTCCCTGACTGTCATTTACTAACTAATTGAACTAATAGTAACTGGCAGGCTGTTGTTATTTAGCTTTTGTCTACGCTTTAACAGCAAATTGTCCCATAGATGACTTTCGATGTTTACGTTTTTACGGGATTCTTGCGCATGCGCGGAAGAAATCAGAAAAATCGACAGGCAAAAAAATGCAGACCTTAGGTGAAGAAAGTCAAATTATGGGTAAAAACTTTTGTACTGTGGCTACTATCATAAGGTATATTCTAATTTAAAGATCAAAAGATGCCTCTAACTAAAAATAAAGTTTGGAATGGACTGGACTGGTGCACAACTTACTGCCTGCATTATTTTGCCTGTTAATTTGCGTAAAAGGTCTGTGGATTATAAACAACACGCGTCACGATGAAAGTCGTCTATGGAAGGACTAAAGCACCTTGTCACTTGTCATTATAAAATTAAAAAAAGGAGATGAAAAGCAACTTTAACATTTTTTCATGGAGCAGAGAAGGAATCAGAGTTATAGATATAAATATTCTATCAAATATGGTATATATACCTAATAAGGCTTTCAGCTATATTACAACACAGTCTTTGTGTATAAAAAAGTAGATAATTTGTTGAGGAGAACTTCACACAAGGGTCTACATAAAAACTAAAAACTGCTAATAAATATAGACATTCATGCAGTTCCGACCTACTAACTTGTAATGACAAAATTAGTGTAGTACATTATGGTACAAAGTCAAAGAAATAGCATGACTTTAAGATAAACAGAGTCATAAATTGTCAGCCAATTCACCTCTAATCAAGTCATAACCTAATAGTCTACAGCTTCTTAGAAGTAGCAACCAGAGAGTAAGCAGCGTATCAATAGATATCTAAAAAATAACCCTGCAAACTTTGTAATCATTTATTTATCATATTTGATAGATTTTAGGTCATAAAATGTTGTACAGAGAGATCACTTTTGGATGTATAGCATGCTGAACCAATTTTTATTATTTATGAAATTGTAAATATACTTTCACTTTGAAAACATACTTTCTATTTAAAAACTTTTTGCACTTTCTTTTTTTAAAAAATGTATATACTTTCTTTCTCAAAAACGTACTTTCTTTTTTAAAAACGTACTTTCTTTTTCAAAAATATTTGACGCATTTTCTGGTTTTCTACACAATAATAATATGTGGTGTTTACTACAACATCTCACTTTTTGCCAAAAAAACTCAGTTAATTTGGTTGCTTCCATAGTGTTCATTAATTGAATGGTTCATTAACAAAATAAGAGTGATTACCAGAGCACTAATCGTGTTGGTAAGGATCTAAAGATGCAAATGAGGTGTAATATGATGCACATAACAACACAGATTTCGCATCATTACTGACACATTCAATAAATTAACAAATACAGTCAAAATTGATTCCAAGGGGGCATTAAAAATGTATCTTGGTTCAAATATTCACCATCCCCCTCCTTCCCCTTGTTTCATCATCATTCTCGGCTTAACGTCCGTTTTCCATGCTAGCATGGGTTGGACGGGGTATATTAATGACCCTCTTCCAATCTGATCTAGACTGTGTTAGATCTAAACTCAACTTCCTCTGTATCAAGTCTGTCCTTATAACCTCCTGCCAAGTCTTTCTCGGTCTGCCTCTGGGCTTTGCCCCAGGAACTATCAAGTCTCTACACTTTCTTACCCAATTATCCTCCTCCATTCTTTCCAAGTGCCCCAGCCAATTCAATCTTCTTATCTGGATAACATCTTTAATTCTACGGAGACTTAGCCTGCTTCTTAGCTCATCTGAACTCTTTCTGTCTTTCAGACTGGCGTTACACATCCACCTAACCATTCTCATATCATTCCTTTCTAAACGGTCAAGATCTTCCTGCTTCACTGCCCATGTCTCACTACCGTACAACATAACACTTCTTACACAGGCCTCATACAACCTACCTTTTACCTCAATTGACAGGACTCTGCTAGTCAACAAAGGAAGTAACTCTCTGAACTTTTTCCAAGCAGAACCTATCCTGCAAGTAACACTTCTTCCAACACCCCCTTCACTGCCCAACATATCACCTAAGTAACAGAAGTTCTCAACTATCTCTAACGAGGCACTGTTGTACATCATTAAAGCTGGAAATACTTCATTCTCTATAATCTCACCTTTGCAACGCTTGCATACAAACTGAATGTCAGCTCTTAACCTTCCACTAATACTACTGCACTTCTTATGTACCCAATGCTTGCAAGTCTGACAAAAAATTGAGTTACTACCAACCCCTTTCCTGCAAACTCCACAAGGCCACTTTCCAACTACAAGGTCACACTTGGCTGCAATGCTACTAATCATGACTTTAGACTTTGCTGTGTTTACCTTTAGCCCTTTCTCTTCTAGTCCTTTCTTCCACTTCTCAAACTTTTCAACTAATTCTTCCATCGACTCTGCTATGAGAACCAAATCATCTGCATACAATAACTCCCATGGACAACCTGTTCTGAACTCCATCGACAGCGCTTCTAAGACTAGAACAAACAAGTTGTTTGCTCAACTTTGCTTTTAAACCCACACCCCCACTCCCGTACGTATTTCAGAATCCCACTATGAAAATGAAACACACAATGCTATTGTGATAAAGCTTGGTTGCATTCGCTAACAAAAAGGTCAGCCTTCACAGCACTAAAACTAAAAAGAGAGGATTAGGTAGTCATATTTTTACACATCTTGCAAAAAATATGTACAAGCAAAATTAACCAAAACAGCATGTCATAGCCATAAACAATCATTCCAAAAGGAAGATATAGAGAAGAAGAAATTTGTTTTTTAAAACGATACCAAAATTCTTAAAACTTCTCCCTCCCCTTCGTTTTTGTGTGTTATTATATACATGATCCTCTCCCTTCCCCATAGGACAAACATACTTTTTGAAAGCTCCCAAATCGTTTCCATTTTCACACCTTTTTATTTTTTCTAAATGCTCATCATAGAATGGAACAACGATGGGTCCCCATCATAGACATAAAATATTATCATTTTAATCTCTTTTTCAGTGCAGGCCATTCCTTGAGACGAGTGCGATCGCACGCGCACTCGCCCGCACACTCGTAAAAAGATTTACGAGTGCTTTTTATCGCACTCGTGAATTTTTTCTTTTTCTAAAATATTATAGAGCGAAGAAAAAGGCTATTACGCTGATTACATAACATTCATTTCTTCGTGATTAATTTGTTTAAAAAGTATAGAGAACATTAAAGTCGGCCCCTTTCCTTCATGCTGACACTCTTATGCTCGGCTGGTGCATTACACTGAGACTCAGTCTTGGTCATGAATATTTGCACCCGCGTGCGGTGGTACGTACGCCTACACTAATACATGCGTGCGATCAGTATCGCACGCCTAGCTTATGATTTTGGCGTGCAATTATTACATTCAGGAGAGCGGCAGCGCGGAGTTTTTGAAGCATTGTTTTTTACTCTTCATTTGCTTCTTTTTCGTTTGTTGACTTATTTATTTCAGCAACAAGATGTTTACAAGCCATGTTCACAACAAGCTGCCATATTGAATGAAGCATTTGAAAAGTGTATAACCCACTTTGATCCAGACCCCAAACAACCAAGTAGTAAATGCAGGCTTCTCATTTTGAGGCACGCGATCGCGTTCCTACGCCCTATCGCGTACCTAAATTACGCGAGGTACGGGAAGAACCGCGTACCTCCGTTGACAGATAACTTTTAGATCTGAGAATTATTGAATAATCCTGGTCCTTTTAATCCACGAGCAAGCCTATTCATAGCCAACCTGCCCATCCTAGCTAATTCACCGACTCCTGACTTAGTTAAAAGAACTACGTAGACATAAATCTCTTTTGCCTGGCCCCTTCGTCGTTGGTAACCAGGTCTTACACAAGAAATCCAGCCATGCGGTTCTTAACTAATGCGGAGGTGAACGCCGACGGAGCACGGATAAAGCAAGTCTGCAAAACTGCACTTACAGGCGGAACAGACATTTTATCATGGATTTAATTGTAGATAGTTTCTTCATTTGACAAAACAATTGGAAACCATAGCAGGTCCGAATATCGTATTAAAAAGAAGTCCAGAAGTTCTCTCTCCCACACGACACAGCAGGCAATAAGTAAGCCCTGCCCTCGGTTTTGTGAGGAGAGATGATCTACGAAGACTCTCAATTGAGTTTCCTGTACAGTTCTGCTTTGCATTGAACTGTGCCTGTGACAAGCATTTTTGAAGCATGTCACCGGCGATTTCTGCGATATTCAACTTAATGATGCCCTGACCTTCAGTTCGTAAATAGCACGTGTACAACTTACTTCCTAATCAGTTTATCTTAAAACATAGAGAGCTAGTTGGGACAGAACTATTAAGGTGGGTATTTAATAGAAATACATTTTAGAGATACATTTTAACGCGGAAGAACAATTATGTATTGGGTAATAAAGCTTGGGTAAGGGATTACTCTAAAATAGCTCAGTTCTGCTTGGCGTGTGTACGAAGTAGAACAAGGCGTGCGATAAAGAGCACGCCCGAATTTCACATGGCGTGTGCGGAGGCGTGCGCGTGCGATCGCACGCCATTCATGACCAAGACTGGAGACTCGAACGAAAGACGGAAGACCATTTGGAACCATGCCACAAGTCAGTCCGACCTTCATCGTCACAGAGAATACTGTGAGAAGAGTGTGCACCCATGCAAGTTAAATATAACCAGAACATTGGAGAGTTTAGGTGTCCTGTACCTTAATACAGCTTTCGGACGAATGTTTTCGTGATGTAATACCAAAGAAAAAACATGTTGAATAAAGTTTAAAAAATCTTTTTAAAAGGGGAAAGAGAAATCAAAAATGTCTAGAAATATATTTAATGCAAAAAACATATAGCGAATGTGCCAACACATCATCGCGTTCAACGTTGTTTCAACCTTGCACTTGTGGTTAATACGTTTTACAAAATTCATTTCTATACAGCTTAAATAACATATAACGTTGTGGTAAACAAAAAATAGTTAATTGTGAATCACACTTGCAAATATTCACATCGCACTTGTAAATTTTGCTTACGAGTGCGATTTTTCGCACACCATAGCACTCGTAACTTTTTTAGCGCGTGCTTTTTGTAGCTCTGGCATAGTTTTATTCAAGAAATGGCCTGAGTAACTATAGGCTTGTTTAGCTATGCATGTAGCTTTGCACAATTTTTGTCCTTTGACTTGATGGATCTTTATCCTCATTGTAAAGTATTACAACTTTACTGGTTCTTTTTTAATATTTATTACGATTGCACATTATAAAATAGAGTATTGGTGGAAATGGTGGTCAAAGCATAGAGGTCTTTCATAAATACACTTGAATACCATTAATAAACATTACTTCAAGATGTGTAAGACACAAATAATTAGGAAGTCAATCACAAAAGTTTGGGCATATTTCTAACATTGCTTCTCCGTATCTGTCTCCGTAGATTCGAAACTAATTAAGAAGCTTTGAGAATTGGTGGCACTATATATTTTACTCAAAGAATGGCAAAAAAGTAAGCTGGACACTAAACATTCTCTGTTTTCCTAAACTCAATTATATTGCACATAATTTTCATTTTTCAGACTTGCATAAACTTTCAAAAAGTATGTTTGTCCTATGGGGAAGGGAGAGGATCATGTATATAATAACACACAAAAACGAAGGGGAGGGAGAAGTTTTAAGAATTTTGGTATCGTTTTAAAAACAAATTTCTTCTTCTCTATATCTTCCTTTTGGAATGATTGTTACATGGTTACATGGTTTAAAAGTAAAAATTTGCACTTTGTGTACATACTTAGTTTTAATGTATTATTTTATTGGTCAGTTTTAGAATTAGGCATACTTTCGGATTCATTATAAAAAGTTTAATGACATACAACACAATTTTAATTTATTTGGTTGATAAGAACTTTTCAGAACGCATTTTCAAGGTTGAAAAATCAAAGACAGAACATAAAAGAAAATTTATATTTGTGCTTACTTTTTAATGCACAGAGTAATACAATGATGCAATTCTCATAAAATAAAGTAACCTGATTGGCTGGTTAACCTTATTGACTAGTTCTTCCTGTTGTTTCAACACAAAACACACAGAAAAAGTTAAACTCAGTTTAACTTTTCCTAGAATGAAGCGTAAAAGAAGATTTACCAATCACGATGTGAACAACCTATGCTTAGAAAAGTTTTTGTTTCTGTCAGTTCCTTTCTGTGAAAAAGGATTTCAAGATTTGAAGCTTTCAAAAAGTGCAAAAGAAAGTATAATTTCCAAAAAATTCATTTATGTTTACCTTGCGTTAAAGCTTTCTATTAATCCTTAGTTCAAACTGCACTGATTGATATAAAAATTTTAATAAAGCCCTGCTTGGGTTTTTTCAGAAAACATGATTCTTGTGTATGTGCTATTTCTTAAATGGCATTACTTTTCGTTCATCATCATCATCATCATTCTCGGCTTAACGTCCGTTTTCCATGCTAGCATGGGTTGGACGGGGTATAATTAATGACCCTCTTCCCTCTTCTCTTATTAATGATCCTCTTCCAATCTGATCTAGACTGTGTTAGATCTAAACTCAACTTCCTCTGTATCAAGTCTTTTTTCTAATTCTTATAGAATGAAGAGACTAAAGTCTAAAGCAGTTGCTTTCACAAAAAAGAAGAATCATGCTGTCTTGGAAAAAAGGAAATTTCTGGAAGCAATTGCTGAACCTGTACTAAATGAGGAGGTTTGTTGGAAATCTTATTAATTGATGCATCTATATTATAATACCCAGATATGTCTGTCACGCAAAATGGTAATCGCAGTAACGAGACACACAAAATGCGGTATATAATATATGGACGAACGTCGTTGGTCAGTGGATAAATCCATGAGCCACGACTAGTATGACTGACAAAATGTAACTATTACAGCAGAACAGACAAAACTACTGTAAGGTTTTTACTGACAAGGATTTGTATATATTGTCCAAACACAAGAATATCATACAATAATCCAAAACGCTAAAACAAGATACAAAAAAACAACTATAAGTAAAATATTAAACCTAATAACAGAAAAGTACTAACATAAACAGGAGAGACCAAAGTGTCAGAAACTAAAATGCCACCATGAAAATTTAAAGTACAGTGACAACACAAAACATATAATAAATATTACTAAAACACTGTCCAAAAACACTTTCACAAACACAACCTACTCCACCAAGGACATCCACAAACTGAACAGCATGAAAAACAGACACAGCAAGACCCACAAAATGTAACATAAAAACTACATAATAGGACTTCATAATACATAATACATATAACACCTAAGGGAATACTATCAATACATATAATAGAACAATAGAATACTAACAATCTTTATAATAATACAGAGACTGTGTCTGTCTGTAACAGGCAAAGTGGATGTGTTCATTTTCCTTTAATGTAGCCAAAAAAGTGATGTCTCAAATGTTAAATTTTCTGACGATACGGCGCGACGTCAATAACACTAACGTCAATATCCTATATTAAATTAATGAAGCCATTACAGTGCACTTAAAACTTTGAGGCCAAATAACTTGGAAACGAGGTGGTGACATCAATGATTTTTCACCGCGTGGGTAACTAGGGACCACCTGGGACCAATTTGGGTACGTGTCCCAAACCTGGGTCCCAGAATCCGTTTCGGAATGAACAGGTTGATGACGTCATCAAAAAATTTTCAAACCCAAATATCTCTGCAACTGTTTGTCAAAGATACATGATCCTATATATTTTCTTGATCAGCGTTTCAAGAACTACACGATGAAGGCAACAGGTATAAAAATTTCTAAAAAAAAATTTTATGTTTTGACGGGCCATTGCTGACGTCATCAAAATTATTAAACCCTTATTTCTCATAAACCGTTCATCAAAAGCACATGATCATATTCATTTTCTTGATCAGCAGTTTAAACTCTACACATTGGAAGCAATGTGTAAATAAATTTCGAAAAATTGCATATACTTTTTGTATGTGCAATGCTGACGTCAGCAAAACACCTTATACAATCTATTTTTCTGCCTGAGTGGATTATTCCACGGGCCTTATCGACTAGTACATATAATAGAACAATAGAAATTCACACTTAGCGTACAGAAACAGATTAACTAACAATAAATCCCTAAAGTTATAAATATGTGAAAGAACATTAACATACAACTATATAAGAAATAAATAAATAAGTACACAAAAAAATGGTAGCCTAAGGTTCCCGTGTAGGATATGAGGCCTACTTATGGCCAATGCAGGAACAGTAACCTTTCTCTAAACATCAAAAAATATTAGGCAACAATTCAGGAAAATGGCTATATTAAGGGGAAATCAGTTTGCCAAAACGGCCTTCATCAGGAGCAGGTACCGCTTCTTCCCAAAAATCCAGGATAGAAAAAGGATTTCTACATTGTACACATTTGCCCCTATTGATTTTTGATTTTACTGCAGCAAATCATTGATATTCATAACTTAAAGATGCTTTTTAGAACAAAATTTAAAATACATGTTTTAGTTTTAATAAATTTGTGTACAAATTTTGTTTATTTTCTTACTTTTTTAGCTTAAGGTTAAAGTCCTGCATGCTGCGTGTAGCTATGACAGATTAGATGTCGTCGAAAAACTTAGCAACAATCAGGCCAATATTATAAATGAAGTCGACGAGGTAAATATATATTTCCTGATGTTTACATTGTTTACAATAAAGGAGAACTAACAACTTTTTTTTATTTTTCTTCATTTATTGGTATATTTGACACAACAGCAGTTTTTGGGTATTTTCGAGGTTGGGAAAAACCATCAACACACCATATTCCACAGCGGAGAGGCTGCGAAAGTGCAAATTCTGTGCATACATAAGAAACAAGTAAAAATAAGTGTTTAGAATGTGCTAGTTGCACTTTCTAGTATGCCAGAATTACAATGCTAAAACTTGCACTTTTTTCTAGAATGGAAAAAGTGCAATTTTTTATGCTGTTGAAGGTGGCTCAACTGATTGCTTTAACTTTTTACTGAGCAGTGAAGTTGAGTTAAATCATGTGGATAATGTAAGTATTTTTAATAAAATATTGGACTATTACTGAGTGTAATGGTATACAAAATAAGCATCCATTAAAGGCAATAATTTTGAACCAAATTTTTTTAGTAATTAGTTTTTATACTTTGTGACGTCTTTTTTAGTCTGGTAGTTCTGTTCTTGTATATGGAATCTCCTTGAACAATTTCAACACTGTTGACAAGTTGATAAGAACAGGACATTTCAGCACAGAGGTAAGTTTATTTTATCAGGGCGATTAACTTTTTACCTACAAGACCTACTTTATTTTATTACCTTCATATATTTTATCAGTGGGATTAATATAAAACCTTCTTTGACCTACAAGACAACTTTTATTATCTTTATACAATGTTGTTCGCTGAACTCCTTTTCTTGTACTTCATAATGTATATTGATAATAGATTCTACAGTAAAAGTGAGAAATTATTAGAGTTAGGAGTGCCATTACAGTTATGGACACAAAATTGTATACCAAAAATTACCTTAAAGGAAAAAAAGGAAAAAATCTTCACACAAAGAAATTTTTGCAGAACTTAACTTTTATAAATAATTTTTTTAGCAAAACAAATTTTTGCGATTGGAATGCCTTTTATGCATATTTTAAAATTTTAGTGGTTAGAATCTCCTGTGGAAAAAATTATTATTTTTAAACATTAATTTATAAAGTTTTAAGGGAAATAATAGCAAGAAAAAAATAGTGTTGAGTATATCCCATTAAATATCGGATCAAATTAAGTAAAGTACATGCAAAGTAAATATTTTTGCGATTCAGTTGTTTTTAAAAATATTTGCAAAACCCATTTCTTGTTTTTCTACTTTTGCTGAACCTTTTTTTTGCCATTTGCTCCTAAAAGTACAATTTTGGAGAAAATCGCAAAAATTAGGTTTCTTATTTACTGTATATAATTTTTTTAAGCTGTATTTTTTTTCGGGGGAAAAAACCCAGTGTTATTGTTTTCCATTTTTTTTTTCACCATTCACACTAAACACACGAAATCAGCCAAAACCCAAGTCTCGTTGTTCACCAAGCAATAAGTAATAATACTAGTCAGTGACCCATGGAAAATCCACGGGTTCGTCGTCCTTTTTTATACCACATTTCGTGCGACTCGCTACTCTCAGTACGATTTTGCATGACAGACGTGTACATGTTTTATAATTTGATACAAGCTTTTGTTATTGTCTGAACCAGTTTTTCATAATATGATATGCGCTTCTATTAATTAGAATACCAAAACTCTAACCAGACTGGTCATTATTCTTATTTCCTGTAGTTTCAAACAATATGCCAATTCTTTTAACCTGAAATCACAGCCTAATATTTTTATAGAACAAAAAACATGTAAACGATATAACTGTATTTCATTTGTGTTAACCCGCAACATTTCATTGTGTGATCCTTCTTTTTATAACAACTGAATTTTATAGGTATTAAAACATGCAATTCGTTATATTATCGCTGCAAAGAAAAGTGAAGCCCTTGCTATCCTTGCAGACTATGATGTAATCGATTTAAAAGAATTTGCAGGAGAAGTGAATTTTACAGACAAAGTGAGTTTCTCTATTTAAACATTTCTGAAATGACTTTACCAAACAAACTATGTGGATCATCAATTTGTCATGAAAAATGGTAAACTGTATGTAACACTCAATTATGAACAAAACAAACTTTATCTACAAGTTATAGACCAAATAACTTAAAAATTATGACGGAGGGATTTACGGATGGGTTGGTGACCGAATCTCGTGTATAGCCCCCTATATACCTTAATTTATGAAATCTTGGGTGCATCTGATTTTCCGCAAAGCTGCTGCGTTAACAACTGGTTTTAAAAAATCTAATTTTTAGCAAATTTAATTGCATGAAAATTTAATGTGCGCGAAATATTTTTTTTAAATAGTGCATGAATATTTATTTGTGCAGAACTGGCAAAAATGAATGATGAAATATAAAATTTTATTTCTTTCAACAGAAAATTAATCAAATTAATCAAATTCTTATTAGTAGTGTTGGTCGGCATGTAAATCCAAGTTTGAAGAATTTTTTTTTATATTTATGGTTGAAAGTTGCAGAAATAGTGCCTGCTGGTAAACGAGTTATGTGTTTCTTTTCGTCCATCAACCCATTTGTTGAAAAAACGAAAATTATTAAAGCTTGCAAATTGATTCTAAACGCAATTAAAGAAAAAGTATTTTAACTCAAAATGTGATGAAACAGAACGTAAGAAAAACGATAGGTGTAAACTGTCAAAACAACCAGAATGATCAGTTTGCCAAAACGGCCTTCATCAGGAGCAGGTACCGCTTCTTCCCAAAAATCCAGGATAGAAATAGTTTCGTAAATAAAACTATGTCATTGACAACCCGAGAAGCGAAAATACCTACCCGAAATACCTGTAATGTTTTTGTTAATGTGTGGAAAATTTTCGGACGCAAAAGGAAGCATAAAAGCAGGAATTTTAGAACCTAATTCTTTATTGGATGTCCAGGACATGTAAAAGTGCTTGCGGACTTTGATGTAAATAAGGATGTCCGAATCTGGGAGCGGGAAATTTTGATCCTTTTTTTTTTTTTTTCTACCATGAGTTAGGCTAAAGGTTGAGTAAAATGCATGTGCTTTGAAATATTTTTCTTAGCATTGTAGATTATTATTGGCTTTGAGATGCTTAGATGATTTTTTTAAGTGCCAAATCAGCCGCTGGTATAAAAACAAAGCTTAAAATTTTACAATGATACCCAATTTATTGACGTGTGCTGGAAGATTTTACATTTTTACGTAAGAAGTGCTCGAAAATTAAATGCGCGCTGAACCTTGTTGCGCGAAAATTTAATGCAGAAATTTCATGAATTAAGGTATCCCTAGTTAGCCCATTGAAATATCTGATCAAAGCTTTTTTCTTTCGCACCTCCTTTCTCGTCTCTTATGGGAGTAAATGCAGCTGGATTGAGTAAGACTTCAACTGAGTACATTTTGTTTAATTGAAGCTTAAAACATTCGAAGTTCCGAAAACATTACCTTGTCTGTAGCTACCATACAAAGTGAAGATGATAAAATTGTGCTAAGGTTACGTACTGTTGACATGCTTGTCCTTTAAACATTACCCAAGTGAATAATGTTTAAACATTACCCAAACGGTTAGTATATATATATATATATATATATAACTTCGTGTTTTTTTAGAAGCAGTATTCACCATTACATTATGCAGCTAAAAGAGGTTTTGCAAAAGCTGTATCAAAGCTACTGTACGCAGGGAGCAAGTTAACATTTAGAAATGTATGGACTGGATAAGCACATTTACTTGTTTTAATTTTGTCATAAATGTCGAAGTTTTAGTTTTAATTTTGTTTAAAAATAATTCTACTTGGTGCATGTTACAGCCAAACACATAGGCCAGCCAGTAGAACGACAACAATATTTGACTGGCTGATGAGAGAACGTCCCTTAAAAATTAATAGCCGAGGGGAAAAAATATTTAGCGGGGGTCGTCCATTATGCACAAGAGAATATATATAAAAAAAAGGAATGTGGCATCTTAAAAAGAACATTTGATATTCAACAGCATTGCGTAAAAAGGAATACCCTACTTGGTTGGCGAAAATAACTACGTACATAAAAGTATTTGTGAAGCTAGAACAGTTTTCTGTACTACGTTTTTCTTTTTAGACAAAAGACACTCCGATTGGTTTAGCAGTAGCGCATGCCCAGTATGATGTTGTGTGTATTTTATTACGCTTTGGAAGTATACCTGAAATGGACGAGGTAATTTTTAATAACAGTTTCGAAGTAGCTTTTCGCTATTTTATTAGGAAAATTTATTTAAAGGAATATTATTGTACTAGTACTGTTTTTATAGAAATCAGTGTGTTATTCCCTCTCGTTTTCCATATCGTGTGTTGAACAATCCATTTAGTTGTTGAATTGTAATTCGGTTGCAACACAATTTCTAGCTCTCTAGCATATTTTTAAACCAATTGTTCTGTTACGAGCGAACATAGTGTTACAGCAGGCTCTTTGGTTCATTGATTATTTAAAAACTAACTGAATAAAGAGATCGTCAGTTGATTTCTACCGTCATCGGAGTTTTCGGCCCCGTCCGAGCACGGACTAATCAATAACTCCACATCAACACAGCATAGACATTCTTTGCCCGTCGGCATTCTCTCGCAATTCCCACATCGGCACCATTCATTAACAGGTTTATTCATCCTAGAATTTTCGCATGGAAGTACTTGGTCATTGCCGTCGTCGTTATACACAGGCCTCGGCTGTGCCGCTATTTCTGCCTCTGACCTTTCTGGTTCGTACTGAAATCCAATAACAGTAAAGTTCGAAGACATTTTATTTACGTTACGAAATATAAAATCGTTTTCTCATGCAATAAAAACTTATTTGCTTCCTACTAAAAAACTTACATTACATTGCCGGGGGTGTTCTCTATATTTCGCTCGCTCTGTCTTTCTTTCTGAATTGCTTTACGTCACATGCATAATTACGCATGTTAATGTTTTAACCCAGTCTTTTTTGCGCACATTCACACAAAAAGAACGAAGCCATGCTTCAACATGTTATTGAAAAAAGTTTGCAGATATGAATGATATGAGAAACTTTTATGGAAAAAGAAATATATTTTCGTGAGTTATTTTTTATAACTTGAAATATACAAACAACTTTATTTTTACCGTACAGTCCCTTTAAAGAATAGTTCCAAGGATGTTCCCAAGTCATGAAATTTCTATTTATGAAATATCATGGAATTTTGTTTGGTCTGGAAAACGTCATGTAAACACACGACTTTTTGGAAAAGGTCATGGAAAGTCATTAAATTTTTTAACATTGACGGTCTTTTATGTTTTTATGACTGTCACTTTACTTTACTTTTTTTTATTTTATGCGTTGCTTGAGTTGTTTTTTTATTTTCCTTGACTTGTCTCGCCGTCATCATCTTAAGCATTATTATTCAAAAGTTAACCGTGACAAATATTTTGTAATTAGTAGTTATTTAAACGTTTTATAAAAATTCTGCAAATAAAAACCTTCCCTGGTTACCCTGATTTCATGTTGTAAATAAACCTAGTTTACAAACGTTCGTCAAAACTAAAAGTGGAATTATTTTTTATTTTTTTTTTATTTTCCTTAATCAAGGTCGCTCCACTTCAAAAGTCTCCTTAAAACTCCCCATCAAATCTCCTTAATTTTAAAAAATTTCGCTAAAATGCCTTAAATCTCCTGTAAAAGTATTTTTTTTAACAACCTTCTCCACAAGTCTCCTTATTTTCAATTTTACATCGTATCGCATGTTTTTTATTATCAGAATGCAGAAACATGCTATACATGGTGTTGCAGTAATTTATTCTTCAGTCATGGCATCACCTTTAAAATCTCCTAAAATATTCTCTTTTTTTGAAAAACTATGAAACTCGTCAAATCTAAAATTTAACTCTAGAAAAAAAATGATAACCTTGTTATTTTCACAGTATTTGACTGACTTGTTACTGCTGTAAACTCGACTGCAACGGCAAGAATTATCTTTCTTAGTCCGCTAATCCATCGGAAAGAATAAACCACTCCTCCCTGAAAAGTAATGCAAAAAGATCATCCGTTGATATAAAAACAAACGTTTAGATTTTAAAACCTAATTTCGAAAGATGTGCAATACACGAAGATTTTGTTGTACATAATACAACCGTAAATTGTGAGCGAAAATTAAGTGTATGCATGAAAAGTTTCTGAATTAAGGTATGTATCAACAACAAGAAGATTTATGCTGATTTTTTTTTTTTTTACAGAAATCGCTGTCGTGGCAGTGGATGGTGTTAGTCAAAGCAGATGAATCGTCGGCCTGGAAAAGCATAACTGGAGATGATTTCCAACACCTGTTAAAATACTTAAAGTTGATAAACACAGACGTCAACCGTGAGAGGGATATCCATATCTTTTGTCGCAACTACCACAGCCAGTTGGAATTACTGGACCTTTTCCCCTCCAATCAAGTTCTCGGTTTGATGCTTTTTAACTGTACGATTAAACATATACCAAAATTTGAAAATCTCGACTGCTTATGTTTGAATAGTTGTACTGTTGATAGTTACGAGAATATAGGCTGTTTGCAGCACTTGAAGATATTGAACATTTGCAACAATAATTTGCTGCAATTGCCAGAAGCAGTGAAAGAGTTGAAGCAATTGGAATATCTGGAAGTCTCGTCTAACAAAAAGTTAACCAAGCTTCCGGAATGGATTATCCAGTTGAGCAGACTTCGCGTGTTGGCGATTCATGAAAATAAAATTACGGAACTGCCCGATCTATTACCAAACATGCTTGAAGTTTTGTTCATAGAAAACAATTGCATTCAAAAATTATCTCCCTTGTTAGCCCGGTTGGAATGTCTTTCTTATATATCTTTACGTGGAAATCCCTTACTGTTTCCCGAAGTGTCCATCGCGAAAAGCAAAACCAAAGTATTACTGCAATATCTGCACGCGTTTTTATCAGACACTGTGCCGAATAATACCGTCAAAGTCTCTTTAGTGGGGAAAGAAACAGCTGGCAAAACAACTTTAACTGCTAGTTTGAAATCCCAAAATGGAATTTGTGAAAATACTGGCAGTATTAAAAAAACTGACGGATTGGATATTTTAGATCTGTCCATCGGGGACATTAGATTGAGAATGTTCGATTTAGCTGGAGATATTGATTACATTGAAACTCATTCCATGTTCATCTCAGAAGGTACACTCTTCCTCGCTGTGTTCGATGTTAGAACGTACTCCTTCGCTACCTCCTATACGAATGTTCTTGCGCGGTTAGAAACATGGCTGACTTCCATTTTTTCGCAAGCTCCAAATTCTAGAGTTATTATCGTTGGAACTCATTGCGATGCGGAAATGATCAGTGAATCATTCCTCGACAACGTTTGGAAACAGGTCCAGTCCACGCTTCAAATGGCTGCAGCAAAACACGTAGCTGATTTTGGTAATGCCCCACTGCACAGTTGTTTACTCTGTAATAATCTGGAGAATGTGACCCGACAATCAACTAATGGCATTGCTGGATATGTTGTAGCGACACCCAGTAGGACAAACTCAGTCTGTGAATTGGATGGAAATGACAACTCAGGACTCAGTTTTCCACACGTGTTAGGGTACTACGAGGTAAGCAATGTTAATCAAGTACCCAAGCAGTTGTTTAGTAATTTGAATTTATCCATTGATCAGCTGAGAAAAGGTGTTCGCAACGCATGCGCAGATATGCTGACCCTTCGACCTTCCATTCCGCGCAAGTGGTTTAACTTACAGCAAGTGTTATTGAAACACGTCGAAGATCAGTACCCGATAATACGATATCAGAGGTTTGCTGAACTGGCTGCTAAATGCGGCTTTGAGAATGATGACGAAGAACCCTTCTTACGTCATTTTCATTCGTGCGGAGAAATATTGTATTATTTTGAAATTGAAGAATTATGTGACGTGATTATATTAGATCCGCAGTGGCTGAGTAACCAACTTCGAACTGTAGTGAGTTATCGAAACATTGAAGTTTTGAACGACGGAACCATAAAACACGCGGAACTTGAACATTTGTGGAGCCACCTTGAATTGGAATATCGAGACAAACTTTTGTCTCTTTTCAGACAAGCAGGTATATTCATACCCTTCAATGATGATTCAGATTTAATTCCGTGTCGCCTACCCGTTGGTCGACCTTCTGACGATGTTTGGCCTCGATGTCCCGATGAGAACGAAAATCAAGTAGATTATTATTTTCAATTTGATAACTTGCCTCCATCATTTTTTTCATTCTTGATTGCACTTGTTGAAAAACAGAGATGCAACTTCACTGGGAAAATGCCACCAGTTTATTATAGCAACCACATTGTGTATATAACAAAATCTAATGGTATCCCATGTGAAGTACACACGATAAAAGATGATTCTGTAAACAACACTCAATGCAGAAGACCGGAATCAATAACAAATGGTTTAAGCTTTTTAAGATTTCTCTCCGTCGAGCCTGGTTCCATTGATAACTTGTTGGACAGCGGTAGAAATTCTACCAAAATTCAAGTTGGCACAGAATACAATAACAATTCCCTTTCAATTGATTACAAAAACGAAAAGAGAACCCGCCATCGAGTTCATTTCGAGTTACTGCCACATTTAAAAGCTATAACTCTGAGTATACGTGGTCCTCGCCCATGCTGTTTAGCTCCACAAACCATCGACATGCTGAATAGAATAATTTTAACCAGGTATGAAGGGATACGCATGAAGTTTTATATTCTCTGTTCAATTTGTATTCGAAAGTCGCTCAATAATCCTTCTAAATTTACGTTAGCCGACATGGAACGTAACGAGCCAATATGCGAAAAGGGACATGATTTAGTAAATTGGAGTGCTGTGCTGATCGGTAAATGCGATTACACGAACGAATTAACCACTGAAAAAATCATGCGCAGTTTAACGGACAACGAGTGTCCCAAACTGTTTGTCATGGTGCCTGTCAATCTACACAGCCTTGGATTGAAGGAATTTTATACTCTGACCTATTTAAAAGAAGGCTATTCTGTTCACCTGCTGTGCGAATACCCGAACTGTTGGCATTTCCTGTCCGCCCCGGGTTACCGTCTAAACCGTCCCAAAGATTTCTTTAAGAAGTATGGTCGTCGATTACGTACTGTACTACGCGTGTTAGCCTCCTTGGAAACACCAACGCGCCTAGCTTCGACTGTTTTTGAACCTTTATGTAACTTTGCTGCCTGTCTAGCCTCACTTAGGAAGCTCTCAGATGATTTGGATGTGCATTTATCCGATTTCCAGGATGACTGGAGTTTTAAAAATGTTTCTGAAGATCTCCAGTATTTGAAAGGGAGTGAAGGTCTTCAGAGAAGGGAGCTTCGTAGATTTTTGAACAAAGCAGACGAGGAAAACCGGTTTGGAGATTTAATCCCTACATTTGTTGGGAAAGACTTACTTTGGGTGTGTGAAGAGCACTATAAATTAGAGAAAGTCCATTAGAATTGTTTCCGTACTATCTAATCCGTCGGAAGGAAAGGTAGGGAGAAATAATGCGATTTCAGTTTACAGCTTGTATTAACATGAGAGTATTTTTAAAAAATTAATTTGTTCTGTACATTAAATAAAACTGGTATCAAAGTTGTTAAGAATGTTATAATAAGAATGACATGTAGAACGTTGACCAACCTCTTACCCAAACAAAGCACGCTGATCGATTGCTTCAGATGCCAGTATGCGTGGTTACACTTGCTAAATATAATATAAAAAAGAACCGATAACGATTACAATGTGTCGTTTAACCACGGATGATTTTATCGTGTCCTGGATACGACACAATATCACCACGACGTTTTCGGAAATACTTCTCTGGCCGTTGGGCATGAAGTGTTGTAACCTCGCTTTCATCACGAAATGTCATACCTGTGTTTTGTTCGGTTTTTGCTTGTGGTCACGTGAGACTATTTGAAAGGAAATATCGTTTTTTAAGTTATATATTTTAAGGAGGTAATTTTTTAATTAGGCAGGTTTCAAGCCAATATGTGGAATTCCTTTAAAACATCTCGAAGTAAATGGTTTTTTTTACTTTACCGGAACAATTTTATAAAAATTGTGTTTTTAATTTACTGGCAAAAGTTTTACGTTGTCGCAAGACGAGGAAAAAGTTTGAAAAAAAAATAAAAATTGTTTCCCTTCAAGCTAGAGGCGGAAAACTTTTCCATTCGTGTAATTTTTAGATGTTACATTAGGCTATAAATAAGTAACTCATTATTTATATTCAGTGCGAGAAAAAATTCAATATTCCGTATGCTAGCCGTTTTGAGTCATGTTTTTTTTGTGTTTTTTTTACAAAAAAATTATTTTCGTTTTCATAAATTTTTTATATATTTTATTATTGTTGTATTGCAAATGTATATTTTTAATGAATACGATTTGTGTTTCAACAGCCCAGATATTCATAGTCGCCTAAATTTAGTATCACTCCTTTGAAAACACTTCTCCACAAAAAAATGCAGCATTACGAAATCTTCGCATTATTTCTACATATTTTTACATCTGTACGTATTGTGTTGGATCGGTGAAAGAGTATATTTTGTTTTATACAGTTAAGTTTTTCATATTTTTCATAATTTGTTTTAAGAGGTATTTTTGCAACGTCTTGCTTAAATTAACATATTAAAATTTATATAATTAGAGAGATATTTTAGTTATCGGGGGAAATTCATTATGTTGAAGTAAAGGTTAATTGGGGAAGACTTTCGTCAGGGAAATTTTTATCACTAGTAGATTATTTCGCCACTTCTCGCCGATGGTATGTCAATGATTTGTTGAATTTGCCAGGAACAGTGAAAGAGTTAAACCAACTGGAATATATGGTTCGTATAAGATATTCTCGGGGAAAGGTTCGTTTTTAGGCGAGTTAGTTTATAAGGAGGAGTTATTCATTCCCGACGAAGACTTTTTCCAGAAACTAGGGTGCGAGATTGTAATTTTTTACTTTTTTATTTAAGTCATTTATCACCACAATTGATGTTTCTGTGCCTTTGTGAAGATTATTAATTGAATTATTTGAATTAAGAATTATGGAGAAATGTTTTTTATTTTTTACTTTATAATTATCCCGGTTCCAAAATCCTGTTTTAGTCAATGCTGACGTCATCACAAATGGCTTCAATTCATGTTGTTTTCTGAATATCAATTTATATTTACCTAATTTGCGGTAAAAATATAATTTTTACAGTGTATAAAAATATACGGCTTGAGCCGGCAAATTAGTTATTATCAATAGGTTCCATTACACCCTTTTTATTAGCATCAGAAAATTTGGTTTTAGCCTCATTATACTTTGTCATTTCTAGAATTTGAGTCTTGAAATATGCTTACAATACACATATGTTTATACAGTCATACTAAGTTATAATCAAATCTGACTAATTTTGTGCGAATTCAATTCTGCGCAGCCATATTTTACAACCGCTCAACAATGTGTTGTACAACCTCTTAGTAGGCTATCTCCTTGAATGGTTTAATACTGTCTAGTTTAGAAGGGTACTGATGCTCGTGCAAAATACGCGGCATTTTCAGTCTAATAACTTTTTAAATACTGGATGAAATTACCTGAAATTTTGTGACTTTTCCTAACTTTTATTGGACTTACGGAAAATAAAAAAAAATATTTCCAAAAATTGTCTTGTCAATGTCACTTTGTCCTTTTTGACAGGTGGTCATATCAACTTTTTTATTGTAGTGCTAAAATAAATGCTTTCTAAACTAACCGGTTGTATGAATATGGGATTATGTATGTGATAGGGACAGAAAGTCATCATACAATATTAACATGCATACTGTGTAATTTGCAGACCGGAATATTGGTAATTTACAGACCAGAATGTTTGTAATTTCCTATTTCTCTATTTCTATTATCATATGATAACGTCATAGGTCATTTTGTCCCATGTCAATCCAAATTGTCTTTATTGAGTAGCTACTGACGTAAGTGCCAATAGATATACCAAGTTTTATTCCATGACAGCTACTAACACTAAGGTTCTCAAATATAGATTTTTCAAAAAAATTCTTGAAAATTTGAATTCTGATCGATTTCCATTTTCTCCTTAGAGAAATCCTTTGTCTTTATACCACCTGTTAATGTTCCTAATAATATCTTACATTCTTATATTACTTTTTTAATGACTAGTACTGTAAATAGTTTTATAAAAGATAAAAAACCGAGAATTTCCAAGAAAGACATATTTTCTTCAACCATTGTCTCATTATGACGTCATCACTTCCTGTGAACCCTAACCAAACCTAAATATTTTGTCACTAATTAAGTCACAACATATTGATGCTTCTTTGTGCCAAGTTTTGTCACTTAAAATCAAACTGAACAAAAGTTACAGCCCGCGGGCACTTTATGCCCCCCCCCCCCATACTTACAAGGGTCAAAAAAGCCCATATCAAATAGGGTTAAAATTCTTTTGGAATTGATTCAATATGTACCTGCTACTAGTTTCTTCAAATTAAACTGATTTAAGTTTAAAAAAACTTATGACCTTTGAAGCCAACCTCGTCCCCAGGACCCCAGGACGAGGTTGCTTTAAAGCCACAACATATTGTACATCGTGGTTTACATCTGTACAATATCTTGCGCAAGTGGACCCAAAAACGAGGAACTCCTGTGAGACACTCCTGGTTTGTTTGCTGCTAAATCAGCCATTATTACTGATTATTCTCCGGGATCTCTTGCCTGTAGACCTTATCGCATTGGGCGCCAAGTTCATCAAAATGCCCTGGGACCAAGTTTGGTTACGGAATGTGGAAATGTAATTTTCGTGTGGTCTTCATCTTGTTAAATCATCTCTTGTACGCGAGTGTTGTTTTTCAATGTTTGTTAGCAAATCTTTACAAATTGTAATTTTACAAACAAACGTTTTCATCGTAGAGCTGCCTTGGTACGTTTTGTTCTGCAGGTAGGCGCCTACCAATAAAAATCTATGCGGGGGAGCGCAAGGTATGTTCCGTATTTTAAACAAAGTATAAAAAGTAAGAACCGTTTTTCACTTCGTCTAATATTATGAATTTTTTTGTTTCACAAAACTATATGAAAAGTAGAATAAAAGAAAACAAAGGGTTTTTAATTGTGTTCTTCTTAATAATAAAAAAAACATTGCTTTTTATTTCATCGAAGATTTAAAAACTTAATTGTTAAGGCGCGTTTACCAGCTGCTCTTGCTTCTTTTGTCCTTCTTCTTTCTTCGTTTTGGATTTCGTCGATACAAAAAAAAAATCTTCGCCCTCAAGATTTACATAATGTTATGGTATTTTATTTTTTAGATATGTTTATATTAAAGGTGACTAGATTTGGTTTATCGTTTTGGGAATTTGATAACTGCACGAAAGATGGCTTCTGTTTAAAGAATTTAAATGTAGAGAGAATTTCGAAGAATTTTGTATTTAAGAAAGATTTATTTCACAAGCATGTTACGCCCTTTTTTGGATGTTTAGAAGTTTTATTTTGCAATGCGATTTCTTACTGCGAAATGCATCTACTTACAAGATCTTCGCACCAAATGAAATAGCGATTTAGTTTTTTGTTTATAAGAAAGGTACCGATATTTTGTGGGTAAAGGATTAAATTTTCAACTGGCCTGCACTGATTTCATCGTCCTGAAAGTTTATTTTGTTTCTCTGTTTTACTTATTTAATATATTCCATCCCACTTCTCTTTATTTTGTGAAATGTTACATCAAGTCACACGACGAATAATATTTATGGCCTTTTATGACGTCATCAAGTGACGATTCTTTTAGAAAACATTGATCATCTGAAGTTAGTTCAGCTAGCCGATTTGTTTTTAAGTACGAGATAATTTTGTCCTTCTAAGGATAAAACAGAGCATTCAAATAAATGATTGATGTGTCCTAGCATAAAACGATCAACAAGACAATGATCTTTTCTAGTGATTTGTTTTTATATTTTTTGTTTTGATCAGTTGTTATGAGTCGTTACAGCCAAATCCTCCAAAAATGCTCTGGGAACTTGGTTTTTACCATAATACTGTGAACACACCAGAATATTACAAAAAAACATTTTTGGTGAACCTTGTTATTTCGTGCTGATTTCAGTGCATAGTCTGAAAAGCATATGTGTTAAAGGACATCTCTTATCATGAAAAGTAAAGTGTTGATATCCGAAGAAGAATAGATGTAATTACTCATTTAAACCATTTACGCGATCATGTATTTAATTATTTTGAATTAAATACAATTTTTTATAAGAATTTCTTTTATAAGAATCACAGAAGGCTCAATTTCTGAAAATTCAGAAAGAAATTCACGGCGTTAAAGTTATAATATTGTGCGACTATTTTGTATTAGATATTAGCCTTTTTCTTCATTTGTTCAACCATGCTTTTAACATCATTACATTTTTTTAACAGTTTTAATCGATTTACAATTATTTATTAATCAAATTTAAGAATTATTTAAGGCTCGAATTGTCGATTTTCTAAGATTAAAAATCATGAAGCTCAAATCAAAAGGTATGATTCTTATAAAAAAGTGAGTTTTCCATGTGTGTAACCTCAATTTTATTTTCTGTCAAATTCACAAAAAGTTTGTAAAAAATAAAAAGAATTCTTGGAGTAAAGTAAACCTCATTTTGAGAAAAAATTAAAAATAGTTATCACTTTTTCAGTTTGACTACCTAGCAACTCATCCCCAGAGATTCTCGGTGTCCAGAATTATTTAAAAAAGGAAAAGGGTTTATTTGTGTACTTCCGAAAATTTTGTCAGATTTACGTGATAAAGATTTTACAGGATTTGAAAGGAATTGATGATTAAAGTTTTCTTATTGTAAAAACAAAGATTAGTAAAAACTTGAGGAAAGATGTAAAAAAAAAGTCTTGTTTTATAGTAATTCTTGATTCGCATTGTTTTTAATCAATGAAGGGATTCAGGCTAAATACGTTCTTTACATGTTCTTATTTTTTTGCTTAGCCTAACACTAGCTTCTTATATCAAAAACCTGTATGCACTGAATATACAAAGGTTTATATGGCGCTGCTTTAAGGAAATATTTTTTTTATAAGAACATTAAACTCCTGGTACGTTTTTAATTTCTCGCATTCAGAAGCCTAAAAATGTTCTCAAGAGTAAAATGAGTCATATAAAGTTGTTTAATAATTTCTTTATCAATCAAAATTCTAAGATAGAGAGAATTGTGACAGTCCTAAAAATGTTCAGTTCATAACAGCTCGTTCAAAATGTTTGAAACACAGGGGATATCCCCACCAACCGTCATACCCACCCTCTTCTTAATAATTATGCAAATACAAAACTATATAATGCATAAGTTGTATCTTTTTTTGAAAAAATTTTCGGCCCCTCAGGACTAACAACGGCAGCTTCTTGGCAGAGACTTTTCTTACTTACGTAAATTACCTTGAATTTTGAAAACGAGAGGAACCTCGAAATCACGAAAGAGTTTTAACTAAGTTCTAAAATATACCTTTGTAGTTAATTTAATTTAATTTCAAACATTGCTTGTTTTACGTTACTTCTTTCAAAAAAATAACTCACAAGAAGTCAACCTCGTCCCTGGAGACGAGGTTGACAAGAAGGTACTAAATGTTTCAAAGTTTCGATGGGCGGTTCTTTCATTAATCCATGGCATAAAAACAATAATTTGATAACAAAAATAGGGTTCTATTTTTAAGTTAATTTTCGTCTGAAGCTAAAAAAGTTTACCATTTACTGTTTATATTTTTGCACGTTATTGCAACGAACAAAGGAAACGATTTGTGGTTTTAGAAAAATTCATTTCTCTGGTATCGAAAAATACATCAGCTAATATATGGCAAAATTTCGAATATATCGACTGAAGCAGTTTTCTTGGCAGTCGCTCATTCTTGCCTCATAACTAGAACATGGAAATTTTTTTAAAGTTACAATGATATTATCAGACGTGTTTATTTGAAACCAGATCTAATGTTTAGTAGAAATTATTATGTACAAGTAAATTAGTGAACATGAGTTGCTGTGTGGATCGAGAAGCAAAGGAGAGAAAGAAGATAAATGATGAGATTGAGAAACAATTGAAGAAAGATAAGCGAGATGCAAGAAGAGAGCTTAAACTCCTTCTACTTGGTGAGTTATTTTACTTTTTTTTACATCTATGTGCATATGGTTTTACTATAATTATTCTCATGACTTTAAACTCTTTTAAAACGTCTATACAGCAATATTTTGTCAGTATATTTTGCAATAAAGTGTGAAATTAACAGAAACATGCTAACTTTCCGTTTATTTTGTCAATAATTCCCTTTCAATTATGGGTCTGTAGCGTAAGACATATGGAGCCAACAAATTATTACATCATTTGCATGAAGCTTGATAAGACTGTAGCACAAAAGCTGTACAAGAGAATACACTGAAGTTGTTTAAATGCAAGATTAAGGTCTGTTCTACATTAATGGACTTCATAAAAGCATACTTATCAACATATGTTTGTCAACATTTCGTTCAGGTGGCGAATGTAAAACTTTTTAATTCCTATCAATGAACCCCTTAATCTGTAAGCGTGATTCGAGCTTGTGTTGTCAGTCTTTGTAGCACAACCTAGATTCCAGGACCTGTGGTCTCTTCTTTTTTTTTTGTCAGACCTATCAAAAGTAAATAGGCCTTAGATTTCTTCCGTCAAATTTACACTTGAAATTCCCCGCTAGATTATTTGCTAAATTCTTAAAAATTTTGGTATATAGTTACAGTAGAACCTCTCTATAGTTCAAAAAAGTGCCCGCTATAGAAAGGCACCCACTAAAAAGAGGTTCGCTTTAAATTGGTTTATATTGCTGCAAAAACCTGCTCTGTGGTGTTGTGGTGTTGGGGCGTAGTCAAATCAGTTGCAGAGTGCGTCAATAGGCTGGATTTGTTAGAGGATAGAGCGGAAAAACCTGCTCTGTGGTGTTGGGGCGTAGTCAAATCAGTTGCAGAGTGCGTCAATAGGCTGGATTTGTTAGAGGATAGAGCGGAAAAACCTGCTCTGTGGTGTTGGGACATAGTCAAATCAGTTGGAGAGTGCGTCAATAGGCTGGATTTGTTAGAGGATAGAGCGGAAAAACCTGCTCTGTGGTGTTGGGACATAGTCAAATCAGTTGGAGAGTGCGTCAATAGGCTGGATTTGTTAGAGGATAGAGCGGAAAAACCTGCTCTGTGGTGTTGGGACATAGTCAAATCAGTTGGAGAGTGCGTCAATAGGCTGGATTTGTTAGAGGATAGAGCGGAAAAACCTGCTCTGTGGTGTTGGGACATAGTCAAATCAGTTGGAGAGTGCGTCAATAGGCTGGATTTGTTAGAGGATAGAGCGGAAAAACCTGCTCTGTGGTGTTGGGACATAGTCAAATCAGTTGGAGAGTGCGTCAATAGGCTGGATTTGTTAGAGGATAGAGCGGAAAAACCTGCTCTGTGGTGTTGGGACATAGTCAAATCAGTTGGAGAGTGCGTCAATAGGCTGGATTTGTTAGAGGATAGAGCGGAAAAACCTGCTCTGTGGTGTTGGGACATAGTCAAATCAGTTGGAGAGTGCGTCAATAGGCTGGATTTGTTAGAGGATAGAGCGGAAAAACCTGCTCTGTGGTGTTGGGACGTAGTCAAATCAGTTGGAGAGTGCGTCAATAGGCTGGATTTGTTAGAGGATAGAGCGGAAAAACCTGCTCTGTGGTGTTGGGACATAGTCAAATCAGTTGGAGAGTGCGTCAATAGGCTGGATTTGTTAGAGGATAGAGCGGAAAAACCTGCTCTGTGGTGTTGGGACATAGTCAAATCAGTTGGAGAGTGCGTCAATAGGCTGGATTTGTTAGAGGATAGAGCGGAAAAACAATATATTGTAATAAATCTTTCATTCAGAAAAGTAAACTCAAGCAAGACTGCCCCACAAAAAATTAAAGATCTTGCTTCGTCTTATAATCGAAGAAAAATTAATCAAGATTGTTAAAACACACGAACTATTAACAAGGATTTCGACGGGTATTTAAAAGTTTGACCGTCATTCCATTTATTCCTGAGAAAAATGTCTGTTATAAAGAAGTGTCCGCTACAAAGGATGCCCACTATAAAAAGGTTTTAAATGTATTTTTGAATATTAAAACGTTTAAAATAGGTTTTATAATTATGAATTTTGGAACTCCTTTTGTTATCTGTTACCTCGTCCCGGGACAGTTTTTTTCTAATCTACTTCTGCTCATCGATAGTCAGAAGGAGAAAAAGTCTCTTTGGGGCAAGTTTGGGAAACGGCCTCTCAAGTGAATGTTACCTTATCGGTAAAAAAAAAGTCGGCAAAAAAATTAGTCGGCAAAAATAAAAAGTCGGCAAAAATATTAGTCACTTGGACAAAATTTAGTCACTTTTTGCCGACTAAATTTTTGAATTTAGTCACTTTTTGCCGACTAAATTTTTGAATTTAGTCACTAATAAAGAATAATTGCATAAAACTGATAACAATTAGCAACAAGGAAGAAAAAACGGCAAAAAGATGGTCGGAAAAAAGTCGGAAAAAAAGTTAGGTCGGAAAAAAATGTCGGCAAAAAAGTTTGGTCGGTAATAAAAAAGTCGGCAAAAGTTTTAGTCGGCAAAAAATATTAGTCACCTAGCCAAAATTTAGTCACTTTTTGCCGACTTTTTTTTTACCGATAAGGTACTTGCTTATGAGAACCTGTAAAATCCGACCTGGCTGACTATTTTTATTTTTCAGTCTTATTTATTCGTTTGCTGTAGTGAATTTTAAGAAAACAATTTCAGAATTCAGCCTCACTTTGTTCTTATGTTGTTTTTTTTGTTCGACAAAATCTGAGCTTCCCGCTCTTATAAAATGTTTTTATATAAAAGCGTGTATGTAACATTCAAAATGTAAATTTAATTAGGAATGGACAATTAAGACAATTTATTATAGCAACAAGGATATTATTCGCATTCCAAACATTTTTGAAACACTTAATCATCAAGGGTGGATAAATTTAGAGCGTTTTGTCACTATAGAGATAACGAGTTTTTGTAAAAAATTTTACAATTTTAGATCCTTATCTTAGAAAATAGCCTGAAAGGTCCCTAAGGTTCATAAAGCGATAATTTGAGTGATTTTGTATGACCTTATGTGCAGGGGAGCAAAATTTGTATCTTAAAATTTAGACATCCATCATTACCTGAAAGTTTGTGTAGTTGGGAGGGTTATTGCACGTGATCGTGGTGTTATTTTTGCGCCTGTATATTTCCTTTCGGCCGCCGTACATATTAAAGCGCCACTCCTCAAACATCGAAAGAATTTGTATTTAGCAGTCTTATCGCATCGTTCGAACTTGGTAATTTAAAATTATGGTATTTTTGAATAAAAATACTAAAGCAAAAAGCTGTATGCAACGTTTAAAACAATTGAAAAAAAGTTTACACATTCGTTAAAAAACCTGAACCAGAATAATAGAACTATTTAGATCGGTAGATCTTATTTTTACACGGGCACCTGGAGTATCCAAGATGAAATTGCGTTATAAACAAGAAGACTGAGCATGAACATTTCGAACTTTAAATCAGTTTTCATTGCAGGTGTAAGTTTTTAATCAGCTGATGTAAACAAAAATTTTTCGACGATTTGCAAAGGGGATTGGCCTACTGTGATCACGTGATAATAAAATCGCGCTTCGGGTTGCTCAACAAAGCTGAACTTATTTTATTTTGCTGGGAACTCCTGTTGTCTGTGAGAAGCTTGAGCGAAGTTGCAGAAGTCCAGAAATGGATGGGAGACCACTTTTAAAATGACTTTCATGGATACGCCCAAGCACTTTTGCATATTATAAGGATAGTAAACGAGTTATACGTTTATTTACTTGGTCGAACTCTTATGAAGGCTTCGGCTATTCAAGAATACTTAAAACGGACAGAGAAAGACCTTCGTCATAGCGGCAAGGCTTCATTAAAACTCGAGATAGACCATAGTAATAGTATAGTAATAGGCATATAACTAATCAATTAATAAACATGCCTATGGATGGCTGTTGCCTCTCTGAAGATGCTAAAGAGCAAAAACGAATAAATGACGAAATAGAACGTCAGCTTAGAAAAGATAAACGTGATGCAAGACGTGAACTAAAGCTACTATTGCTTGGTTAGTTTTTTATTCTTACATTTCCTAAATGATCTCATAGCTCTGTATTGAAACAGAATCACCTGCAAATGCAGCAAAGCCTTACTGGCACTATCATTGTGGTATTCAGGCCCATTATGTATGTCTCTATGTCTCTAGCTGCACATTGTTTTATTTTTTGCACGTTTGATGCCAACGTAAGCAATTACAAAACACTGTATGTCTTCTAACACTTCTAACATTAAGTTTTGGGATAATCAAATATAACATCACATAGCTACAGCAGGGATAACCACAAATTAGCTAGGACAGTCTATTTAGGCGATTATCTCACCTAATTAGGTTACCAAGAAATATGTTGATCCTCTCTCTTCCATTTACATAGTTGCAAAGATATTTTAGCTGAAATTTAAAAATTTTTATTTAAAGGTATTTTGATTTACATATATATATTTGCTTGTTTGTTTTGATTTGAGAATGTATGCACTAGGCCATTCTTAATTAATTATTGGTTTGCCGTTTTCCGACTCGTAGTTTTGTTTCAGGGTTGGTCAGTTAGTAAAGTTTCTTTTTTCTTTTCATCATGAAAAATATCATTTTACTGTCTTCCCTGGACCTTTTGTGACCCTCACTTTACTGTATTCCACAACTAATCCTAATTTCAATATCTCAAAATGTTTAGTTTCCATGTGCGTTTTAGCTTTTGGTAGATGGGTTGATGGTCTTTAAGCCAAGTGCTCCACAACAGTCACGGTGAACATAGGAACTATCTTTACTTACTTGAAACAGGCCAATGTAAACAATTATGGTACCCGCTTAAAGTGTGCAGTTGCAACATACTTTGATGTTTTGATTTTTTGTTTGCTCTATTTTTATTTAGCTACACTACAGAAAAATAATTTAGTTTGTTAGTTGGGTTAAGAATCAGCGAATTACTAGGAAAATAAAAATGGTAAAATCAGTCAGGAAATGACAAACGAATGATTTAAAAAAACAACAACAATGTACGGTTTTTTTGTTTCACAGTCGCAGGGGCATCTGGAAAAAAGGGTTAATTTGCTGTGTGATATTTTCAACATGGCCTAAATCTCCTATCCTCAGCCTAATTAGCTGATAAAAAGAAACTCAAATATAGTTCAATGTAGCACATAGTAAAACACTGTGACTGTTTTTTTAAAGAATTTGCCTGCTTGACTCCATTTTTTATTTAACAAAAAATGAGCAGGCAGGTGGATGTTTTTATTGCAGTTTTGGCAGAGGTACAATGTAAATAAATGTGGTTGCTGTAAATGCTTGGTTTCTGAAAAAAATCTTGGTAGAGATCCTTTATTTATGTCTTATTTATGTCTCGTAAAATATCTAAGGTGGTTTAATAATGAGTAAGATTATAATTAGATTAGGCAAACTGTAATTGTGAATTGTTCTTTGTAGCTTGAGCCCTGTTCAGCATACTGCCGTGAAATAACAATGCTAAGGATTAAGAGAGAATTTCAAAAGAATTTCTTTTCAATTTTTATGTTTAACACAAATCTAAGTCCATCTTGATTTTTTTCTTTAAAATCATAATAGAGCCTTCTAATTCATATCAAACACAGCAATTGCTAATTCGAACACTGATGTAACAATTAGGCAATCAAATAACATCACATTGGCAATTTATTGCTGTGCGCAGAAAAATGAAGCATTTTAATAGGTCGGTTGCACATAAGAATCTGCATGCTACAGCTTGACATGCAGTTTCAAATTTTTAAACTTGCACATTCATTTTTATCCACATTTTATCCACCAATGTTCTCTAGGTTTTTGCTGGACACCTGCTTTGTTTTAGTTGAAATTCTGTAAATGAAGTTAAAACAACTTAATTAAAAAAATTAAAAAATTTGAAAAAGTTAAAATATTTATCAATTAAGCTTTTCGTACACTAAGTACATCATCATAGTCTGATGAATATACTATGGCTGTTATTTTTAACAATACAAAAAGTAAATGTCTGCCTGCAGATGAACATTTTTATGTTGTTCTTTATCTACTTTTACTTGAGTAACATAAAATACACTTTACTCTGCAATTGTTTGTTTTTTAACCAAAGTTTATTTAAGGGAGATGTTAAAATTATTAATGCCTTTTTAATATATATTTAGTTTTCCCTTGAAATTAGCACCCATAGCCAAAATGTCCCAAAACTAATTTGAGTTTAAGTACATTATATATATCTGTATTTTTAAGAATGGGCCTGTTAATAACAACATTGCAGCTCAGTCTATTTGTGCCCCTAGAATGAAAGCTTTTTTTGACTCTATGAAAATCAGAAAAAATCTAACTCGTAGTAAACGTTTAGTTAGGTGGAATGAATAAGTAGGTGTTCCTTGTTATATTCCTTATATATTAATTCAAGGGTAGAAAGTTTTTTTTTCAATTCTAATCTCTGTTCTTAATCGCACTTAGGATATGTTTCATGGTTACAGAAAACAAAACAAATGCAAAAACATGGCATGATGACTACTTCTTAAAATGCTTGAAAAAAAAACTCTATAAAAACCCTAAATAACCAAATAGTATAAAAATATAGCTTCCCTTCTAAAATTCTCTATATTTTTTAGTTCTGTATTCTTGTAAGAGGTCTGATAGTGACCCCTATTTTCACAGACAGTGGTAACTGCGACTGATTATAATTTATTTGCTGATTTCTGTTACAGTAAGTTGTACTATTTAAACAAGCACACTACAATATTTATAGCTCAGCCTTTCTAATTCACGTCAGCACATTGCAAATGTCGAGGTGAATGCCGAGGTGATTTAAAAAAAAAGAGTTCACATCAGCAAAATTTTGCGAAGGTGAATTACATAACTTTGTAGGTGTAGTTTTCAACAGTAAAAAAGTAGGGGGCCAACAATACAAAATGATTTTTGCCATTTGTTTTTTTTTTCACTAAACACGTAAAAAAGAATTCTATATGCATTTAACAATTTCTTTTTAATAATACGACCCTTTATGTACATGATGCTAAAAAAGCAGTAAAAATTATAAAAAATGAAGAATAAATGGAGAAGAATAAAGGAAAAGAAAATTCTGTAGCATTTATTACCTATATTAAAGTTTTATAAACCACTTTTACTTTAAAAGATGCAATACAATACCCTCAAAATTTTAAATGTTGATTGGCTAATTTTTATACAATATTGCATGACTGTTGAATATGTTCAATGTTTATTTTGTCGTACATGACACAATCATACAACATTTTGGATGTATGCACTTGATAATGTTGTGTGTGACCAAAATCGTATTTGGCCCTAAAGCATGCAAAAAGGTGTCAACATCCTTGTCATCTTTGACTGATTGTTATCAGTATTGTGATCAGTCAAAGATGACAAGGATGTTGACAAAATTATTTGATATAAAAGATTAAATAATTGTTTTTATATTGGTCCTCATGCTGCCTAAGTTTATTTTGTCAGTGTCAACAAATGAACGCATTAAGCCAAGCTTTATAAACTTTGACTAATGCTAAGAAAATGGTCCTGTTTACTTTATCACTGGGTGCTACCACTTTAATATACTAAATATGATACGCAAAAAATAAACAATTAAAAAAAAATTAAAAACAAAGAAAAAATGGATGGTGTTATAAATCTATGTTTGTAATTTGAGCATTTGAAATCCTATAAGTTCATACATCGGTTAGATTTTATTCCTGCCTGCAATTTACTTGAAAATGTTGAAACACAGTTATTACTGGGATAATTTATTATCTTGCGAAACAGACACGACTGTCATCTTTTCCAAAAAATTTGACTGTACTTTTTGGGACTCCACTTCTTGTGACTTTTATGGTCTTTAGGTTGAACAGGAGTAAATGTCCTGGTGTGCGAGGAGCGCACAATAAAACTTAGATGGTGAGTGATCGGGACTGCACGCCATATACATTTCTTTTTTCTCATTGTTTTGGGGTTTTTTTTATGTATGTGATACTGTGCGATGTTGCACATGCCAAGAGCAAATATGGCATATGCGAAGGCGTGCGTGTGCGATCGGCTGCTATTCTGTTCAAGCCAGGTCTTTGTAGGTATTAGGGAGCATTCTTAAATACCCACGAAAACCAAAAAAGTATGCATATACCAAATAAGGTTAAAGAGATTTCTCAATGCTAAACTTATGTAAAAAAATACTGTAAAAATCTTTCAGAAAAAAATTATGCAGTTTTGCTTGTCCAAAACAAAGCTGTATTTTAACGATTTTTAATATCCAACTGTGGAAATTTAATTCTAAGAAATCCCAACAAAAAATGGATCTCAAATTTTGATTTCATGCAAAACAGGGTGTTTAGCAGACCATGGAAACCCTGAATTTGAATAAGTGGCCTTAAGGAACCCCAAAATTTAGATCAAATTTGTAAAAGAAAACCTGAAAACCCTAAAAAATTTGTAATGACTAATTTGCTAAACTATGGGATCAGACTTGTACTTTTATGTTGTAACCTTTTCTCATAGGTGTCATATTTTTTAAACACAGGTTTCAGTGAGATGTTTCATAACTATAAATTACTTTAGTTATGGTGGCAGTTTCATAATCTTTTATGTTGAGACTTTTTAAGGGTATAAAATAAGCAAGAACCCTGATCATGATATTACTCAGTAAACGATCTTGAATTTGATCCAATAAATTCACTAGACTCACTGCAAAGTTTAATGTTTATTTAAAATAAAGCAGCATCTTCCAATAAAGCAGCATGAGACTTATGGCTTTAAGGTATCTTGATACGCATACTTTTTAAATTTTATTTATTTTATTTACAAGAAAGATATCATGGTGTGGAATATCATCACTTTGCCTTACAGTTATATAGTTAGAGTATTCTTTGTAAAATAATCTTTCCTTTAAAATTGAACATGTATTTTGTAATGAATAAATATACATTCCCCATTGTCAGAGACTATTTATTATAAGAAATAACTACCAATCAAAAGAGTCTGCCTGACAAACCATGTATAGGTAAGTAGGTTGAATTATGGAAACACAATACTTTTTTAAGGATAATCAAAACATTTTATAAGAATGCTTTGATCAGAATTTGAAATGAAACTGTACTAGTGAGTCACTTTGAATTTTGGATTAAAGCTGAAGTTTTTTTTTTTTCACTTTTCTATGATGTTATGCTTTCTAATTATAGGGACTGGCGAATCTGGCAAAAGTACCTTTATCAAACAGATGAGAATTATCCATGGTCAGGGATACACAGAAGATGATAGAAAAGGATATACCAAGCTTGTTTTTCAAAATATATTTCAAGCTATTCAAGCACTATGTAGGGCTATGAAAACTCTAAACATTGATTATGAAAACCCGTCAGCAAATGAGGTGAGGTTGTTTCCTTAAATAGTCTTCTTTAATGAGTTGTTTTTAACACCTAAAGCAAGGTCTATCTATCCATTTCCTTACATTTGCTTTTGCGAGAAATTAGTGTTTCAATTCTGCATTTAGGCTTGCTAAAAAACCAATGGAGAAATCTACTTAGGCAGAGTATAGTTGAAAAAATATTTAATTCTTAATATCAAGATGATGTTAATGACAATTTTTATGAAAGCTTTTTATTGATAATGTATACAAAAATATTTTGTTAGATAGCCCTTACCTCCCTGACTAAATGAATCTATCTTAGGAGATATTTATATTTAAAGGTTTTAGATGATTTCAGCCCTTAGGTTCGGAAAAAGATGGGTTCACTCTGCTTTGGGAAAGTTGAACAGTAATGACTAATCTTAATTTAATCTGTTAGGTTAATCTCCTGTTTTGATGTTACAAAAATATATCATGTAATAAGTACTATATTTTACCAATTAATGTTAGCCTATTGTTAATAATACATTGGTATAAGTATATCAAATGTTGATATACTTATATACCTGTTGATATCTTGTCTTTATCTTGTAAAGTCTTGGTAAAACTGTTGACTGAGGAGTCATCATTTATATGTAGTATGCAAGAGAGAGTATACACATTTATTAAAAATTTGCGATTTATTATGGTCCTATAATATATAATATATAATATATAATATATAATATATAATATACAATAGATATGTGCTTTATAATGCTCCAAAAAACTTTCTTTGGATGGAACCAGCACACATCAATGGCACATTATTTGCATTAAGTGTAAAAAGTGTGATCGATACACTAAGTCTTTGTGATTACCAGTACTTTCTAAAAATCATTTTTAGGAGAATGCGAAATTGGTATTGAGTGTAGATCATGAACAAGTTTCAGTGTTAGAAACTGCATTGTACGAAAGCTATAGGTGTCCTCTGGAAAGATGATGGTATACAAGAAGCATATGATCGTCGGAGGGAATTTCAATTATCTGATTCAGCAAGATAGTTAGTAGACTTGTGATTCACTTTATTTGTCATCTTATCTATTATAAAGCTTCACAGACTGATACCAAACGATAGTTGCAATAAAATGTCTTAATGTGAATATTTCTATTGTTGACTGTTTCAAAACTCAACGAAAGACAACGAAATAGGACAATAGAAGCTATTGTTATATATAAGGGTTTGCATCGCTATTTTTATGTTTTTAGTACAGTTTTAAAGGGTACCAATACATACTCAAACATTTCCTGCACAAGCATAGTATTTTTCTTTTATGGGTATGACAGAAGTAGTGTTGAAATAAAGAATGTTGGAAAAGGTTTGCAAGTGCAATGAAAATGTTTCAGTATCTATGGAAAAAAGGGAACCCATTATAATGATATTGCTTAAATGTGAACCAAAAGTTTCATTCCTGATTTTTTCTGCTGCATACCTTTGTTCGAACCCACCGTTCACTACAACTCACTGTTCATTATCAGTTGGTGTGAACAAAGCTTTAGTAATATTTTAGGAAAATAAACACAAATGTTTCTTGTTTAGTTATTTAAGTGACTTGGAAAGGATATCAGCACCAAGTTATGTTCCAAATGAGCAAGATGTACTGCGTGCAAGAGCACCCACCACTGGAATTATTGAATATCCATTTGACTTGGATACAATTATTTTTAGGTAAGTAATGTCTGAAATTTTTGTGGTGAACAATCTGTGTTTTTGCTGAAATGATGTCAGACGCATGAATATAAAGCATGGTGTAGCTAGCTTTTATTTTGTCCGTTGGATGGACAATAACCAATTAAAAATAAGAGTTGACTTTCCCCTGTTTTTCTATCTTATGTATTCGGGGTTTTTTAAACCTACGTGATAAAGTTGGGTCAAAAGTTTCATTTATTGCATATGCATTTTTTGCAAGTTAAAAACACAATTATGATTTGTTGCAAGAAATTAATGACGAGAGAGCTGTTTCATTTATGATCATAAAATTTAGAGATTTTTCCTCCTGACTCCAAAATAATTTTGAAATTTATAGCTGACATACAGTGTGCAAAATATTTGAAATAACTGCAGTTTTTGGGTATCTCACTGAAATGGTAAAACGGCATCTAAATGGCCAATACTCTGCAACAAAAAGACTCTGCTTTTGCAGATACAGGGGCTAGATGAACAGTGTTTAAAATGCAATCATTAAAGTCCTAACGCCTCTACATTATGGTACCATCCATTCTGGGCTGGACAGGTCCTGTAAAAGTGAAAAAATGAGATTGAAGTGGTGATTGTTTTTGTTTTTTCAATGAACAACAACAAGAAAATGTAGAAAAAATAACATTTCTTTTGTTTGACACAAAGAAAAATGATTTTAAAGATTTAGTAGAATGAATATAGGTTGACCACAAGCCCTGCTTCACTTCATACTTTTTTTTCAATAGGATGGTAGATGTGGGTGGACAACGTTCTGAAAGGAGAAAATGGATTCACTGCTTTGAAAATGTTACGTCAATTATGTTTTTGGTTGCACTTAGTGAATATGACCAAGTTTTGTTTGAATCAGAAAATGAGGTAAAAAGTTTAATAACTTCAAGAAGGCACATCTAAGAATTTTCATCTGTGCAAACTATGCAATAAATATAGTATATTATTTGTGATATTTAGAATCGAATGGAAGAGAGTAAAGCCCTATTCAAGACCATAATAACTTATCCTTGGTTTCAACAATCTTCTATCATCTTATTTCTTAATAAAACAGATTTATTGAAAGAAAAAATACAAAAGTCAGACTTAGTTACATATTTCCCAGATTATGATGGTATGTTCATAGTTTTCAATATACTCACTTCATATTCGTATGCTTTCTTTAAAAAAAAATGTTTGGAAAAATGCGATGTTGCAAATATGTATCTCCGAAAAAAGGGACAAAAAATTGACTTGATTTATTCTTAGGATTCGTTATTTTTCTTTCAAAGAAAAGTTTGTTACATGAATTTTGAATCATGCATTTTTAGAATATCTGCGGGTTTGAACCCTTTCATTTTGCACTTTAATTTATAGTTATTTTTTCTAGTGAATAAGTACTTATCCACTTCTTTATTTTTCAGGTCCTAGTCAAGACGCCAAATCTGCTCAGGATTTTATTTTGAAGATGTTTGTTGATTTGAATCCCGATACTGAAAAAATAATTTATTCACATTTTACTTGCGCAACAGACACAGAAAACATTCGATTCGTGTTTGCAGCTGTGAAAGACACTATTTTACAGTTGAACCTGAAAGAGTATAATTTAGTGTAAAAGAAATTTAAAAAAATACACAATTCCATATTTGTGGATAGTTTCCGGTGATACTGGAACGCTTCATTCATATCATCTATGAAGATATTTTTTTTTGAAGAAGATGAATTTTTCCGATGAAAAGAAAGACAAATATTCGAAGAACACTAATTTGAAGATTATAAAAAGGTTTCGTAGTATATTCGCTTGCAGCCTGAATGCACTACCTTGGAAATTAAGAAGTAACAACCGGAGGTTTTTGTGGATGGACATGATGTAAAAATCTGTTCGAAGTGATGTTGTTTTTTGGGATGAGATTTATATGGGTGTAACATACCACTCATATTTTATGCACGTGTGACGTAAAAGACCAGTGACCACCAAATATCAGGTTTTTTGATCACTTTTCCAGTGTCTTATAAATAAGTCTTTCTCACCCAAGTAAGAATACTCAAAAGTGTCCATTGCTATACAAAGAAATTTATGTCTCCTCCGCAGGTGCAAAATGTGTATGGTGATTGTAGTAATATGTATTATCTATCAAAAGCAATGTTCGTTTTTAGTAGGCAAAAAAATATGTGAATATATTATGCTGAAAAATTGTATGTCCTCTCGATTTACTTAGGATATAGTTAAATTTAATGATCCCGCATATTTTTTTAGTTTTTATTCTCAACTCAGCTATGTATACTAACTACTTATACACTTAGATGCCACAGTTTATTTTTATGTGTTCTTATTTACCATTACAATTCATTATAATTCGTTCTTTACGGTGCGTATGGACATAACACTCAACTCAGAACGTCATTCTCTTGTTCAGTTTACCATGCAGTTTTTTCGACAAGCATAATACACATGTATAAAAATTACGCTAGTCGATTAGTTTTTCGTTCTTTTAACGCAAATGTGTTATAGCAAAAAAGTCAGTTAATAAAACGTTTCAAGAATGATAGTGTGTTTGTTGTTGTCATTTCACGCTATGCTTTGTCTGATCAGAATAATTTGTGGAATTTACTTATGGAACGAAAGTCTAACTACCTTAGCTACTATCCTAAAAACTGCGTTTTACTTTTTTGTGTGTTTTATATCGCTGTGCTAATGGTTTTGTTATTTATGTGCAGAATAAAACATTTTTATCTCATCAGAATACTGTTTTTCCTGTAAAAAAACATTTTTTTAATGTTGCACCAAACTTGTAATTTTGCTTGTAGATGTACTGTAGTTTACTCGTGTTTTCCAAATTAACTAGTGATGAGATAGCGGCTTTTTAAACAAACTATGGAAAAACATTCATGTAATTTTGATACAATCGATTCAAGATTTCTTCATTTGAGTACGGTGCAAATTTTTGTGAGGAGAGAGTTTGCATGTCATCCATTTTTGTGTTTATATTTTATGCTTCGTCTAATCACCACTGTACTAAAATTTAACAACGACATCGCTTATCATAATTGTGAAATGAAAATTATTCTGTTGTTTTTTTCTTCAGCAATGTATATAGATCTACAAGAAATAGACTTCCCTTCCATGTGCAGGTTTTCAAAAAAAATAAAAAAATTAGAATTTATTGACAAGGCTGTATACCTTATTCCAGGATATTAACGAGGCACGAAATTAACACGAAGAAAATTAACGCGAATGCCTAAAACTGCCTAAAAGAATTTAATTCGCGATTCAGCACAACTTACAAAACGCATTAAAATAACGAATAAGGAAATTAAAAATACAAATTCGATCTGTATTTTATTTTAGGAATATGTTCATTGACAGGTCGTTTCTTGGTTTCTTCCATACGTTTTAATAGAGGTTATATTTAGGCCCAACCAATGCTTAGCCACTTAAGAAAAACCGCTAAAAACTAAGACTCGTTTCCATTTACTGCTTTTTCCGCTATAGTTAAATCTCTACTGAGGAGTCATCATTTATATGTAGTATGCAAGAGAGAGTATACACATTTATTAAAAATTTGCGATTTATTATGGTCCTATAATATAATAATTATAATATATAATATATAATATATAATATACAATAGATATGTGCTTTATAATGCTCCAAAAACTTTCTTTGGATGGAACCAGCACACATCAATGGCACATTATTTGCATTAAGTGTAAAAAGTGTGATCGATACACTAAGTCTTTGTGATTACCAGTACTTTCTAAAAATCATTTTTTAGGAGAATGCGAAATTGGTATTGAGTGTAGATCATGAACAAGTTTCAGTGTTAGAACTGCATTGTACGAAAGCTATAGGTGTCCTCTGGAAAGATGATGGTATACAAGAAGCATATGATCGTCGGAGGGAATTTCAATTATCTGATTCAGCAAGATAGTTAGTAGACTTGTGATTCACTTTATTTGTCATCTTATCTTATTATGAAGCTTCACAGACTGATACCAAACGATAGTTGCAATAAAATGTCTTAATGTGAATATTTCTATTGTTGACTGTTCAAAACTCAACGAAAGACAACGAAATAGGACAATAGAAGCTATTGTTATATATAAGGGTTTGCATCGCTATTTTTATGTTTTTAGTACAGTTTTAAAGGGTACCAATACATACTCAACATTTCCTGCACAAGCATAGTATTTTTCTTTTATGGGTATGACAGAAGTAGTGTTGAAATAAAGAATGTTGGAAAGGTTTGCAAGTGCAATGAAAATGTTTCAGTATCTATGGAAAAAAGGGAACCCATTATAATGATATTGCTTAAATGTGAACCAAAAGTTTCATTCCTGATTTTTTCTGCTGCATACCTTTGTTCGAACCCACCGTTCACTACAACTCACTGTTCATTATCAGTTGGTGTGAACAAAGCTTTAGTAATATTTTAGGAAAATAAACACAAATGTTTCTTGTTTAGTTATTTAAGTGACTTGGAAAGGATATCAGCACCAAGTTATGTTCCAAATGAGCAAGATGTACTGCGTGCAAGAGCACCCACCACTGGAATTATTGAATATCCATTTGACTTGGATACAATTATTTTTAGGTAAGTAATGTCTGAAATTTTTGTGGTGAACAATCTGTGTTTTTTGCTGAAATGATGTCAGACGCATGAATATAAAGCATGGTGTAGCTAGCTTTTATTTTGTCCGTTGGATGGACAATAACCAATTAAAAATAAGAGTTGACTTTCCCCTGTTTTTCTATCTTATGTATTCGGGTTTTTTTAAACCTACGTGATAAAGTTGGTCAAAAGTTCATTTATTGCATATGCATTTTTTGCAAGTTAAAAACACAATTATGATTTGTTGCAAGAAATTAATGACGAGAGAGCTGTTTCATTTATGATCATAAAATTTAGAGATTTTTCCTCCTGACTCCAAAATAATTTTGAATTTATAGCTGACATACAGTGTGCAAAAATATTTGAAATAACTGCAGTTTTTGGGTATCTCACTGAAATGGTAAAACGGCATCTAAATGGCCAATACTCTGCAACAAAAAGACTCTGCTTTTGCAGATACAGGGGCTAGATGAACAGTGTTTAAAATGCAATCATTAAAGTCCTAACGCTCTACATTATGGTACCATCCATTCTGGGCTGGACAGGTCCTGTAAAAGTGAAAAAATGAGATTGAAGTGGTGATTGTTTTTGTTTTTTCAATGAACAACAACAAGAAAATGTAGAAAAAATAACATTTCTTTTGTTTGACACAAAGAAAAATGATTTAAAAGATTTAGTAGAATGAATATAGGTTGACCACAAGCCCTGCTTCACTTCATACTTTTTTTTTCAATAGGATGGTAGATGTGGGTGGACAACGTTCTGAAAGGAGAAAATGGATTCACTGCTTTGAAAATGTTACGTCAATTATGTTTTTGGTTGCACTTAGTGAATATGACCAAGTTTTGTTTGAATCAGAAAATGAGGTAAAAAGTTTAATAACTTCAAGAAGGCACATCATAAGAATTTTCATCTGTGCAAACTAGCAATAAATATAGTATATTATTTGTGATATTTAGAATCGAATGGAAGAGAGTAAAGTTTGTCAGTGTCAACAAATGAACGCATTAAGCCAAGCTTTATAAACTTTGACTAATGCTAAGAAAATGGTCCTGTTTACTTTATCACTGGGTGCTATCACTTTAATATACTAAATATGATACGCAAAAAATAAACAGATTAAAAAAAATTAAAAACAAAGAAAAAATGGATGGTGTTATAAATCTATGTTTGTAATTTGAGCATTTGAAATCCTATAAGTTCATACATCGGTTAGATTTTATTCCTGCCTGCAATTTACTTGAAAATGTTGAAACACAGTTATTACTGGGATAATTTATTATCTTGCGAAACAGACACGACTGTCATCTTTTCCAAAAAAATTTGACTGTACTTTTTGGGACTCCACTTCTTGTGACTTATATGGTCTTTAGGTTGAACAGGAGTAAATGTCCTGGTGTGCGAGGAGCGCACAATAAAACTTAGATGGTGAGTGATCAGGACTGCACGCCATATACATTTCTTTTTTCTCATTGTTTTGGGGTTTTTTTTATGTATGTGATACTGTGCGATGTTGCACATGCCAAGAGCAAATATGGCATATGCGAAGGCGTGCGTGTGCGATCGGCTGCTATTCTGTTCAAGCCAGGTCTTTGTAGGTATTAGGGAGCATTCTTAAATACCCACGAAAACCAAAAAAGTATGCATATACCAAATAAGGTTAAAGAGATTTCTCAATGCTAAACTTATGTAAAAAAATACTGTAAAAATCTTTCAGAAAAAAATTATGCAGTTTTGCTTGTCCAAAACAAAGCTGTATTTTAACGATTTTTAATATCCAACTGTGGAAATTTAATTCTAAGAAATCCCAACAAAAAATGGATCTCAAATTTTGATTTCACGCAAAACAGGGTGTTTAGCAGACCATGGAAACCCTGAATTTGAATAAGTGGCCTTAAGGAACCCCAAAATTTAGATCAAATTTGTAAAAGAAAACCTGAAAACCCTAAAAAATTTGTAATGACTAATTTGCTAAACTATGGGATCAGACTTGTACTTTTATGTTGTAACCTTTTCTCATAGGTGTCATATTTTTTAAACACAGGTTTCAGTGAGATGTTTCATAACTATAAATTACTTTAGTTATGGTGGCAGTTTCATAATCTTTTATGTTGAGACTTTTTAAGGGTATAAAATAAGCAAGAACCCTGATCATGATATTACTCAGTAAACGATCTTGAATTTGATCCAATAAATTCACTAGACTCACTGCAAAGTTTAATGTTTATTTAAAATAAAGCAGCATCTTCCAATAAAGCAGCATGAGACTTATGGCTTTAAGGTATCTTGATACGCATACTTTTTAAATTTTATTTATTTTATTTACAAGAAAGATATCATGGTGTGGAATATCATCACTTTGCCTTACAGTTATATAGTTAGAGTATTCTTTGTAAAATAATCTTTCCTTTAAAATTGAACATGTATTTTGTAATGAATAAATATACATTCCCCATTGTCAGAGACTATTTATTATAAGAAATAACTACCAATCAAAAGAGTCTGCCTGACAAACCATGTATAGGTAAGTAGGTTGAATTATGGAAACACAATACTTTTTTAAGGATAATCAAAACATTTTATAAGAATGCTTTGATCAGAATTTGAAATGAAACTGTACTAGTGAGTCACTTTGAATTTTGGATTAAAGCTGAAGTTTTTTTTTTTTCACTTTTCTATGATGTTATGCTTTCTAATTATAGGGACTGGCGAATCTGGCAAAAGTACCTTTATCAAACAGATGAGAATTATCCATGGTCAGGGATACACAGAAGATGATAGAAAAGGATATACCAAGCTTGTTTTTCAAAATATATTTCAAGCTATTCAAGCACTATGTAGGGCTATGAAAACTCTAAACATTGATTATGAAAACCCGTCAGCAAATGAGGTGAGGTTGTTTCCTTAAATAGTCTTCTTTAATGAGTTGTTTTTAACACCTAAAGCAAGGTCTATCTATCCATTTCCTTACATTTGCTTTTGCGAGAAATTAGTGTTTCAATTCTGCATTTAGGCTTGCTAAAAAACCAATGGAGAAATCTACTTAGGCAGAGTATAGTTGAAAAAATATTTAATTCTTAATATCAAGACGATGTTAATGACAATTTTTATGAAAGCTTTTTATTGATAATGTATACAAAAATATTTTGTTAGATAGCCCTTACCTCCCTGACTAAATGAATCTATCTTAGGAGATATTTATATTTAAAGGTTTTAGATGATTTCAGCCCTTAGGTTCGGAAAAGATGGGTTCACTCTGCTTTGGGAAAGTTGAACAGTAATGACTAATCTTAATTTAATCTGTTAGGTTAATCTCCTGTTTTGATGTTACAAAAATATATCATGTAATAAGTACTATATTTTACCAATTAATGTTAGCCTATTGTTAATAATACATTGGTATAAGTATATCAAATGTTGATATACTTATATACCTGTTGATATCTTGTCTTTATCTTGTAAAGTCTTGGTAAAACTGTTGACTGAGGAGTCATCATTTATATGTAGTATGCAAGAGAGAGTATACACATTTATTAAAAATTTGCGATTTATTATGGTCCTATAATATATAATATATAATATATAATATATAATATATAATATACAATAGATATGTGCTTTATAATGCTCCAAAAAACTTTCTTTGGATGGAACCAGCACACATCAATGGCACATTATTTGCATTAAGTGTAAAAAGTGTGATCGATACACTAAGTCTTTGTGATTACCAGTACTTTCTAAAAATCATTTTTTAGGAGAATGCGAAATTGGTATTGAGTGTAGATCATGAACAAGTTTCAGTGTTAGAACTGCATTGTACGAAAGCTATAGGTGTCCTCTGGAAAGATGATGGTATACAAGAAGCATATGATCGTCGGAGGGAATTTCAATTATCTGATTCAGCAAGATAGTTAGTAGACTTGTGATTCACTTTATTTGTCATCTTATCTATTATGAAGCTTCACAGACTGATACCAAACGATAGTTGCAATAAAATGTCTTAATGTGAATATTTCTATTGTTGACTGTTCAAAACTCAACGAAAGACAACGAAATAGGACAATAGAAGCTATTGTTATATATAAGGGTTTGCATCGCTATTTTTATGTTTTTAGTACAGTTTTAAAGGGTACCAATACATACTCAACATTTCCTGCACAAGCATAGTATTTTTCTTTTATGGGTATGACAGAAGTAGTGTTGAAATAAAGAATGTTGGAAAAGGTTTGCAAGTGCAATGAAAATGTTTCAGTATCTATGGAAAAAAGGGAACCCATTATAATGATATTGCTTAAATGTGAACCAAAAGTTTCATTCCTGATTTTTTCTGCTGCATACCTTTGTTCGAACCCACCGTTCACTACAACTCACTGTTCATTATCAGTTGGTGTGAACAAAGCTTTAGTAATATTTTAGGAAAATAAACACAAATGTTTCTTGTTTAGTTATTTAAGTGACTTGGAAAGGATATCAGCACCAAGTTATGTTCCAAATGAGCAAGATGTACTGCGTGCAAGAGCACCCACCACTGGAATTATTGAATATCCATTTGACTTGGATACAATTATTTTTAGGTAAGTAATGTCTGAAATTTTTGTGGTGAACAATCTGTGTTTTTGCTGAAATGATGTCAGACGCATGAATATAAAGCATGGTGTAGCTAGCTTTTATTTTGTCCGTTGGATGGACAATAACCAATTAAAAATAAGAGTTGACTTTCCCCTGTTTTTCTATCTTATGTATTCGGGGTTTTTTAAACCTACGTGATAAAGTTGGTCAAAAGTTCATTTATTGCATATGCATTTTTTGCAAGTTAAAAACACAATTATGATTTGTTGCAAGAAATTAATGACGAGAGAGCTGTTTCATTTATGATCATAAAATTTAGAGATTTTTCCTCCTGACTCCAAAATAATTTTGAATTTATAGCTGACATACAGTGTGCAAAATATTTGAAATAACTGCAGTTTTTGGGTATCTCACTGAAATGGTAAAACGGCATCTAAATGGCCAATACTCTGCAACAAAAAGACTCTGCTTTTGCAGATACAGGGGCTAGATGAACAGTGTTTAAAATGCAATCATTAAAGTCCTAACGCCTCTACATTATGGTACCATCCATTCTGGGCTGGACAGGTCCTGTAAAAGTGAAAAAATGAGATTGAAGTGGTGATTGTTTTTGTTTTTTCAATGAACAACAACAAGAAAATGTAGAAAAAATAACATTTCTTTTGTTTGACACAAAGAAAAATGATTTTAAAGATTTAGTAGAATGAATATAGGTTGACCACAAGCCCTGCTTCACTTCATACTTTTTTTTCAATAGGATGGTAGATGTGGGTGGACAACGTTCTGAAAGGAGAAAATGGATTCACTGCTTTGAAAATGTTACGTCAATTATGTTTTTGGTTGCACTTAGTGAATATGACCAAGTTTTGTTTGAATCAGAAAATGAGGTAAAAAGTTTAATAACTTCAAGAAGGCACATCTAAGAATTTTCATCTGTGCAAACTATGCAATAAATATAGTATATTATTTGTGATATTTAGAATCGAATGGAAGAGAGTAAAGCCCTATTCAAGACCATAATAACTTATCCTTGGTTTCAACAATCTTCTATCATCTTATTTCTTAATAAAACAGATTTATTGAAAGAAAAAATACAAAAGTCAGACTTAGTTACATATTTCCCAGATTATGATGGTATGTTCATAGTTTTCAATATGCTCACTTCATATTCGTATGCTTTCTTTAAAAAAAAAATGTTTGGAAAAATGCGATGTTGCAAATATGTATCTCCGAAAAAAGGGACAAAAAATTGACTTGATTTATTCTTAGGATTCGTTATTTTTCTTTCAAAGAAAAGTTTGTTACATGAATTTTGAATCATGCATTTTTAGAATATCTGCGGGTTTGAACCCTTTCATTTTGCACTTTAATTTATAGTTATTTTTTCTAGTGAATAAGTACTTATCCACTTCTTTATTTTTCAGGTCCTAGTCAAGACGCCAAATCTGCTCAGGATTTTATTTTGAAGATGTTTGTTGATTTGAATCCCGATACTGAAAAAATAATTTATTCACATTTTACTTGCGCAACAGACACAGAAAACATTCGATTCGTGTTTGCAGCTGTGAAAGACACTATTTTACAGTTGAACCTGAAAGAGTATAATTTAGTGTAAAAGAAATTTAAAAAAATACACAATTCCATATTTGTGGATAGTTTCCGGTGATACTGGAACGCTTCATTCATATCATCTATGAAGATATTTTTTTTTGAAGAAGATGAATTTTTCCGATGAAAAGAAAGACAAATATTCGAAGAACACTAATTTGAAGATTATAAAAAGGTTTCGTAGTATATTCGCTTGCAGCCTGAATGCACTACCTTGGAAATTAAGAAGTAACAACCGGAGGTTTTTGTGGATGGACATGATGTAAAAATCTGTTCGAAGTGATGTTGTTTTTTGGGATGAGATTTATATGGGTGTAACATACCACTCATATTTTATGCACGTGTGACGTAAAAGACCAGTGACCACCAAATATCAGGTTTTTTGATCACTTTTCCAGTGTCTTATAAATAAGTCTTTCTCACCCAAGTAAGAATACTCAAAAGTGTCCATTGCTATACAAAGAAATTTATGTCTCCTCCGCAGGTGCAAAATGTGTATGGTGATTGTAGTAATATGTATTATCTATCAAAAGCAATGTTCGTTTTTAGTAGGCAAAAAAATATGTGAATATATTATGCTGAAAAATTGTATGTCCTCTCGATTTACTTAGGATATAGTTAAATTTAATGATCCCGCATATTTTTTTAGTTTTTATTCTCAACTCAGCTATGTATACTAACTACTTATACACTTAGATGCCACAGTTTATTTTTATGTGTTCTTATTTACCATGTACAATTCATTATAATTCGTTCTTTACGGTGCGTATGGACATAACACTCAACTCAGAACGTCATTCTCTTGTCAGTTTACCATGCAGTTTTTTCGACAAGCATAATACACATGTATAAAAATTACGCTAGTCGATTAGTTTTTCGTTCTTTTAACGCAAATGTGTTATAGCAAAAAAGTCAGTTAATAAAACGTTTCAAGAATGATAGTGTGTTTGTTGTTGTCATTTCACGCTATGCTTTGTCTGATCAGAATAATTTGTGGAATTTACTTATGGAACGAAAGTCTAACTACCTTAGCTACTATCCTAAAAACTGCGTTTTACTTTTTTGTGTGTTTTATATCGCTGTGCTAATGGTTTTGTTATTTATGTGCAGAATAAAACATTTTTATCTCATCAGAATACTGTTTTTCCTGTAAAAAAACATTTTTTTAATGTTGCACCAAACTTGTAATTTTGCTTGTAGATGTACTGTAGTTTACTCGTGTTTTCCAAATTAACTAGTGATGAGATAGCGGCTTTTTAAACAAACTATGGAAAAACATTCATGTAATTTTGATACAATCGATTCAAGATTTCTTCATTTGAGTACGGTGCAAATTTTTGTGAGGAGAGAGTTTGCATGTCATCCATTTTTGTGTTTATATTTTATGCTTCGTCTAATCACCACTGTACTAAAATTTAACAACGACATCGCTTATCATAATTGTGAAATGAAAATTATTCTGTTGTTTTTTTCTTCAGCAATGTATATAGATCTACAAGAAATAGACTTCCCTTCCATGTGCAGGTTTTCAAAAAAAAATAAAAAAATTAGAATTTATTGACAAGGCTGTATACCTTATTCCAGGATATTAACGAGGCACGAAATTAACACGAAGAAAATTAACGCGAATGCCTATAAACTGCCTAAAAGAATTTAATTCGCGATTCAGCACAACTTACAAAACGCATTAAAATAACGTGAATAAGGAAATTAAAAATACAAATTCGATCTGTATTTTATTTTAGGAATATGTTCATTGACAGGTCGTTTCTTGGTTTCTTCCATACGTTTTAATAGAGGTTATATTTAGGCCCAACCAATGTTTAGCCACTTAAGAAAAACCGCCAAAAACTAAGACTCGTTTCCATTTACTGCTTTTTCCGCTATAGTTAAATCTCTTAACATTTCGAATTTTGTAAAACGCTTACAAAAAATTGTGAGCTTTTTGCGTTATAGTGGAAATGCAGTAAAATAGAAACGAGCCTTTTACTCATTTTTTATCTGGATATCGTCATTGCGGACGGATTGTTTATCTTAAAGTATATAGTGTTCGTGTTCGGGTCAATAAACGGGTAGGTTGAAAAAAAATCACAATAAACGGGGCGGGGACGAATACACGTTGTATTTTACAAGAAACATGCATTTGTGCTTACTCTTTTGTGCTTAATTGTAGGGGGGGGGGGGTCAAATTGCACTTTTTCTAATTTTTCACCCCTAAAATCATTTTATAATGACCCCCCCATTTTATCGAAATTTGAGAATGAGATCCACCTCCTCATTTTATTATCACCCCTCTAAAAAAGTTTTTTGGATATCACAAAGCAGCATCTTTTCTTATAATCAAAACACAACTCTCTTTTGGAACAAATCTCAAGAACAAATACTATTTACAGGTTAAAAATAACAAATATCAACAAAATGTCAGCACAGTTTATTCCTTAAACATGTCAAAAGCATTGTTATCTTTATTTAGTTGTTTTACTAGTGTTAGTTTATTTATAGTTAGTCGTTTTATCCCCCCCCCCTCCCCATTTTACAGAAAATTTCGTAATACCCCCTTAGGTCATTATATTATGACCCCCCCACTTTAAGAAATTTTCCCCGGAGTACCCACCCCCCTGCTTATTAGACCCCCCCTACAATTAAGCACAAAAGAGTAGGCTCAATGTTTTTAGTTTTTTCGAGAAATAAGCCTCAAATGTTTCTTATTTGTTTCTTATTCTCAATTGTTTTAAAAACATGCTTTCCCGATGAACAAACATACTTCCTACCTGAGAAAAATCGATGCAAATGTTTTCCTGTGAGTTTCTTTCACCATAAAAATGTTCATACAACCTCCGCTTAATTTTTTCACTGTTCGCTATGCTGGTAGAAGAGGGTGTAGATGATGGAAACATTTTTGATTTGTTTGACTTTTAGTGCTTTCTGTTTAGTTTTTGGTTCTTGGAGAAGAAATGTCTTGGAAAAAATTGTTTCTTGCCTTTCTGAGCCTGCCCATTTTTCTTAGTTTTTTGCCAATTTGAGCCTATGTTTCTTGTATGCATGTTTCTTATTTTGTACTAACCGTGAACTATGATGACAATACTAAAGAATATTAAACGACCGAATATTACAAGGTAACATCGCATCGCTTTTAAAGGTGCAATTTGCACGTGGCATCCGCTTAGAAACACCACTGCGTAATTATTGAACTGTATACACAATCATTATTATTAAAATCAAACAGAATTTTGATGCACTAATTTTGCTTTCATAAACGTCCCCATTAGTATTAAAGAATGCTAATGTTTCTCAATCATGCTTCCCAGTGCCTCAATAACATTTGTGATTCTATCTCTTTGTGGAAATGGCCAAGTAGCATCACTTGGCCAGTAAGAGTGGCAAATTGTTAGGGGTAGAGGCCAAGTAAACAACGTTCAAAATACGCTAGCTGCACTTTCTACAATTAGAGAACAATCCGCTGAAACCATAGTTGATAGACAAAAACCCTGGTTTAGAAAATCGGTAAACTTCAAAGGGCCAAAGATCAATTTTTCGCTGATGTTGAAAGTGCGCATTTTTAAGCTAACCGTGCACGCTGATTCAAAAATGGCAGAGCGACAAGAGAAAATATTGCATGAGGAAGAAACTTTTTACTATTTAGACGACGATTTTGATGAATTTTAGAGTTTTTAGAAGAAAATGAAATACCAGAAGATGAAATAGAATCTATCGCTGAAAATGTAAGTACTTTTTGTAATTTTTAAGAAAATGCATTATCATAAATTCACGCTTAGCAAGCTAGCTAGCTAACTTTATCTGACTTTTGTTAATAAAACTGTAGTTTTTAAAAAGATCCAGCTAATTTCTTATTCATTTATAGATTGAACCAGGTTCGTTTATGTGCGAAATTTGTGAAAAACGTTGCAAGATTAAGGTGGGTTGAAACTCCATAAAATAAAGCATACATCAACTACAGCAGTAAATAATGAAGAAGTCGATTTGTCAATCATAACTGTTCAGAGATTTTCTTGTATTGTAGCTGACTCCTGCAAAAAGATTTTAGACAGCCTCTATCCTGAGGCTATTGAGTCTGAGTAAATAATCTTAGAATTTGTATGATTCTGAGTCTACAATTATTCTTATAAAAAAAGTTTATATTTCGGACCGCACGATATAATGTTTTGTAATTTTTAAGGTATTCTACTTACATGTAATTATATCGCTCCCTACTTTTTGTTCTACCCCTTTTTTTCTTCGACTAGTATGACATCCAACTATAGAACAATTATCTCCCCGCATTTTATCGCATCTCGATACTTGAAAATCAATTTTTGTTCTAGTAAAAACAAATAAAACCACAGAAGTTAAAATTACCAGCAGTTTTCGGTTTATATTTACTTTTTATTTGTTTTTACTACCTTAAGGGAAGAAATTATTTGCGGAAGAAATTTGTGAGGAATTTATTTTTGCGGATGAGTGACCCAAAAATGGTATATTTTGCGGAATAAATTTTTGCGGATAGCGACCTCAAAAGAGATATTGCAGAATAAATTTTTGCGGATGCAAGAAATTTGGTAAATCGAAGTGTATGAAAAATATCCGATTTATGGAATATCATCTCTCTATTTTTCATCAAAATATCAAAAAAGAATACTAAGCTGAAACAAATGTAAGATCAAATATCGTCACTGAAAATATCGAAAATATTTCGACATTCCGCAAATACTTTCTTATAGGTTATAGTATTATTATTTCCGCACTTACTTAAGCATGATAATCTTGTTTCATAGACACAAAAATGAATTTATTCACGTTATTAAATTATGTATATGAACAGTCGAGAAAAATCGAAAACATTTTTCCCTTAACATTTTTTGTGATTATGCGAGAATAGCTGGACTTTACGTTTTAATCACACGATGACCTATTTTTTCTTGTTTGGCGCTTCTTCTACAGTGCAAATTATATCGTAATTGAGCATTGTGTGATTAGCTCGTAATCGAACGTTTACTCGTGCAATTGGAAATAATCGAACTCGTAATTATTTTGCTTTTTAAATTTATCCTCGTCCTAACGGACTCGGAAAATTAAAAGCAAAAAAAAATACTCGTTCGATTATTTCCTAATTGCACTCGTAAACGTGCGATTACATATACTAATTTTTTTGTAAAATGATAAGACATAACTCTCTTCATTATACGAAAGTATTTTATTTGTTAAAAAGAACTTCTAATATCATAAAAATAATAACTTTAATGATATTCTAAACTTCTTATGAAACTTTGCTTAACATGCGCAATGTGAAATTGAGTTGTGCACGGTCAGAAAAAAGAACAATAGAATAACGTTCTGAATAAGATATGAATGAGAAACTCGAAAGTTTCTAAACCAGGGTTTTTGTCTATCAACTATGGCTGAAATGAGAAATTGAGGACTGTTGAATTCAGCAAAAATTTATACAATTTAAGACTGCTTAGATAGAAATGGCGTTTTAATCTTGAAAATTCCGCCGTGCTTTCCACTAATTTATGTCCAGGGTTTTAGTGTGACCAAAAGGTTTCCAAGGTTCGCAAAGGTTTTAAAAATGCACAGGCTTGCTCTTTGAGAAGAAAAACCCCGGCTTTTTGCCATTATAATAACATAGCCGTCGCACTGGCTTTTGTCTTTAAATTAGTTATCAATAAAAATACATGTTAAAAATAACATTTACATCGAAAGAAAGATGAAAATAAAACCTCAAAGCTTGTAAGATATATTATTTTGAAAGCGGCCAATAAAAATTATATATTCTAAAAGGCTGGTATTATCAAAAAAAGCAAATCGCGGCTTGAACTGTAGTTGGAGACATTTATATCAAGTGTTCCAACACAATTATAAACACAAAAGATAGTGTTAGATCTTCAATAAAAGAATTTGTCAAAATCTGTGATTCATGTTTTCGCACCAGACATGTATGTTTCCAATTCTTTATCTAAATTAGTTTGATCCACTGGTCTTCTTTCTCTGCCACCTCGACCACGTTGGCCTCGACCACGCCCTCTCTGTCCACCTCCACGGGACCCTCTTTGTCCACCACCACGGTACCCTCTCTGTCCACCCCACCTCCACGGGCACCTCTACTTCTATTTGTATTACTTCCACGAAATGAATCTCTTGTGCCAAAATTTCCTCTATTACTACGTGGCGATCTAAAGTTCTGTCCTCCTCTATTAATGCCTCTGGAGCTTCCCCTACCACGCCCTCCTCTCATAGATCCTCCTCTACCACGACCCAATCTAATTTGAACATTTCCACCTCGTCTTCCAGGGCTTCCTAAGCGATCTCGGACGTTTAATTTAACTTGGGATCTGTCTATTCTGTTTTTAACACTTTCTTTGTTAATAGTATCCATCATAGCCTTTCCACCGCTTCTGCGAGACATTTGCTCAGCAAGTCGACGATTTTTTGCACTAGCACGAGCATTTGAGTTCATTTCTTCCCTAGGATTTCGTTTCTTTGCAGGGGATTTGTTTCGCATCATCTCAGTGAATCTAAACGATGTAAGCAGTAAGTAAATAGTTGTCACTTATTGTATCTGGTTGTTCGATTTTCATGGATGAAGTTTATGCATCATTTATTCACACCTCCTTGGAAACATTTTTAGAGGAATTACACATTGCGGATTTTATTTTTGAAATATTAGAAACTCATGGTAAGTGAACACATAAGTCCTAAATGCAAAAGGTTTCTTGTAAACTGAGATGAGGTCTTAAGTTAGTTAAAACATAGTCAAAAGTTTGACAAGAACCCTAGAAGTCTTTTTTTAAAAAAAGACTTCTAAGGTCCTTGTCAAACTTAGTATAGATGTTTCTTAACTATGAAAGAATTTTCTGAAAATTTAGAGCCCAACCTCTATTTTATATTATACTCTTAAAATGCTTTTCAGCAAAAATCGTGATTATTTTATGTCGTAGTGATTCTTTTAAAAACTGTATGTTGTTAAAATGTAAAGCTGTACCAATTAAAACGTTCAAAACAACGGAAGACCTTTTTAATTTATGTCAGCTTTCAGAAATTGCCAACATCAAACACAAGTTTGACGACATGAAGCAGGTAAATGGTTTCTCATATCAGCATTTTTTTTGCCGATGTGAAATTAATTGAATCAGAAAGTCTGTGTCACTTAATTTTTGTATATTCCTTATTTGTTATACGCATGTTAACTCTCACAATTTTTTGCATTGACCTTAATCCAATTTTATTTTTATTTATGGGAACAGAATAATTTAGAAGCATCCATGTGGGGTGCTTAATGCTGAATCAAGGAGTCAACTTTTTATGCTCTGCAACATAACTTTGAAATCATTCTGCTACTTAGGATCTCTTTTAAATACAAAAAAACAATGTGACAATGGCAATTCACTTACCGTTCACTCAATGTCAATGTAGTAGTGCTTTTAAGTACAACTTTAACTGGATGTGATAATGCCATATTTATAATTTCCTGAAAAGATTAAGATTGTTAAGATTAGGATTGGTAGGATTAGTTAAGATTGTTAAATTAAAGTAACCAGGAAGGACACATTAAAAGAAAATTGACAAAATCCCCTACAATATATAATATGGTAAATCAGCGATTAATAATTTTGTGTGCAGCACGCATACAATTTTAGAAAATTAATTTTCCAGAAGCATGTTAAGCAAAAAAATCCTTTACCCCTGCAACACAATGCAGAGACTTTGTGCAAGTTCCAGCAATATGCATGGCATGGAAAAGTAGAGCCTTTGCTTCATTAGTAACAGACTTTTCTTGACAAGCTAATAAGATATTTTTTTACAAGAAAGACAGAAAAAAATTGTTCCTAATAAACCAACATGAAAGCCATTATTTTACTAAGAGAGATGATCACCAATTGCTGTTATTTTAACCTGACTTCCAAATATTTGAGCATAAAAATAGAATTCACAATTTAAAAGTAGGCAATGATGATTTACTGGTGTTTTTTTTATCAAAATTCAATGTCATTCTTTTTAAAAACACAAACAGAAATAATGAAATACAATTATAAAATACAATCAAAGAGACACCAGGCCTATCAATAAGGAGCGAGCGATTGCTCTCACGCATGCAAAGACGCACCCGATTCTGAGAAAAGGGATAATAGCCAATCCATCAATTGCAAGTGGCCTAACATGCTCCCGGACAATTGCAAAGAGGTTCAAACTCTGTTTATCTTTTCATTTAACATGGAATTTATTTTATATTTTAATTTCGAAATTAAACAATAATTTTAAATGAAATAATGCCAACGATATATTGCCTCTTCCACTTGTAAGTGCAATTATACGTTTTATCCGTGTCCTATTGGAGTTCACCTCTGCACCAGTAAAGGATCACATGGCTAGGCTTCAGCCATAATCTGTGGTCACAAACTATGAAAGAATGTAAAGGTTGGCTTTAAATAGATTTTCGTTGGTTAATTTATTATTCGTGCATGATCATTACGTTTCTCAGGAAAGTATAATTGGCAGGATTTTGAAAGTAACGATCTTACAATCGGTAGGTTGAAAACATTAATTGACGCACTGGGTAAGCATGTATAGACCCTATATGTTTACTCATAAAATTTGATTGCAAACCGATGTGCAGATTCAGAGTTATGGGGTCATTGAGAAAAATTTATGAACAGGATTGTAGGGATCCAAGATTTGGTACTAAGATTGATAGTCATGTTACACAGCACAAATTTAACTATTGTGTAGTAAAATGTCATGTGATACTTTTAAACGAATTACAGGTATGTCTTTTTCAGGGTAGCCATTATGATTTATAAGGGAAATCACGTCGTTCACAGTCACCTCTTCATAAATAGAGGCTGAATTTTTCGTAGAATCTTTGTTTTCTAACTTTAAACCTGTCATATTGTGCAGTTTTAGGTGAGTTTTTGCTACTTTAGCTTTACTTTAATTCAGCTACTTAAAGTTCTTCTTTAATCAGAGCAGAGTTTGACCGTGAAACGTCCATGCTTTCCCGCCCTCCAACCGAAAGTGATATATACCATGAGACATTTAAACCGGGAGAATAAGCATATGGCATTTAAGGTAAGTTTTACTAAAAAGACTTGGCAAAAAATAAGAACTGCAACGCAGATAGCTAGCTAGCTCCACACCCACTCGCTGTATTTTATTTTATATGATTATCAAGAATTGTTGTTTTCTATAAATGTTTAGCTAGCTAATCTACATTGCAGCTTTTATATGGACAAAGATTTTGCTGTAATTCTAACAATTCTAAAGTTGCTGTGACATCGCATTCAGAGGGGAAAGCAGAAGACTTGCAATCAATGCTGTGGTGCCTGCTGGGGGTGGTGTTGTGTTTACTGGTAGTGTGCAGCAGCTGGCTGTCCATTTGTTGTCCAATTTATTTTTAAGATCCGAGATGGTGGTGCATTAAATTATTATTTCGATTGATTTAGGAGGCAACAGTAAAGAACTGGTCTTCTTAGACAAAGCTTTCTCCACCAGAACCAGCATAACAAAAACACAAAGCGCCAAAATCTCCAAATGTAGCTATCGATCTTTCTACGGGTCCCGTCTATAAACGGGACGGCCCAACTATCATCAGAAGATGAACCAAGTCTTTCTACGATGGCCCTGAAGGAAGGCTCACATTGTACGCGGTGTTCTTGATTCCGTGCGAGCTCTTCTTAGCACATTGCGCGGTGTTCAACGACCTAATGCGCTCTTCTTCTCGCGTACTTCGCGCGCGATGTTCGATATATAATGCGAGCTCTTCTTGGCTTACTTCGCGCTGTTCTCCGTGCAAATTACGAGAGTTGTTCTTCTGAACCTGACTTTTCATAAGTAGACCAGGGCAGAGTTATGAAGTAAGTAAGTAAGTAGTCATTTATTCATTTGTAAGGATAACAGCAAAAATAAAAATACAATATAAATATAAAAATAATGATATCCACACAACTATAAAAATTATCCAGGAGACCACACTATAGCATAGCTAGAAAAATGTGAGGCCACCTTTGATTAAAGAACTATGATCAGTGACAATTTAGGGATATATGAAATGGGGTATATATATATATCAATTAAATAACCAGGAAAAAATAAATGAATAAAAAAACAACAACAATAAACAATAAACAAAACAAAAACTGAAAACAATTGGACACACATTTACACACACAGAACAGCACATTGACACACAATACACGCACACCATTAAGCCAGCTGGCCAGTAGTTTATACTAACTTTTTATCTTATAAAGGAATACTTTTATTTCTGGCGCTCCTTTTACCTCAGACATAATGGAGGAACTAGTCGAGTCGTACTTGTTAGATGGATATACAAATGCTGAAATTTTGGGTTTCTTTTAGCCATTCAACACAATATTTACAAAAGTTTATCAACACTTAAAAGAAGATTGAAGGAAAAAAATTTACGTAGGCGTATCTCAAAACGGAACGAAGACATTGGTAATAAAATTGTTCTAAATGTGAATATTTCTATTGTTGACTGTTCAAAACTCAACGAAAGACAACGAAATAGGACAAATAGAAGTATTGTTATATATAAGGGTTTGCATCGTATTTTATGTTTTTAGTACAAGTTTTTAAAGGGCGTACAATTAACATACAAATTTCCTTGCACAAGCAATAGTATTTTTCTTTGATGGTATACAGAAGTAGTGTTGAATAAGATGTTGGAAAAGTTTGCAAGTTGCAATGAAAAATGTTTCAGTATTATGGAAAAAAGGGAACATTATAATGAATATTGCTTAAATGGAACCAAGTTTCATCCTGTTTTTTCTGCTGCGATACTTTGGTTCGAACCCACCGTTCACTACAACCTCACTGTTCATTTATTCAGTTGTGTGAACAAAGCTTTAGTAATATTTTAGGAAAATAAAACAAATTGTTGTCTTGTTTTTATTAAGTGAGTTGGAAAGGATATCAGCACCAGTTTATGTTCCAAATGAGCAAGATGTACTGCGTGCAAGAGCACCCAACACTGGAAATATTGAATTATCATTTGATTGGATACCATTATTTTTAGGTAAGTACTGTCTGATTTTTTGTGGTGAACAATCTGTGTTTTTGCTGAAATTGATGTCAGACATGAATATAAAGCTGGTGTAGCTGCTTTTGATTTTGTCCGCTTGGATGGACAATAACCAATTAAAAATAAGAGTTGACTTTCCCGTTTTTCCTATTTTGTATTCGGGTTTTTTAAAACCTACGTGATAAAGTTGGTCAAAAGTTCATTTTGGCATATGCTTTTTTTGCAAGTTAAAATACAATTATTGATCTTGTTTGCAGAAATTTAATGACGAGAGGCTGTTTCATTTATGATCATAAAATTATAGAGATTTTTTCCTCCTGACTCCAAATAATTTTGATTTTATAGGCTGACATACAGTGTGCAAATATTTGAAATACTGCAGTTTTTGTGGTATCTCACTGAAATGGTAAACGGGCATCTAATGGCATACTCGTGCAACAAAAAGACTCTGCTTTTGCAGGTACAGGGGCTGATAGACAGTGTTTAAAATGCAATCTTAAAGTTCCTGTTAACGCCTTACATTATGGGTACCGTCCATTCTGGCTGACAGGTTCTGGTAAAAGTGAAAAAATGAGTTGAAGTGGTGGATTTTTTTTGTTTTTTCAATGAACAAACAGAAAATGTAGAAATTAAACACATTTTTTTTGTTTGACACAAAGAAAAAATTGATTTAAAGATTTAGTAATGAATATAGGTGACCACAGCCCTGCTTCACTTTCCATATACTTTTTTTTTCATAGGATGGTAGATGTGGGTGGACGAACGTTCTGAAAGGAGAAATGGATCACTTGCTTTGAAATGTTACGTCATATTATGTTTTTGTGCACTTAGTGAATGACAAGTTTTGTTTGATCAGAAATGAAGGTAAAAGATTTATACTTCGAAGAGGACATCTAAGAATTTTCATCTGTGGCAACTATGGCAATGAATATAGTTATTATTTGTGATATTTTAGAATCGATGGAAGGAGTAAAGCCCCTATTTCAAGACCAATAAATACTTATCATTGGTTTCAACAATCTTCTATGATCCTATCGTTATATATTTTACTGAAAGCATAAACATTAGTAGACTTTATTTCTTGCGAAATTACTTTAAGTCTAGCTTGAGTTACATATTTCAGCTAATTATGGCATGATGTCCACTACGCTTTCATATCACTTTTATCGTATGCTATTCTTACATAACATAAACATGTTTTGGAATAAATGCTGATGTTGCTATATATAGTATCTCCGAAAGAGGGAACAATATAGATTGATTTATTCTTAGGATTCGTTATTTTGGTTCTTGCAAGAAAAGTTTGTTCACATGATTTTTGAATCATGACATTTTTACGAATTCTGTCGGTGTTATGAACCCTATATTCTTTGCTACTTTAATAGTTTATTTTGTCTAGTATTAATGTATCTTATCCACTCTTTATTTTGTAGGTCCTAGGTCAAGACGCCACATTCTTTGCTCAGGATTTATTTTGAAGATGTTTGTTGATTTGAATCCCGATACTGAAAAATATTTATTCAGCACTTTTACTTGCGCAAGCGAACACAGAAAACATTCGATTGTGTTGCAGCTGTGAAAAGACATATTTTATCAGTTGAACCTGAAAGAGTATAGTTTAGTGTAAAAGAAATTTAAAAATCACAATTCCATATTTGTGGATAGTTTCCGGTGATATGAACGCTGCATTCATATATTCTATGAGATTATTTTTTTTGAAGAGATGAATTTTTCCGATGAAAAGAAAGACAAATATTCGAGAACACTAATTTGAAGAATTATAAAGGTTTCCGTAGTAATTCGCTTTGGCAGCCTGAATGCACTACCTTGGAACTTAAGAAATAACAACGGAGGTTTGATGGATGGACAATGATGTAAAAATCTGTTCCGAAGTGGATGTTGTTTTTTGGATGAGATTCTATATGGTGTAACATACACTCATATTTTATGCAACGTTGTGAGAAAAGACCAGTGACCACCAATATCAGGTTTTTTGATCGACTATTTCCTGTGTCTTATAAATACAGTCTTCTCACCCAAGTAGAGAATACTCAAAAGTGTCCATTGCGTATCAAAAGAAATTTAGTGTTCCTCCGCAGGTGCAAATGTGTACATGGTATTGTGTAATTATTATTTCTATTCAAAAGCAATGTTCGTTTTTAGTAGGCAAAAAATATGGAATATATTATGCTGAAATTGTATGTCCTCTCGATTTACTTAGATTAGTTAATATTTAATGATCCCGCATTTTTTTCAGTTTTATTTTCTAACTCAGCTATGTATGACTAACTACTTATACACTTAGATGCCAACAGTTTAATTTTTATGTGTTCTTATTTACTGTCCATTCATTATAATTCAGTTCTTTACGGTGCGTATGGACATAACACTCAAACTCAGAACGTCATTCTCTTGTCAGTCTTACCATGCAGTTTTTGTTCGAACAAGATAATAACATGTATAAATTCGCTGTGATAGTTTTTCGTTCTTTTAACGCAATGTGTTTAGCAAAAAAGTCAGCTTATAAAACGTTTCAGTGATAGTGTTTGTTTGTTGTTTCGATTTCACGTCTTGCTTTGTGCTGATCAGAATAATTTGTGGATTTACTTATGGAACGAAGTCTAACTACCTTAGCTTACTATCTAAAAAACTGTCGTTTTACTTTTTTGTGGTGTTTTATTCGCTGTGTATGGTTTTGTTATTATGTGCAAGAATAAAAACTTTTTAATCTCATCAGAATACTGTTTTTCCTGTAAAAAAACATTTTTTCTAATGTTGGCACCAACTTTAATTTTGCTTCGTAGATGTACTGTAGTTTACTTCGTGTTTTCAATTCAACTAGTGATGAGATAGCGGCTTTTAAACAAACTATGGAAAAACACTTATGTAATTTTTGATATCAATCGATTCAAATTTCTTCACTTTGAGTACGGTGGCAAATTTTGTGAGAGAGAGTTTTGACCATGTCATCATTTTTGTGTTTTATATTTTATGCTTCGTCTAATCACCATGTACTTAAATTTAACAACGACTGCTTTCATATTGGAAATGAAAATTATTCTGTTTGTTTTTTTCTTCAGCATGTATTAGATCTAGAAGAATAGACTTCCCTTCCATGTGCAGGTTTTCAAAAAAAATAAAAAATTTAGAATTTATTGAAAGGGCTGTAACTTATTCAGGTATTAACGAGGCACGAATTAACACGAACGAATTAAACGCGAATGCCGTATAAACTGTCTAAAAGAATTTAATTCGCGATGTCAGCACATTACAAACGCATTAATAAACGTGATAAGAAATTTAAAATAAAAATACAAATTCGATCTGTAGTTTTTTTAGGAATATGTTCCATTGACAGGTCGTTTTTGGTTTCTCCATACGTTTACTAGAGGTTATATTTAGGCCAACCAATTGTTTAGCCACTTAGAAAAACCGCCAAACTAAGATCGTTTCATTTTACGGCTTTTTCCGCTATAGGTTAATCCTTAAAATTTCGAATTTTGTAAAACTTGTTACAAAAATGTGAGCTTTTTGCGTTATAGTGGAAACGCAAGTAAAATAGAAACGAGCCTTTTTACTCATTTTTTATCTGGATATCGTCATTGCGGACGATTGTTTATCTTAAAGTATATAGTGTTCGTGTTCGGGTCAATAAACGGGTAGGTTTGAAAAAAAATCACAATAAACGGGGCGGGGACGAATACACGTTGTATTTTCAAGAAAAACAATGAATTTGTGCTTACTCTTTTGTGCTTAATTGTAGGGGGGGGGGGGTCAAATTGCACTTTTTCTAATTTTTCACCCCTAAATCATTTTATAATGACCCGCCCATTTTAACGAAAATTTTGAGGAATGAGATCCACACTCCTCATTTTATTATCACCCCTCTAAACGTTTTTTCGGATATCACAAAGCAGCATCTTTTCTTATAATCAAAACACAACTCTCTTTTGGAACAAATCTCAAGAACAAATACTATTTACAGGTTAAAAATAACAATTCAACAAGAAATGTCAGCACAGTTTATTCCTTAAACATGTCAAGCAAGATTGTTTCTTTATATTTAGTTGTTTTATAAGTGTTAGTTTATTTATAGTTAGTCGTTTTACCCCCCCCCATTCCCACCAATTTACAGAAAATTTCGTAATACCCGGTTAGGTCATTATATTATGACGCCCCCCACTTTAAAGAATATTTTCCCCGGAGTACCACCCCCACCCTGACTTATTAGACGCCCCCTACAATTAAGCACAAAAGAGTAAGGCTAAATGTTTTTTAGTTTTTCGAGAAATAGCCTCAATGTTTCTTATTTGTTTCTTATTCTCAATTTGTTTAAAACATGCCTTTCCGATGAACAACATACTTCCTACCTGAGAAAAATCGATGCAAATGTTTCGCTGTGAGTTTTCTTTTCACCCATAAAATGTTCATACAACCCTCCGCTTATTTTTTCACTGTTCGCTATGGCTGGAGAAGAGGGTGTAGATGATGGAAACATTTTTGATTTGGTTTGATCTTTAGTGCTTCTGTTTATTTTGGTTCTTGGAGAAGAAATTCTTGGGAAAAAAATTGTTTCCTGCCTTTCTGAGCCTGCCATTTTTCTAGTTTTTCTGCCAATTTGAGCCTATGTTTCTTGTATGCATGTTTCTTTTTTGTACTAACCGTGAACTATGATGACAATACTAAAGAATATTAAACGACCGAATATTACAGAGTAACATCGCATCGCTTTTAAAGGTGCAAATTTGCACGTGGCATCGCTTTAAGAAACACCATGCGTAATATATTGAACTGTATACACAATCATTATTATTAAGTCAAACAGAATTTTGATGCACTAATTTTCTCATAAACGTCCCATTAGTATTAAAGAATGGTAATGTTTCTCAATCATGCTTCCCAGTGCCTCAATAACATTGGTGATTCTATCTCTTTGTGGAAATACAAGTAGATCACTTGGCAGTAAGGTGGGAAATTGTTAGGGGTAGAGCAGTAAACAACGTTCAAAATACGCCTAGCTGCACTTTCTACAATTAGAGAAACATCCGCTGAAACCATGTTGATAGACAAAAACCTGGTTTAGAAAAATCGGTAAACTTCAAAGGGCCAAAGATCAATTTTTCGCTGATGTTGAAAGTGCGCATTTTTAAGCTAACCGTGCACGCTGATTCAAAAATGGGAGAGCGACAAGAAAATAATGCATGAGGAAGAAACTTTTACTATTTAGACGACGAATTTGATGACATTTTAGAGTTTTTAGAAGAAAATGAAATACCAGAAGATGAAATAGAATCTATCGCTGAAAATGTAAGTAACTTTTTGTAATTTTTAAGAAAATGCATTATATAAATTCACGCTTAGCAAGCTAGCTAGCTAACTTTATCTGACTTTGTTAATAAAACTGTAGTTTAAAAAAGATCTAGCTAATTTCTTATTCATTTATAGATTGAACCAGGTTGTTTATGTGCGAAATTTGTGAAAAACGTTGCAAGATTAAGGTGGGTTGAACTCCATAAAATAAGCATACATCAACTACAGCAGTAATATATGAAGAAGTCGATTTGTCAATCATAACTGTTTCAGAAGATTTTCTGTATTGTAGCTGACTCCTGCAAAAAGATTTTAGACAGCCTCTATCCTGAGGCTATTGAGTTCTGAGTAAATAATCTTAGAATTTGTATGATTCTGATCTACAATTATTCTTATAAAAAAAGTTTATATTTCGGACCGCACGATATAATGTTTTGTAATTTTTTAAGGTATTCACTTAACATGAATTAATATCGCTCCCTACTTTTTGTCTACCCCTTTTTTTCTTCGACTAGTATGACATCCAACTATAGAACAATTATCTCCCCGCATTTTTATCGCATCTCGATACTTGAAAAATCATTTTTGTTCTAGTAAAAAAAAATAAACCACAGAAGTTAAAATTACCAGCAGTTTCGGTTTATATTTACTTTTATTTGTTTTTACTACCTTAAGGGAAGAAATTATTTGCGAAGAAATTTGTGAGGAATTTATTTTTGCGGATGAGTGACCCAAAATGGTATATTTGCGGAATAAATTTTTGCGGATAGCGACCTCAAAAGAGATATTGCAAGATAAATTTTGCGGATGCAAGAAATTTGGTAATCGAAGTGTATGAAAAATATCGATTTATGGAATATCATCTCTCTATTTTTCATCAAAATATCAAAAAGAATACTAAGCTGAAACAAATGTAAGATCAAATATCGTCACTGAAATATCGAAATATTTCGACATTCGCAAATAATTTCTTATAGTTATAGTATTATTATTTCCGCACTTACTTAGCAGAATAATCTTGTTTCATAGACACAAAAATGAATTTATTCACGTTATTAAATTATGTATATGAACAGTCGAGAAAAATCGAAAACATTTTTCCTTAACATTTTTTTGTGATTATGCGAGAATAGCTGGACTTTACGTTTTAATCACAGATGACTATTTTTTCTTGTTGGCGCTTCTTCTACAGTGCAAATTATATCGTAATTGAGCATTGTGTGATTAGCTCGTAATCGAAACGTTTACTCGTGCAATTGGAATAATCGAACTCGTAATTATTTTGCTTTTTAATTTATCCTCGTCCTAACGGACTCGGAAATTAAAGCAAAAAAAATACTCGTTCGATTATTCCTAATTGCACTCGTAACGTGCGATTACATATACTAATTTTTTTGTAAATGATAAGACATAACTCTCTTCATTATACGAAGTATTTTATTTGTTAAAAGAACTTTAATATCATAAAATAATAACTTTAATGATATTCTAAACTTCTTATGAAACTTTGCTTAACATGCGCAATGTGAAATTGAGTTGTGCACGGTCAAAAAAAAGAACAATAGAATAACGTTCTGAATAAGATATGAATGAGAAACTCGAAAGTTTCTAAACAGGGTTTTGTCTATCAACTATGGCTGAAATGAGAAATTGAGGACTGTTTGAATTCAGCAAAATTTATACAATTTAAGACTGTTAGATAGAAATGGCGTTTTAATCTTGAAAATTCCGCCGTGCTTTCCACTAATTTATGTCCAGGGTTTTAAGTGTGACCAAAAGGTTTCCAAGGTTCGCAAGGTTTTAAAAATGCACAGGCTTGCTCTTTGAGAAGAAAAACCCCGGCTTTTTGCCATTATAATAACATAGCCGTCGCACTGGCTTTTTGTCTTTAAATTAGTTATCAATAAAAATACATGTTAAAAATAACATTTACATCGAAAGAAAGATGAAAATAAAACCTCAAAGCTTGTAAGATATATTATTTTGAAAGCGCCATAAAATTATATATTCTAAAGGCTGGTATTATCAAAAAGCAAATCGGTGAACTGTAGTTGGAGTACATTTATATCAAGTGTTCCAACACAATTATAAACACAAAAGATAGTGTTAGATCTTCAATAAAAGAATTTGTCAAAATCTGTGATTCATGTTTTCGCACCAGACATGTATGTTTCCAATTCTTTTATCTAAATTAGTTTGATCACTGGTCTTTCTTTCTCTGCCACCTCGACAACGTTGGCCTCGACCACGCCCTCTCTGTCCACCTCCACGGACCCTCTTTGTCCACCACCACGGTACCCTCTCTGTCCACCCCACCTCCACGGGCACCTCTACTTCTATTTGTATTTACCTTCCAACGAAATGAAATTCTTGTGCCAAAATTTCCTCTATTACTACGTGGCGATCTAAAGTTCTGTCCTCCTCTATTAAATGCCTCTGGAGCTTCCCCTACACGCCTCCTCTCATAGATCCTCCTCTACCACGACCAATCTAATTTGAAATTTCCACCTCGTCTTCCAGGCTCCTAAAGCGATCTCGACTTTAATTTAACTTTGGGATCTTGTCTATTCTGTTTTTAAACACTTTCTTGTTTAAAGTAATCCATCATAGCCTTTCCACCGCTTCTGCGAACATTTGCTCAGCAAGTCGACGATTTTTTGCACTAAGCACGAGCATTTGAGTTCATTTCTTCCCCTAGGATTTTTCGTTTCTTTGCAGGGGATTTGTTTCGCATCATCTCAGTGAATCTAAACGATGTAAGCAGTAAGTAAATAGTTGTCACTTATTGTATCTGGTTGTTCGATTTTCATGGATGAAGTTTTATGCATCATTTTATTCACACCTCCTTGGAAACATTTTTAGAAGGAATTACACATTGCGGATTTTATTTTGAAATATTAGAAACTCATGGTAAGTGAACACATAAGTCCTAAATGCAAAGGTTTCTTGTAAACTGAGATGAGGTCTTAAGTTAGTTAAAAACATAGTCAAAAGTTTGACAAGAACCCTAGAATCTTTTTTAAAAAAAGACTTCTAAGGTCCTTGTCAAACTTAGTATAGATGTTTCTTAACTATGAAAGAATTTTCTGAAAATTATAGAGCCCAACCTCTATTTTATATTATACTCTTTAAAATGCTTTTCAGCAAAATCGTGATTATTTATGTTCGTAGTGATTCTTTTAAAAACTGTATGTTGTTAAAATGTAAAGCTGTACCAATTAAAACGTTCAAAACAACGGAAGACCTTTTTAAATTATGTCAGCTTTCAGAAATTGCCAACATCAAACACAAGTTTGACGACTGAAGCAGGTAAATGGTTTCTCATATCAGCATTTTTTTGCCGATGTGAAATTAATTGAATCAGAAAGTCTGTGTCACTTAATTTTTGTATATTCCTTATTTGTTATAGCGCATGTTAACTCTCACAATTTTTTGCATTGACCTTAATCCAATTTATTTTTATTTATGGGAACAGATAATTTAGAAGCATCCATGTGGGGTGCTTAATGCTGAATCAAGGAGTCACTTTTATGCTCTGCAATAACTTTGAAATCATTCTGCTACTTGGATCTCTTTTAAATACAAAAACACATGTGACAATGGCAATTCATTACCGTTCACTCAATGTCAATGTAGTAGTGCTTTTAAGTAACAACTTTAACTGGATGTGATATGCTATTTATAATTTCCTGAAAAGATAAGATTGTTAAAGATTAGGATTGGTAGGATTAGTTAAGATTGTTAAATTAAAGTAACCAGGAAGGACACATTAAAAGAAAATTGACAAAATCCCCTACAATATATAATATGGTAAATCAGCGATTAATAATTTTGTGTGCAGCACGCATACATTTTAGAAATTAATTTTCCAGAAGCATGTTAAGCAAAAAATCCTTTACCCCTGCAACACAATGCAGAGACTTTGTGCAAGTTCGCAAATATGCATGGCATGGAAAAGTAGAAGCCTTTGCTTCATTAGTAACAGACTTTTCCTTGACAAGCTAATAGATATTTTTTTACAAGAAAGACAGAAAAAATTTGTTCCTAATAAACCAACATGAAAGCCATTATTTTACTAAGAGAGATGATCACCAATTGCTGTTATTTTTAACCTGACTTCAATATTTGAGCATAAAAATAGAATTCACAATTAAAAGTAGGCAATGATGATATATGTGATACTGTGCGATGTTGCACATGCCAAGAGCAAATATGGCATATGCGAAGGCGTGCGTGTGCGATCGGCTGCTATTTCTGTTCAAGCCAGGTCTTTGTAGGTATTAGGGAGCATTCTTAAATACCACGAAAACCAAAAAAGTATGCATATACCAAATAAGGTTAAAGAGATTTCTCAATGCTAAACTTATGTAAAAAAATACTGTAAAAATCTTTCAGAAAAAAATTATGCAGTTTTGCTTGTCCAAAACAAAGCTGTATTTTAACGATTTTTAATATCCAACTGTGGAAATTTAATTCTAAGAAATCCCAACAAAAAATGGATCTCAAATTTTGATTTCATGCAAAACAGGGTGTTTAGCAGACCATGGAAACCCTGAATTTGAATAAGTGGCCTTAAGGAACCCCAAAATTTAGATCAAATTTGTAAAAGAAAACCTGAAAACCCTAAAAAATTTGTAATGACTAATTTGCTAAACTATGGGATCAGACTTGTACTTTTATGTTGTAACCTTTTCTCATAGGTGTCATATTTTTTAAACACAGGTTTCAGTGAGATGTTTCATAACTATAAATTACTTTAGTTATGGTGGCAGTTTCATAATCTTTTATGTTGAGACTTTTTAAGGGTATAAAATAAGCAAGAACCCTGATCATGATATTACTCAGTAAACGATCTTGAATTTGATCCAATAAATTCACTAGACTCACTGCAAAGTTTAATGTTTATTTAAAATAAAGCAGCATCTTCCAATAAAGCAGCATGAGACTTATGGCTTTAAGGTATCTTGATACGCATACTTTTTAAATTTTATTTATTTTATTTACAAGAAAGATATCATGGTGTGGAATATCATCACTTTGCCTTACAGTTATATAGTTAGAGTATTCTTTGTAAAATAATCTTTCCTTTAAAATTGAACATGTATTTTGTAATGAATAAATATACATTCCCCATTGTCAGAGACTATTTATTATAAGAAATAACTACCAATCAAAAGAGTCTGCCTGACAAACCATGTATAGGTAAGTAGGTTGAATTATGGAAACACAATACTTTTTTAAGGATAATCAAAACATTTTATAAGAATGCTTTGATCAGAATTTGAAATGAAACTGTACTAGTGAGTCACTTTGAATTTTGGATTAAAGCTGAAGTTTTTTTTTTTTCACTTTTCTATGATGTTATGCTTTCTAATTATAGGGACTGGCGAATCTGGCAAAAGTACCTTTATCAAACAGATGAGAATTATCCATGGTCAGGGATACACAGAAGATGATAGAAAAGGATATACCAAGCTTGTTTTTCAAAATATATTTCAAGCTATTCAAGCACTATGTAGGGCTATGAAAACTCTAAACATTGATTATGAAAACCCGTCAGCAAATGAGGTGAGGTTGTTTCCTTAAATAGTCTTCTTTAATGAGTTGTTTTTAACACCTAAAGCAAGGTCTATCTATCCATTTCCTTACATTTGCTTTTGCGAGAAATTAGTGTTTCAATTCTGCATTTAGGCTTGCTAAAAAACCAATGGAGAAATCTACTTAGGCAGAGTATAGTTGAAAAAATATTTAATTCTTAATATCAAGATGATGTTAATGACAATTTTTATGAAAGCTTTTTATTGATAATGTATACAAAAATATTTTGTTAGATAGCCCTTACCTCCCTGACTAAATGAATCTATCTTAGGAGATATTTATATTTAAAGGTTTTAGATGATTTCAGCCCTTAGGTTCGGAAAAGATGGGTTCACTCTGCTTTGGGAAAGTTGAACAGTAATGACTAATCTTAATTTAATCTGTTAGGTTAATCTCCTGTTTTGATGTTACAAAAATATATCATGTAATAAGTACTATATTTTACCAATTAATGTTAGCCTATTGTTAATAATACATTGGTATAAGTATATCAAATGTTGATATACTTATATACCTGTTGATATCTTGTCTTTATCTTGTAAAGTCTTGGTAAAACTGTTGACTGAGGAGTCATCATTTATATGTAGTATGCAAGAGAGAGTATACACATTTATTAAAAATTTGCGATTTATTATGGTCCTATAATATATAATATATAATATATAATATATAATATATAATATACAATAGATATGTGCTTTATAATGCTCCAAAAAACTTTCTTTGGATGGAACCAGCACACATCAATGGCACATTATTTGCATTAAGTGTAAAAAGTGTGATCGATACACTAAGTCTTTGTGATTACCAGTACTTTCTAAAAATCATTTTTTAGGAGAATGCGAAATTGGTATTGAGTGTAGATCATGAACAAGTTTCAGTGTTAGAACTGCATTGTACGAAAGCTATAGGTGTCCTCTGGAAAGATGATGGTATACAAGAAGCATATGATCGTCGGAGGGAATTTCAATTATCTGATTCAGCAAGATAGTTAGTAGACTTGTGATTCACTTTATTTGTCATCTTATCTATTATAAAGCTTCACAGACTGATACCAAACGATAGTTGCAATAAAATGTCTTAATGTGAATATTTCTATTGTTGACTGTTCAAAACTCAACGAAAGACAACGAAATAGGACAATAGAAGCTATTGTTATATATAAGGGTTTGCATCGCTATTTTTATTTTTAGTACAGTTTTAAAGGGTACCAATACATACTCAACATTTCCTGCACAAGCATAGTATTTTTCTTTTATGGGTATGACAGAAGTAGTGTTGAAATAAAGAATGTTGGAAAAGGTTTGCAAGTGCAATGAAAATGTTTCAGTATCTATGGAAAAAAGGGAACCCATTATAATGATATTGCTTAAATGTGAACCAAAAGTTTCATTCCTGATTTTTTCTGCTGCATACCTTTGTTCGAACCCACCGTTCACTACAACTCACTGTTCATTATCAGTTGGTGTGAACAAAGCTTTAGTAATATTTTAGGAAAATAAACACAAATGTTTCTTGTTTAGTTATTTAAGTGACTTGGAAAGGATATCAGCACCAAGTTATGTTCCAAATGAGCAAGATGTACTGCGTGCAAGAGCACCCACCACTGGAATTATTGAATATCCATTTGACTTGGATACAATTATTTTTAGGTAAGTAATGTCTGAAATTTTTGTGGTGAACAATCTGTGTTTTTGCTGAAATGATGTCAGACGCATGAATATAAAGCATGGTGTAGCTAGCTTTTATTTTGTCCGTTGGATGGACAATAACCAATTAAAAATAAGAGTTGACTTTCCCCTGTTTTTCTATCTTATGTATTCGGGGTTTTTTAAACCTACGTGATAAAGTTGGTCAAAAGTTCATTTATTGCATATGCATTTTTTGCAAGTTAAAAACACAATTATGATTTGTTGCAAGAAATTAATGACGAGAGAGCTGTTTCATTTATGATCATAAAATTTAGAGATTTTTCCTCCTGACTCCAAAATAATTTTGAATTTATAGCTGACATACAGTGTGCAAAATATTTGAAATAACTGCAGTTTTTGGGTATCTCACTGAAATGGTAAAACGGCATCTAAATGGCCAATACTCTGCAACAAAAAGACTCTGCTTTTGCAGATACAGGGGCTAGATGAACAGTGTTTAAAATGCAATCATTAAAGTCCTAACGCCTCTACATTATGGTACCATCCATTCTGGGCTGGACAGGTCCTGTAAAAGTGAAAAAATGAGATTGAAGTGGTGATTGTTTTTGTTTTTTCAATGAACAACAACAAGAAAATGTAGAAAAAATAACATTTCTTTTGTTTGACACAAAGAAAAATGATTTTAAAGATTTAGTAGAATGAATATAGGTTGACCACAAGCCCTGCTTCACTTCATACTTTTGTTTTCAATAGGATGGTAGATGTGGGTGGACAACGTTCTGAAAGGAGAAAATGGATTCACTGCTTTGAAAATGTTACGTCAATTATGTTTTTGGTTGCACTTAGTGAATATGACCAAGTTTTGTTTGAATCAGAAAATGAGGTAAAAAGTTTAATAACTTCAAGAAGGCACATCTAAGAATTTTCATCTGTGCAAACTATGCAATAAATATAGTATATTATTTGTGATATTTAGAATCGAATGGAAGAGAGTAAAGCCCTATTCAAGACCATAATAACTTATCCTTGGTTTCAACAATCTTCTATCATCTTATTTCTTAATAAAACAGATTTATTGAAAGAAAAAATACAAAAGTCAGACTTAGTTACATATTTCCCAGATTATGATGGTATGTTCATAGTTTTCAATATACTCACTTCATATTCGTATGCTTTCTTTAAAAAAAAATGTTTGGAAAAATGCGATGTTGCAAATATGTATCTCCGAAAAAAGGGACAAAAAATTGACTTGATTTATTCTTAGGATTCGTTATTTTTCTTTCAAAGAAAAGTTTGTTACATGAATTTTGAATCATGCATTTTTAGAATATCTGCGGGTTTGAACCCTTTCATTTTGCACTTTAATTTATAGTTATTTTTTCTAGTGAATAAGTACTTATCCACTTCTTTATTTTTCAGGTCCTAGTCAAGACGCCAAATCTGCTCAGGATTTTATTTTGAAGATGTTTGTTGATTTGAATCCCGATACTGAAAAAATAATTTATTCACATTTTACTTGCGCAACAGACACAGAAAACATTCGATTCGTGTTTGCAGCTGTGAAAGACACTATTTTACAGTTGAACCTGAAAGAGTATAATTTAGTGTAAAAGAAATTTAAAAAAATACACAATTCCATATTTGTGGATAGTTTCCGGTGATACTGGAACGCTTCATTCATATCATCTATGAAGATATTTTTTTTTGAAGAAGATGAATTTTTCCGATGAAAAGAAAGACAAATATTCGAAGAACACTAATTTGAAGATTATAAAAAGGTTTCGTAGTATATTCGCTTGCAGCCTGAATGCACTACCTTGGAAATTAAGAAGTAACAACCGGAGGTTTTTGTGGATGGACATGATGTAAAAATCTGTTCGAAGTGATGTTGTTTTTTGGGATGAGATTTATATGGGTGTAACATACCACTCATATTTTATGCACGTGTGACGTAAAAGACCAGTGACCACCAAATATCAGGTTTTTTGATCACTTTTCCAGTGTCTTATAAATAAGTCTTTCTCACCCAAGTAAGAATACTCAAAAGTGTCCATTGCTATACAAAGAAATTTATGTCTCCTCCGCAGGTGCAAAATGTGTATGGTGATTGTAGTAATATGTATTATCTATCAAAAGCAATGTTCGTTTTTAGTAGGCAAAAAAATATGTGAATATATTATGCTGAAAAATTGTATGTCCTCTCGATTTACTTAGGATATAGTTAAATTTAATGATCCCGCATATTTTTTTAGTTTTTATTCTCAACTCAGCTATGTATACTAACTACTTATACACTTAGATGCCACAGTTTATTTTTATGTGTTCTTATTTACCATTTACAATTCATTATAATTCGTTCTTTACGGTGCGTATGGACATAACACTCAACTCAGAACGTCATTCTCTTGTTAGTTTACCATGCAGTTTTTTCGACAAGCATAATACACATGTATAAAAATTACGCTAGTCGATTAGTTTTTCGTTCTTTTAACGCAAATGTGTTATAGCAAAAAAGTCAGTTAATAAAACGTTTCAAGAAAGATAGTGTGTTTGTTGTTGTCATTTCACGCTATGCTTTGTCTGATCAGAATAATTTGTGGAATTTACTTATGGAACGAAAGTCTAACTACCTTAGCTACTATCCTAAAAACTGCGTTTTACTTTTTTGTGTGTTTTATATCGCTGTGCTAATGGTTTTGTTATTTATGTGCAGAATAAAACATTTTTATCTCATCAGAATACTGTTTTTCCTGTAAAAAAACATTTTTTTAATGTTGCACCAAACTTGTAATTTTGCTTGTAGATGTACTGTAGTTTACTCGTGTTTTCCAAATTAACTAGTGATGAGATAGCGGCTTTTTAAACAAACTATGGAAAAACATTCATGTCATTTTGATACAATCGATTCAAGATTTCTTCATTTGAGTACGGTGCAAATTTTTGTGAGGAGAGAGTTTGCATGTCATCCATTTTTGTGTTTATATTTTATGCTTCGTCTAATCACCACTGTACTAAAATTTAACAACGACATCGCTTATCATAATTGTGAAATGAAAATTATTCTGTTGTTTTTTTCTTCGGCAATGTATATAGATCTACAAGAAATAGACTTCCCTTCCATGTGCAGGTTTTCAAAAAAAAATAAAAAAATTGGAATTTATTGACAAGGCTGTATACCTTATTCCAGGATATTAACGAGGCACGAAATTAACACGAAGAAAATTAACGCGAATGCCTAAAACTGCCTAAAAGAATTTAATTCGCGATTCAGCACAACTTACAAAACGCATTAAAATAACGCGAATAAGGAAATTAAAAATACAAATTCGATCTGTATTTTATTTTAGGAATATGTTCATTGACAGGTCGTTTCTTGGTTTCTTCCATACGTTTTAATAGAGGTTATATTTAGGCCCAACCAATGCTTAGCCACTTAAGAAAAACCGCTAAAAACTAAGACTCGTTTCCATTTACTGCTTTTTCCGCTATAGTTAAATCTCTTAACATTTCGAATTTTGTAAAACGCTTACAAAAAATTGTGAGCTTTTTGCGTTATAGTGGAAATGCAGTAAAATAGAAGCGAGCCTTTTAGTCATTTTTTATCTGGATATCGTCATTGCGGACGGATTGTTTATCTTAAAGTATATAGTGTTCGTGTTCGGGTCAATAAACGGGTAGGTTGGAAAAAAATCACAATGAACGGGGCGGGGACGAATACACGTTGTATTTTACAAGAAACATGCATTTGGGCTTAGGCTCAATGTTTCTTAGTTTTTTCGAGAAATAAGCCTCAAATGTTTCTTATTTGTTTCTTATTCTCAATTGTTTTAAAAACATGCTTTCCCGATGAACAAACATACTTCCTACCCGAGAAAAATGGATGCAAATGTTTTCCTGTGAGTTTCTTTCACCATAAAAATGTTCATACAACCTCCGCTTAATTTTTTCACTGTTCGCTATGCTGGTAGAAGAGGGTGTAGATGATGGAAACATTTTTGATTTGTTTGACTTTTAGTGCTTTCTGTTTAGTTTTTGGTTCTTGGAGAAGAATGTCTTGGAAAAAATTTTTTTCTTGCCTTTCTGAGCCTGCCCATTTTTCTTAGTTTTTTTGCCAATTTGAGCCTATGTTTCTTGTATGCATGTTTCTTATTTTGTACTAACCGTGAACTATGATGACAATACTAAAGAATATTAAACGACCGAATATTACAAGGTAACATCGCATCGCTTTTAAAGGTGCAATTTGCACGTGGCATCCGCTTAGAAACACCACTGCGTAATTATTGAACTGTATACACAATCATTATTATTAAAATCAAACAGAATTTTGATGCACCAATTTTGCTTTCCAAAACGTCCCCATTAGTATTAAAGAATGCTAATGTTTCTCAATCATGCTTCCCAGTGCCTCAATAACATTTGTGATTCTATCTCTTTGTGGAAATGGCCAAGTAGCATCACTTGGCCAGTAAGAGTGGCAAATTGTTAGGGGTAGAGGCCAAGTAAACAACGTTCAAAATACGCTAGCTGCACTTTCTACAATTAGAGAACAATCCGCTGAAACCATAGTTGATAGACAAAAACCCTGATTTAGAAAATCGGTAAATTTCAAAGGGCCAAAGATCAATTTTTCGCTGATGTTGAAAGTGCGCATTTTTAAGCTAACCGTGCACGCTGATTCAAAAATGGCAGAGCGACAAGAGAAAATATTGCATGAGGAAGAAACTTTTTACTATTTAGACGACGATTTTGATGAAATTTTAGAGTTTTTAGAAGAAAATGAAATACCAGAAGATGAAATAGAATCTATCGCTGAAAATGTAAGTACTTTTTGTAATTTTTAAGAAAATGCATTATCATAAATTCACGCTTAGCAAGCTAGCTAGCTAACTTTATCTGACTTTTGTTAATAAAACTGTAGTTTTTAAAAAGATCCAGCTAATTTCTTATTCATTTATAGATTGAACCAGGTTCGTTTATGTGCGAAATTTGTGAAAAACGTTGCAAGATTAAGGTGGGTTGAAACTCCATAAAATAAAGCATACATCAACTACAGCAGTAAATAATGAAGAAGTCGATTTGTCAATCATAACTGTTCAGAGATTTTCTTGTATTGTAGCTGACTCCTGCAAAAAGATTTTAGACAGCCTCTATCCTGAGGCTATTGAGTCTGAGTAAATAATCTTAGAATTTGTATGATTCTGAGTCTACAATTATTCTTATAAAAAAAGTTTATATTTCGGACCGCACGATATAATGTTTTGTAATTTTTTAAGGTATTCTACTTACATGTAATTATATCGCTCCCTACTTTTTGTTCTACCCCTTTTTTTCTTCGACTAGTATGACATCCAACTATAGAACAATTATCTCCCCGCATTTTATCGCATCTCGATACTTGAAAATCAATTTTTGTTCTAGTAAAAACAAATAAAACCACAGAAGTTAAAATTACCAGCAGTTTTCGGTTTATATTTACTTTTTATTTGTTTTTACTACCTTAAGGGAAGAAATTATTTGCGGAAGAAATTTGTGCGGAATTTATTTTTTGCGGATGAGTGACCCAAAAATGGTATATTTTGCGGAATAAATTTTTGCGGATAGCGACCTCAAAAGAGATATTGCAGAATAAATTTTTGCGGATGCAAGAAATTTGGTAAATCGAAGTGTATGAAAAATATCCGATTTATGGAATATCATCTCTCTATTTTTCATCAAAATATCAAAAAAGAATACTAAGCTGAAACAAATGTAAGATCAAATATCGTCACTGAAAATATCGAAAATATTTCGACATTCCGCAAATAATTTCTTATAGGTTATAGTATTATTATTTCCGCACTTACTTAAGCATGATAATCTTGTTTCATAGACACAAAAATGAATTTATTCACGTTATTAAATTATGTATATGAACAGTCGAGAAAAATCGAAAACATTTTTCCCTTAACATTTTTTGTGATTATGCGAGAATAGCTGGACTTTACGTTTTAATCACACGATGACCTATTTTTTCTTGTTTGGCGCTTCTTCTACAGTGCAAATTATATCGTAATTGAGCATTGTGTGATTAGCTCGTAATCGAACGTTTACTCGTGCAATTGGAAATAATCGAACTCGTAATTATTTTGCTTTTTAAATTTATCCTCGTCCTAACGGACTCGGAAAATTAAAAGCAAAAAAAATACTCGTTCGATTATTTCCTAATTGCACTCGTAAACGTGCGATTACATATACTAATTTTTTTGTAAAATTATAAGACATAACTCTCTTCATTATACGAAAGTATTTTATTTGTTAAAAAGAACTTCTAATATCATAAAAATAATAACTTTAATGATATTCTAAACTTCTTATGAAACTTTGCTTAACATGCGCAATGTGAAATTGAGTTGTGCACGGTCAGAAAAAAAGAACAATAGAATAACGTTCTGAATAAGATATGAATGAGAAACTCGAAAGTTTCTAAACCAGGGTTTTTGTCTATCAACTATGGCTGAAATGAGAAATTGAGGACTGTTGAATTCAGCAAAAATTTATACAATTTAAGACTGCTTAGATAGAAATGGCGTTTTAATCTTGAAAATTCCGCCGTGCTTTCCACTAATTTATGTCCAGGGTTTTAGTGTGACCCAAAGGTTTCCAAGGTTCGCAAAGGTTTTAAAAATGCACAGGCTTGCTCTTCGAGAAGAAAAACCCCGGCTTTTTGCCATTATAATAACATAGCCGTCGCACTGGCTTTTGTCTTTAAATTAGTTATCAATAAAAATACATGTTAAAAATAACATTTACATCGAAAGAAAGATGAAAATAAAACCTCAAAGCTTGTAAGATATATTATTTTGAAAGCGGCCAATAAAAATTATATATTTCTAAAAGGCTGGTATTATCAAAAAAAACAAATCGCGGCTTGAACTGTAGTTGGAGACATTTATATCAAGTGTTCCAACACAATTATAAACACAAAAGATAGTGTTAGATCTTCAATAAAAGAATTTGTCAAAATCTGTGATTCATGTTTTCGCACCAGACATGTATGTTTCCAATTCTTTATCTAAATTAGTTTGATCCACTGGTCTTCTTTCTCTGCCACCTCGACCACGTTGGCCTCGACCACGCCCTCTCTGTCCACCTCCACGGGACCCTCTTTGTCCACCACCACGGGACCCTCTCTGTCCACCCCACCTCCACGGGCACCTCTACTTCTATTTGTATTACTTCCACGAAATGAATCTCTTGTGCCAAAATTTCCTCTATTACTACGTGGCGATCTAAAGTTCTGTCCTCCTCTATTAATGCCTCTGGAGCTTCCCCTACCACGCCCTCCTCTCATAGTTCCTCCTCTACCACGACCCAATCTAATTTGAACATTTCCACCTCGTCTTCCAGGGCTTCCTAAGCGATCTCGGACGTTTAATTTAACTTGGGATCTGTCTATTCTGTTTTTAACACTTTCTTTGTTAATAGTATCCATCATAGCCTTTCCACCGCTTCTGCGAGACATTTGCTCAGCAAGTCGACGATTTTTTGCACTAGCACGAGCATTTGAGTTCATTTCTTCCCTAGGATTTTGTTTCTTTGCAGGGGATTTGTTTCGCATCATCTCAGTGAATCTAAACGATGTAAGCAGTAAGTAAATAGTTGTCACTTATTGTATCTGGTTGTTCGATTTTCATGGATGAAGTTTATGCATCATTTATTCACACCTCCTTGGAAACATTTTTAGAGGAATTACACATTGCGGATTTTATTTTTGAAATATTAGAAACTCATGGTAAGTGAACACATAAGTCCTAAATGCAAAAGGTTTCTTGTAAACTGAGATGAGGTCTTAAGTTATTAAAACATAGTCAAAAGTTTGACAAGAACCCTAGAAGTCTTTTTTTAAAAAAAGACTTCTAGGGTCCTTGTCAAACTTAGTATAGATGTTTCTTAACTATGAAAGAATTTTCTGAAAATTTAGAGCCCAACCTCTATTTTATATTATACTCTTAAAATGCTTTTCAGCAAAAATCGTGATTATTTTATGTAGTAGTGATTCTTTTAAAAACTGTATGTTGTTAAAATGTAAAGGTGTACCAATTAAAACGTTCAAAACAACGGAAGACCTTTTTAATTTATGTCAGCTTTCAGAAATTGCCAACATCAAACACAAGTTTGACGACATGAAGCAGGTAAATGGTTTCTCATATCAGCATTTTTTTTGCCGATGTGAAATTAATTGAATCAGAAAGTCTGTGTCACTTAATTTTTGTATATTCCTTATTTGTTATACGCATGTTAACTCTCACAATTTTTTGCATTGACCTTAATCCAATTTTATTTTTATTTATGGGAACAGAATAATTTAGAAGCATCCATGTGGGGTGCTTAATGCTGAATCAAGGAGTCAACTTTTTATGCTCTGCAACATAACTTTGAAATCATTCTGCTACTTAGGATCTCTTTTAAATACAAAAAAACAATGTGACAATGGCAATTCACTTACCGTTCACTCAATGTCAATGTAGTAGTGCTTTTAAGTACAACTTTAACTGGATGTGATAATGCCATATTTATAATTTCCTGAAAAGATTAAGATTGTTAAGATTAGGATTGGTAGGATTAGTTAAGATTGTTAAATTAAAGTAACCAGGAAGGACACATTAAAAGAAAATTGACAAAATCCCCTACAATATATAATATGGTAAATCAGCGATTAATAATTTTGTGTGCAGCACGCATACAATTTTAGAAAATTAATTTTCCAGAAGCATGTTAAGCAAAAAAATCCTTTACCCCTGCAACACAATGCAGAGACTTTGTGCAAGTTCCAGCAATATGCATGGCTTGGAAAAGTAGAGCCTTTGCTTCATTAGTAACAGACTTTTCTTGACAAGCTAATAAGATATTTTTTTACAAGAAAGACAGAAAAAAATTGTTCCTAATAAACCAACATGAAAGCCATTATTTTACTAAGAGAGATGATCACCAATTGCTGTTATTTTAACCTGACTTCCAAATATTTGAGCATAAAAATAGAATTCACAATTTAAAAGTAGGCAATGATGATTTATCGGTGTTTTTTTTATCAAAATTCAATGTCATTCTTTTTAAAAACACAAACAGAAATAATGAAATACAATTATAAAATACAATCAAAGAGACACCAGGCCTATCAATAAGGAGCGAGCGATTGCTCTCACGCATGCAAAGACGCACCGATTCTGAGAAAAGGGATAATAGCCAATCCATCAATTGCAAGTGGCCTACCATGCTCCCGGACAATTGCAAAGAGGTTCGAACTCTGTTTATCTTTTCATTTAACATGGAATTTATTTTATATTTTAATTTCGAAATTAAACAATAATTTTAAATGAAATAATGCCAACGATATATTGCCTATTCCACTTGTAAGTGCAATTATACGTTTTATCCGTGTCCTATTGGAGTTCACCTCTGCACCAGTAAAGGATCACATGGCTAGGTTTCAGCCATAATCTGTGGTCACAAACTATGAAAGAATGTAAAGGTTGGCTTTAAATAGATTTTCGTTGGTTAATTTATTATTCGTGCATGATCATTACGTTTCTCAGGAAAGTATAATTGGCAGGATTTTGAAAGTAACGATCTTACAATCGGTAGGTTGAAAACATTAATTGACGCACTGGGTAAGCATGTATAGACCTTATATGTTTAATCATAAAATTTGATTGCAAACCGATGTGCAGATTCAGAGTTATGGGGTCATTGAGAAAAATTTATGAACAGGATTGTAGGGATCCAAGATTTGGTACTAAGATTGATAGTCATGTTACACAGCACAAATTTAACTATTGTGTAGTAAAATGTCATGTGATACTTTTAAACGAATTATAGGTATGTCTTTTTCAGGGTAGCCATTATGATTTATAAGGGAAATCACGTCGTTCACAGTCACCTCTTCATAAATAGAGGCTGAATTTTTCGTAGAATCTTTGTTTTCTAACTTTAAACCTGTCATATTGTGCAGTTTTAGGTGAGTTTTTGCTACTTTAGCTTTACTTTAATTCAGCTACTTAAAGTTCTTCTTTAATCAGAGCAGAGTTTGACCGTGAAACGTCCATGCTTTCCCGCCCTCCAACCGAAAGTGATATATACCATGAGACATTTAAACCGGGAGAATAAGCATATGGCATTTAAGGTAAGTTTTAATAAAAAGACTTGGCAAAAAATAAGAACTGCAACGCAGATAGCTAGCTAGCTCCACACCCACTCGCTGTATTTTATTTTATATGATTATCAAGAATTCTTGTTTTCTATAAATGTTTAGCTAGCTAATCTGCATTGCAGCTTTTATATGGACAAAGATTTTGCTGTAATTCTAACAATTCTAAAGTTGCTGTGACATCGCATTCAGGGGAAAGCAGAAGACTTGCAATCAATGCTGTGGTGCCTGCTGGGGGTGGTGTTGTGTTTACTGGTAGTGTGCAGCAGCTGGCTGTCCATTTGTTGTCCAATTTATTTTTAAGATCCGAGATGGTGGTGCATTAAATTATTATTTCGATTGATTTAGGAGGCAACAGTAAAGAACTGGTCTTTTTAGACAAAGCTTTCTCCACCAGAACCAGCATAACAAAACACAAAGCGCCAAAATCTCCAAATGTAGCTATCAATCTTTCTACGGGTCCCGTCCATAAACGGGACGGCCCAACTATCATCAGAAGAACCAAGTCTTTCTACGATGGCCCTGAAGGCTCACATTGTACGCGGTGTTCTTGATTCTGTGCGAGATCTTCTAGCACATTGCGCGGTGTTCAACGACCTAATGCGCTCTTCTTCTCGCGTACTTCGCGCGCGATGTTCGATATATAATGCGAGCTCTTCTTGGCTTACTTCGCGCTGTTCTCCGTGCAAATTACGAGAGTTGTTCTTCTGAACCTGACTTTTCATAAGTAGACTAGGGCAGAGTTATGAAGTAAGTAAGTAAGTAGTCATTTATTCATTTGTAAGGATAACAGCAAAAATAAAAATACAATATAAATATAAAAATAATGATATCCACACAACTATAAAAATTATCCAGGAGACCACACTATAGCATAGCTAGAAAAATGTGAGGCCACCTTTGATTAAAGAACTATGATCAGTGACAATTTAGGGATATTATATATCAATTAAATAACCGGGAAAAAATAAATGAATAAAAAAACAACAACAATAAACAAAACAAAAACTGAAAACAATTGGACACACATTTACACACACAGAACATCACATTGACACACAATACACGCACACCATGAAGCCAGCTGGCCAGTAGTTTATACTAACTTTTTATCTTATAAAGGAATACTTTTATTTCTGGCGCTCCTTTTACCTCAGACATAATGGAGGAACTAGTCGAGTCGTACTTGTTATATGGATATACAAATGCTGAAATTTTGGGTTTCTTTTAGCCATTCAACACAATATTTACAAAAGTTTATCAACACTTAAAAGAAGATTGAAGGAAAAAAATTTACGTAGGCGTATCTCAAAACGGAACGAAGACATTGGTAAAAAAATTTTCACCAAAACTATCACATATTGTAGCTACTACATCAGATTCTTTTTCATTGTAGCTATTTCGATCCAAGTCTGTTGAAGAATATTTTCAAGGCCTTCTCTTTCAACTTATCAAATGTTTGCTCTTCACCGGCCTCAAAAAATACAAAACGATGGCCACCATCACACTGCTTCACAAGTACCTGCCCACTAACACAAAGAAATCTACTATATCTGATTTGAACCTTTAACTTCTGTTTTTTCAAACCTTTCTTTTTATTTTTAACATCCCCTTCTTTCTCTATCGTTTTATGTGCTACGTCCCTCGACCCGGTCTTTTTCGCACAGCGCGCAAAAACTGTAGCAGTAACAGTGTGCAATGCAAACAAAGGAAGAGCGCGCACAACCAAAAAAGAGCGCGCACTGACTAAAGAAGAGCGCGCACTAATCAAAGAAGAGCGCGCACTGACTAAAGAAGAGCGCGCACAAAGCAATGAACGGAGTAAATGATTAAGAACACCGCGCACAATGTGAGCCTTCAGGGTCATCGTATCTTTCACACTGTTGATGTTGTAAGGGTTTTTAACCCAACACCAAGTATCTGAAATTATCCAAATTGTCTGTAAATAGGTATCAAAACCATTTGCTTATTAGTATGCAATGTTTGATCTAAAAAATAAAGAAATACACAAAGAATATAAATAGTTCATGTCAATGTCTATAGATTATGTCAATAGTTCTCTAGTCTGTAGCTGATAGATCTAACGAGCAGGAACAGAACAGGTCGTACAGTAGAAAAGTTTTAACTGTCGACCAAGGATCGTTTATACACCTTTTTTAGTATTAACTTGCTTTGGATTGGAGGTATGAGTCGAGAGAGAGTCTGATCTTCTTTTATTATCGTTTAGCTGAAGGATTGCCGATAAGACGTAAGTCAGTAAACCCATCAACTGGACTCGAACAAGGTTATCGTGTCTTTTGTGTACAAAGAGGATCTAGATGTTGATTTGAGTCTGGTAACCGCTGAAGCAAAATTGATCGATAGTTTCGATTAAGCACTAAAAGAAAAAAAATGAACAGTATCTTAGCCGTATGTCTTGTAATATCTTAAAAATAAATATGCCAAATATGTCAATAATTGATTTCCGTCGCCGCTATGCGGGGCGGAATCTTTAAAATCGCCTGATGGAAGATAGATATATGGATAGATAGCACAGAGCCCGGACGCTGCTAAGTTTTTGTCCAGGCTAAACGCTCAGAAAATTCCATTTTTTCGAAAGCCAATGAAGATGCTTTATTTGAACAGAGATTGTACTCTTCGTGTGGCCAGAACATTCCGTGTGCGGCTATGACTAAAAGTGCTTACATTTTGTTGGTCGCCCCTTGCTGGTCTCTTTGGTTTGGTCGTAGTGGCTTTATTGATGGGGAGCTAAGCCCTATTTTTAAATTCGTGTATTTTATCAGGTAAGAATTATTTTATATATAGCTAAGTGAGAAAGGTGTGCTGGCTAGCTAGCTATCTCAATTTTTGGTGCTGACTTGGATCTCCTTTTGATTGGTGCTGACATAATATACCCCTTTAATAGTCATGAAATTACTTACTGAGCTAGCTACACAAAATAGTGCTCTGATTAGAGTGCCTTTTTTTCTTAAAGAGCAAGCAACAAAAAACCTTTATCCTGTCTTGCGTAGTTCTTCCATGACTGGACACCCAACTCCTGTTCTTATGGGAAAAAAGGGGGCTAAAAATAACTTCCAAATGACACTTTGTGGGACTACTTCGATCAGATAAAAAGATATATATTGCACAGGATTTTTTTTATATTTTTTGCAGAAGAGTTGTCGAAACGTGACAAGTTTATTGTTGCTTGCACTGAGCAGTCAGTGAACTGATAATTAACCTGTAACAATATATAGTTAGCCGATGCAGGATAATTAGATGCTACGCCTAGTATAATTAGCCGTTAAAAGCTTCTTTGTGTTCTTTACAGCTAACTGCGTCTTTTCCATGTTTTTTCTTGAAATCAGAATAGTTTTGTTGTTTAATAATATATACGACATATGTACTGCTAGCTACAGTAAAATTATAACTTTTTTACAAAATCGTTTCTTGTTCTTTTTCTTGGTTTTAATTGAAGCACAACTTTATGTGGATCTATATAAATATAGATGGCTATGGGGAGATCGATAACGAAGAATTTAAGTAAAAGATATATATCGTATAAGTAGCTGTAAAAGCGGCTAATTATACTGTATGCACCGTATATATAATTATTCTGCACAGATAAATAGAATGTCTGTATATTTTATATGGCTAGCCTTACAAATCCTGTCTATTATTTCCAGGAAAGGCCATAGCTTAGATAGGGAGTCCTAGAGTATTTAATGCTCATTTTGAGCTATGCAGATCCAATTAGGGTCCCCGCTCTACCAGACAACTCCCTGTAGCATCCAACAGCCCACATAGTGTGTCATCTCCCCAATTTCTCTCACATGGCTTGGGTTAACCCGGGGCTATGGTAGCATTCACTCACCAATATTGAATTGCCGCCAAGGAGAATCGAACCCTGTTCTCCCGCACAAAGTGCCAGAGTTATATAACCACCAAGCTATGGCGCCATTGAAAACGGCTAACTATTCTGTTACTGGCTAATTATCAGTTCTCCTTGTTCCTAATTTGCTTGAAAATCTTTCTTGAACTCACCCAAAGTATCACAAAATATTTTTCTAAGATTTCTTAGAAATGACTTGATTTTTAAAAATCTCACGAAAAGGACCATCGATTTTTCAAATCCGCAAATTTATTGTGTGTGTACCCTTTTATGTTTCAACTTGTTGATTCAATTTGTCAATTTGTCAAACAAAACAATGACCAATCAGTTTCCTCAAAATGAAAACTTGCAACTAATCCGACTCCCCAAAAGAAATTCAAATTTGAGAATTCGAATCAAAAAAGAATAATAAACAATCAGTTGAATTCAATAAATCGATTTCAACAAAATAAATCCTGTATTGTCAACAGGTTTCAAAATCATGCATCGCCTGCTTAATATGTTACTTGTTTAACAAAGATGTCAAAAGCCGGCCTGATTAAATTTATATACATATTTATATATATAATATACATGTGCATCACATCGCATGGATTTGTATCTTTGTATTAAATTCCCTTTTTAAATCAAAGAGGCAAAGAGAGGTTAAAGAGACAATATTTAAACAACCTGGTTTTAATGCAGTTTATGGTAAAATTGTATTCTTGTTTCTTATTTTTAAAACGTACTTTCTTTTTCAGATCAGCTGTTATCAAACCATGCACCATCAGCATTTTCAAAAAATTTTCATCAAGAGAGTAAATTTTGAAGGCCTAAATACTGAAATATTCAAATGCTAATACGTATTTATTGCTGAATTAATAAACAGTGAACTACTTCATCATTCAAATTGAGCTCGTTCAGAAGTTATTATATTCGAATCGTCAAGTTTCTACATAGCAAGATTTGTATTCTGGAATTTCCAGAATTTTCCTGATCACTTTTAAAAATATCCAGTTAAAGTTTTAACTGTTATTTTAGAATACTTCATATAGCTATGTAAAAAATTTATTTTTTATTTATTGAGTTGTATTTAACATTGCAGGTTAGTTACAAAAATAGTTGAGAATTGTGATACTCGTGATTTGTTTACCCCATAATTCCCGTTTTCAAGGTCTACTTTAAATTTCAAAATCTTTCAGGCTAATGACGGAAATCTTAAAGCCGCAGGGCTTCTTGTTTTGCTTTGCTTTATCATTCTCGTCCCCGGAAGAGCTCTTTCTGATCAAGGTTTATCTCGAAGAGCTCTGGAGACAAGGATGGGCACCCTACAGACTATCTAGGCTGCCACTCAACCAGAAACTGCATTTCATGCATTTATCCATGGATTTTTAAATACCGAGGCAATTTATCTCTCAAGGAAATCTGGGATCGAGAATAAAGGGTGCTGTCCAGATGATGAAAACAAAAACGAAAAAAGGCCTAGGGATGATGTTTAAGCGCCAAAACACACATACGATAACTTTTTCCTTTTCCAAACACTCTTGAGTACACCCACAACAGCACTAGTAAAAACTTGCAAACAAAATCCCAGTAACGTAGTGTGTCTGCTGGAACGACAAGGTGAAAATTCAAATCAAAATTACTAAAATACAAAAAGATGAAAAGACGCAAAATGGTAAAAATATCCACGTTTAATCCACGATCAAGACTGTATTATGATTGGGCCTCACTCTTATTCCCAGGGTTTTTTGCCTTTTTGATAAAGGCAAAAAACTTTGGGGGTGATTGGGCGTTTGATAACGTAGATACCGTGTAAAAGTTCAGACCATGGATATACGAAAATAATTATGTAAATAAAAGCAGAATTTTTAAGAAATGATGAATATACTGAATATGTGTCTGAACCATTACATTATCCTTGATGTACGCTGACCAGATGATGAACGTATAATGGACGAACCTTTGTAAGTAGTGTATGCACGTACGTTTATTATAGACGGTCAAGAGTTGTATTATATGATTGAGCGTTTATTAGACCTGTATTAATAATATCGTCTAATTAATAGTTAAACAACTCATAACATGCGCAAACGCTTGATAGGCATTTGTTGTAGCTTCCTTTTAACCCCCCATGCACCCCCTGCCCTGCCTTCCGTCTTAGGGCTTTTAGTGGACGGAACGTAACGGAATTTTTTTCTCTTTCAGACAATTTCCTGGCCGTGGCATGAGCGGCTTGTGGTACAATGCGAATTCACGTTACATACAGGCTTTGCGAAAGTTTAAATTTCATTCCTCCAGATAGTATTAATTTTCTTACACTGTACAACACATACACTACTTTGCTTGGAGCAGTACGTCTATAACTCGTACAGCAATGCGTGTTTGCGCGGACTATAATGGCAGATACCAAGCACGCTACGCCGTTTTTTTATACACCATTCTCCGATTTCAGCTTGTTCTGTAAAATACATAATTACCGCGTGGGACCTCGGCACTAATCCACATTTTCGTATGTAAACAAAGCGCATTCAACAGTCGACGACAGCCTTCGAATATAAAACATGGCTAGACATTGTGCTTTTTCTGGATGTGGGAATGGAGATTATGCGCCGGAAAGATGGAGAAGCTCACACACATGTTTCACAACTCGTGTTTTAGGAATGTGTTCGTGTGAATCACCGTTCAGGTGAGAAATATAACGCTAACTAGCTGTCTTTTTTAAAGAAGTTTGGACAGTTTGATGGCGGATAGCTGTACTGTCTTTTTTTTAAGATTATTCTGCTTTCCAATAGCCAGGAGACCCAGCGTAATTTTTCTTACCACCGGGAAATCGGAGTAGTTAAGGTGGGGAAAATTACGCTGGGTCTCAAACGATTTTTCTGCGGCCAAAATCTGGCCGCGCTTTGTGATTGGCTAACTCTATTGTTCTTTGCTCACGTGGTCCATGTCGGGGAAAGCCCTTTTCATCCGAATATTCCAGCGATTGGTTTCACTCACCCTAACAAACATTAGTAAACTATAAAGTTTTTACCAGAGTAAGATGTGGCCAAGCTTGGTAAACAACTCACAGATAAATTAAAATGGCCTCCGAAGCGTTGTCCAATTTAAACTTGGGGTTTCCGCTGAGTCATTCGTTCGCGTCTAAGCTTTAGTTTGAGAGAAACTCATTTTATCAACTCGAAGAAGAAAGCTTAGTTAACTAGGCTAGCTTTCCAACAGTAAAAAAGCACTTCTAAGGCTTTTAGCTGGCATAAAATAGAGCAAGTATGTAAACATATAGGTAGCGTAAAACTAGCATAAAACTAGCTATACAAAGCTAGAATCCGTAAAATTAAACTACTTAGCTGGGATAAAACTATCAATTTTGCTGGCATAAACTTGAGAACGAAGAAAGATTTTTAAATTTTTTTTTATCCTCTATAACATACAAAATATCATTTTCAATGCAGGAATCCCTTTAAGTCCAGCTCTAGTTAGGTACCAAGCTAGCCTAATTTATTGCTATATTTTTGAAGTTTCTGTTCAGTTTGGAATAAGAGCTTTTTATCCTATTGTCATGAAAACTTGTTGTACAAAATAAACATATATATTGATTTTTAGCTGGACTGGTTAACAACAGGCTGTTTCCACTGTTTATTTTTAAACCAAGGTTGCAATATAGTTTTTTTAGAAAATGTATTAAACCTATGTGGGTGTGCAACATCGTTTACCTGTACTAAGAAGCGCTCACCCTGGATTACAATTCATATTTTAAGTTTTGCCGCAAACATTTTGAGAAATTCGCTATGATGGACACAACATGTAAACTGTATTTTTGCAGGAAAGTTATTTTTGGAAAAATATATTAACCTAAAACACCCTAATGCTGTATGTGCTTCACCCGATTTACGATATACTGCATACTTCTACTAAAGCGCTCCACATGAATGTGTGGCACAGTTTCCTATTAATCGCTCCACCAGACGTTTAACACTGGGTAAAACAGTTATTAAACCAGACTGTTCAACACCAGGTCCCCCTGTCTAGTTAGTAGAAAAAATTGAATTTATTATCCACAAGAAAAATTAAACGGCTATGTGTGCTGTAAATCCATAAGCATATATAAGATGCACCTGTAAAGTTTTTCATATATATATATTTATGCCCTGTTGGTCTAATGGCTAAGACACTCATGAAAATGATCCAGATTCAAATCCTGGACATGGCAAGTAAAAAGATGATAATCTTGCATCTACAACAACCACTTTCATTTATATATCACAAAAATGCCATGTTTAGAAAAGGCAGTTATACATGTTCGTCCTGCCAAGGAATCTTTTCAAAATAAGGTCCACTAAAAATTTTCGCTTGCAAACCTAGGGGACCCTGTCCCACGCTCTGCAACCCTTTCTATATTGTTGTATTGTACATTATTATATTGAGTATACGTAATTTTTGAGTTGTAGGGGGGAGAGTTTCTATTAAGGTGCCTGCCCCTGCCTTGCCTACCCTTCCTATGCCTTTTATGGTGCCTGCCTACTACTATGCCCTTGCCTGTGCCTCCTATGCCTTGCCTACCCCTGCCTTGCTGATTCCTCTTCCTGTTTCCTTGCCTGCCTTTGCCGTGCTCTTTCCTTGCCGTGCTTACTACCTTTGCCTTGGCAACCTCTCCGCAACCCTTTCTATATTGATATTAAGAAGCGTAGTAAAACTATTTTTACAAAAATGGCGCTGAGAAATTGATGGCATTTAGCACTAAAACTTGACTCGTTAAACACATTTTGCATCTTTTCATATAAATAAAGTTGATATGTTACTAAAAAAACTATTTTAAAATAATTTAAAGGTCTATTTAATTAATTATTTGCCATAAGAAATAGTAAGGCTTACTGTGTTCGAGCACGCTTAGGGTTTGTTTACATACGAAATCCGCCATTATTAGATTACGTCATTTTAAATTTATGATCGTGTTCTGCCCAATCTTAGGACGCTGCCCAATCTTTGGACATAAAATTGCCCAGTCTTTATGAAGCGGGAGGCGGGTCAATAATGCGTAGTCCAATTTCGATTCAATTTATTGTGCGACCACCATTTCTAGAAATCGTGGTCCAAGACTTTTGCGACGGCGCTTTCTAGAAATAGTGGTCGAAAATCGCGACCGCTCTTTTAGAAAGCGGCATCCAAAAACGGCGGTGCTTCTTAGAATTAGGCGTGAGAATAATTTTTTCGGCCACGCGTTCTAGAAAGCAGCGCCCAGAGTTCTTTAGGACCACGCATTCTACAAAGCATCGGTGCAAATAATGTCCGCCGACGCGTTCTAGAATGCGTCGGCGCTCAGAAATAATGTTTGTATCTTAAATTAGAAATGTCAATGTTGTTTTTAAATAGAATTCATGATAATGTTTCATAGAAGCTTAACTATGAAGCGGGAGGCGGGTCAATAATGCGTAGTCCAATTTCGTTTCAATTTATTGTGCGACCACCATTTCTAGAAATCGTGGTCCAAGACTTTTGCGACGGCGCTTTCTAGAAATAGTGGTCGAAAATCGCGACCCCTCTTTTAGAAAGCGGCATCCAAAAACGGCGGTGCTTCTTAGAATTAGGCGTGAGAATAATTTTTTCGGCCACGCGTTCTAGAAAGCAGCGCCCAGAGTTCTTTAGGACCACGCATTCTACAAAGCATCGGTGCAAATAATGTCCGCCGACGCGTTCTAGAATGCGTCGGCGCTCAGAAATAATGTTTGTATCTTAAATTAGAAATGTCAATGTTGTTTTTAAATAGAATTCATGATAATGTTTCATAGAAGCTTAACAACACACCTGGAGATGGTCTAGAAATATGCGTTCAGCACATTAAAACAATTACGACGACTCTTCCTAGAAGAAGGCGTCCAACAAAAAAATCAACGAGGTTGCGCCGACTCTGTCTAGAAATAGGCGTCCAGAGAAAAATGAGCAAAGTTACGCCGACTCTTTTTAGGAAGAGGCGTCCAGACAAAATGAGCAAAGTTGCGCCGACTCTTTCTAGAAATAGGCGTCCAGAGAAAAATGAGCAAAGTAACGCCGACTCTTTTTAGGAAGAGGCGTCCAGACAAAATGAGTAAAGTTGCGCCGACTCTTTCAGGGAAGAGGCGTCCAGAAAAGATGAGTAAAGTTGCGCCGACTCTTTCAGGAAGAGGCGTCCAGACAAGATGAGTAAAGTTGCGCCGACTCTTTCTAGGAAGAGGCGTCCAGACAAAATGAGTAAACTTGCGCCGACTCTTTCAGGAAGAGGCGTCCAGACAAAATGAGTAAAGTTGCGCCGACTCTTTCTAGGAAGAGGCGTCGATCCTGCATAATTGCCCTGTAAATTTGCGCGGATGCATTCTAGAATTTATTTCTAGACATTATTAGTTTGAGATACAGAGTCAATAATATGATTCAACTTATACTTACTTGCAACGAACTGTTTATTATTGACCAGAATGTTATAAAACTGTTACGTAAAGCAGAAGAATCGATAAAGGAAAATAAAAATCCCTTAAAGTCGCAATATCATGCACCTAAGCACGCCACTTTAAACCAAGGACGGCTACCTTATCTTCTCGCAAAATCTCAACTTGAAAAGTAAGATATAAATAATGGCAAAAAAGGTTTCATTAAGTGAGAGTACAATTTAGAGACGTCTTCGTCAATTTGGATTGTCCGTCAGTAATACATACATACATATTGATGACAAAAAGCTGGATGAATCTGTTCAACAATTTGTGATACACTCAATCATAGTGCCGTGTTTTTCCTGCGCGCGCATCAAATAACATTACGTAATGCTATCCAAAAAAGATGCGTGCGCAGAAATGGAGGTAACGAAAACATTAGTGCAGAAAAACACAAGGCTAGCAAAGCGAAAAAAAGGAAAAAGATCGACTAACTGCTGTGTTATAGGATGCATGAACAGCCAATACTCCTTGGAAAATGGAAAGAGACTGAATGTTCAATTCACGAGGGTTTATGTCATCATTCGTGCTCGTGCAAAGCACCGTTCGTTAGGGCCACATGTTATGGTTCAAATTATAGTTAAAAGATCCCTTTCTCAAAGCATATATTAGATGTCTACTTTGCGTAATCCCTTTCTGAAAATTACTTTGCTAAACAAGCATAAAAGTGACAACAAAGATTGCGCATAGATGCTGTGCTCGGAGCGGTACTCGAAAGAAGTCAAGCTTTGAATGCATGTTTTATTTGTGTGAATGTTAAAATAAAATTGTGCCAGTATAGCATGGTTAAAACATATAGTGAATAAATGTTGAAACCTGAATTTCCCCCACGTTTTTATTGTGGATTTTGTTTGTTTTGAACGTTTTCCTCCGTGTCCGCTTGGTTTGTTTACATTTTTACCTCCATTTCTGCGCGCGCATCGGGCATTACGTAATCACTTAGATGCGCGCGCAAGTAAACATCGGGACTGTGATTCCATGTATTGTGGATATTGACGAATGGATGGCTTTCTTATGTCTAAAGAAATTCGTGTTACTGAAAAAAGAATTAGAGAATCCATGAGAAGAGTAGAAGAAGAGTATAATAATGTCAGCTCAAACTTATTTCACTAACTAATTAAACACATTACTTTAGATTCTGAGGCTAGTAAAGTAAAGGCTAGTAAATATAGATAAAATATTATTCTGTCCGAAGAGTCCAAAAGGTTTTTCAGGCCAAATATGTGACATCTATTAAATAAAATGTCATTCAGAGTCAACTGTTTCAACATTCTAGTTTATCATGCCAGTAGAAAATATCTCAAGTTGTGCATAAATAGTTTATTTATTATATACATTAAATATATACAAAGCAATCATTTTGTGTTTCTTTATATAAATTGTATATTAGCACCCAATCTTGCGATAAAGCGAAGATTAGCTAGCTAGCTAGCTAGGTATAAACATCTTTGATTTTAACAATTTGATCTTGAGAAAGCCCACCAAAGTCTTAACTAAATATAAAAAAGAATTATTAAGTTACTTAGCTACAGAACACAATGCAAAATGCAAAACTGTAGGATAAAAAATGGCTACTCTTTACAGAAAAATATAAAATAGGAGAAACAAGAATAAAAAAAAAACTATTAGCCATTGTTGAAGTTTTAGAACCTATAAAACAATTTCTTAAAATCAAAGGTGCTCTAATAGCAAAAAAATAATATCAAAGTCCCTGCAAAATAAAGTAATTTAGTGTTTTGTCCCTTACCTCGCACGGCTGTTTCGCTACGGTCAAACCGCGGACAAAATTAAAATGGCTTCCACAATTTTTTTTGAAATTTTGTATTTTTATCATTTTTTAAGTTATTGAAACTTTTTTTGTATTGTTTTAATTTTACTGAAATAAAAAGTATTAAAACGATCTACTTTTCTCCTTTTTAAATATATAAATATGTTATACATGTGTGTTATGGATTTTAGTTATTTCGTCGAACAAAACACACAAAATTAAAAAAAACATTATTTTTGGCGAAAGTATACCATCTTTCCAACCTCGTGGCAACGCCGCGCTACTAGCTACGGACTTGACAATTGGTATGGGGGGCCTGGAAACAAGGTTCTATCGGCCAGTACCGTGCACCGTCCGTCTCACAAACTATAAACTACTTAAATTTTAAGTTAAAGTCTTCTTCAGGCGCTAAAAAAGAGGAGAAAAAGTTTCCAAAGTGGTGCTCGGGAATTTGATTAGTGTGATCCCTTTTCTGTCTAATTAAATAAGTATCTAAACTTCTAAGAGAGTCATAGCGATGCCATTTAATGTTTTGTTAGGTATGGTTTTTCCCAAAAAAATTACGGCGGCGTGGTGTTTACCTTGGACTTGATTGCTCGACCCGGGAATCCTAGTTCGAAACCGGAATTTTTCGAAAATGTTGGAATAAGCGAGACAACGGTGTCTTAGTAATTTTTTAGCTAGCTAAAGGTTGGCAGAGCACGAGGTAAGGGACAAAACAGTAAACTACTTTATTTTGCAGGGATTTTATTATTATTTTTGTGCTATTAGAGCACCCTTAAGTTTAAGAAATTGTTTTACAGCTTGTAAAACTTTAAGCGTGGCTAATTGTTATCTTTTTTAATCTTGCTTCTGTTTTATATTTTTCTGTAAAGAGTAGCTATTTTTTGGTCCTACAGTTTTGCATTTTGCATCGTGTTCTGTAGCTAAGTCACTTAATACTTCTTTTTTATATTTAGTTAAGACTTTGGTGGGCTTTCTCAAGATGAAATTGTTGAATTCAAAGATGTTTCTAGCTAGCTAGCTAGCTAATCTTGCTTTATTATCACAAGATTGGGTGCTATTTTATACAATTTATAAAGAAACACAAAATGATTGCTTTGTATATATATAATAAATAAAATATTTATGCACAACTTGAGGTATTTTTTTCTAGCATGATAAACTAAAATGTTGAAACCGTCGACTCTGAATGACGTTTTATTTAATATATAGATGTCACATATTTGGCCCGAAACACCTTAGGACCAAAAGTGACCCTTTGGACAATTTCGGACAGTTAAATATTTCATCTACATCATCTTTAATTACCTCAGAATCCAAAGTAATGTTTTTTATTCAGTTAATAAACAAATTTTAAGCATACATTTAGGCTCTATAGGCCGTTTTTCCCCTTTTTTCACATTTGGCCCAAAAATAACCCTTTGGACAATTTCGGACAGACTAATATTTCATCTACATCATCTTTAATGGTCTTAGAATCCAAAGTAATGTTTTTTATTCAGTTAATAAACGAACTTTAAGCATACATTAAGGCTCTTAAGGCCGTTTTTCACATAGTTCTCACATTTGGCCCAAAAATAACCCTTTGGACAATTTCGGACAGTAATAAAATTAAGTAATTTTCATTCCAGATATTTAACCTAACCTGTGGACCATAAAAAACATGTTTTCTTAACTTTATTCCAGAGATATTGTGGAAGACATTCATCTAAATGATAATTTTTAAGTCATTTTTAGACATTTTGGCCTAAATTTACCAATTTCGGACAGGTGTCCAAAATCTTTTTTCTTTTAATAATATGGAAAATTTATCTAAGATTATTATTCTTTTTACAGAATATAAAAATCTTATTTTGTTCTTGAGATATCCTGTTTTAACTGAGAGGGTAAATCGAATTATTTTTTCGTAGCATTTTTGTCCGCTACGAAACAGCCGTGCTCGTGCACTGCCAAACTTTAGCTAGCTTCAAAATCGATTTTCTAGAAAAGAAAGAGAACTATAGCTAGCTACAGTTGATTTTATATATATAGAACACAGACAGAATAACAGAATACAGAATAGTTTGCTACCAGAGAGGAAAAAATTAGGCAACTAGCTAGCTAGCTATGCACGTACACATAATCTTCACACGCGAGATCATTGAAAGATTCTTTTTCATTTGCATTACCGTTAGTGGCGTCAGTGAGAATCCTTGCAGCTTCCTGCACTGCTGCTATAAGGTCTTTATTTCCATCCGGCCATCAACTTGGCCAACCACGCTTCGTCCACACGTTGTTTTCCTAGAAATGTCTAATTTGCAGGACAAATTATTCAGGTTGGACGCCTCTTTCTAGAAAGCATCGGCGCAAATTTACGGGTCAAATGTGCAGGATGGACGCCTCTTTCTAGAAAGCATCGGCGCAAATTTACGGGTCAAATGTGCAGGTTGGACGCATCTTTCTAGAAAGCATCGGCGCAAATTTACGGGTCAAATATGCAGGATGGACGCCTCTCTAGTAGAGAAAGAGTCGGCGCAACTTTGCTCATTTTGTCTGGACGCCTCTTCCTGAAAGAGTCGGCGCAACTTTGCTCATTTTGTCTGGACGCCTCTTCCTAGAAAGAGTCGGCGTAACTTTGCTCATTTTTCTCTGGACGCCTATTTCTAGACAGAGTCGGCGCAACCTCGTTGATTTTTTTGTTGGACGCCTTCTTCTAGGAAGAGTCGTCGTAATTGTTTTAATGTGCTGAACGCATATTTCTAGACCATCTCCAGGTGTGTTGTTAAGCTTCTATGAAACATTATCATGAGTTCTATTTAAAAACAACATTGACATTTCTAATTTAAGATACAAACATTATTTCTGAGCGCCGACGCATTCTAGAACGCGTCGGCGGACATTATTTGCCCCGATGCTTTGTAGAATGCGTGGTCCTAAAGAACTCTGGGCGCTGCTTTCTAGAACGCGTGGCCGAAAAAATTATTCTGACGCCTAATTCTAAGAAGCACCGCCGTTTTTGGATGCCGCTTTCTAAAAGAGCGGTCGCGATTTTCGACCACTATTTCTAGAAAGCGCCGTCGCAAAAGTCTTGGACCACGATTTCTAGAAATGGTGGTCGCACAATAAATTGAAACGAAATTGGACTACGCATTATTGACCCGCCTCCCGCTTCATAAGTCTTAAGACTGGCACACGAGCTCTGTTGTTTGCAAGACCCAACAAACATTCTCAGGCACATTATAAAACATCACATTTTGGGTACTGTTGAATTGACCCGGCCAGTTTTTTTACACAGTAGAGTGAAAATCGTAGCTAGTTAGGTAGCTGAGAGCTCGTGTTATATATTTAGCATTTATTATACAGCTTGTAGTGGCTAAATTTTAAAAATAAAATTTTTATATTTATGAAGAATCAGAAAAATCGTATTCAACCATATTATTAGTTAACTAGCTGGTAATTTCATTGGATGAGATGTTTAGCCAGCTAGCGAGCTAGCTAATATGGTTGAGTAGTTTCAAATTTTTTTAAACACGTATAATACATGGTATAAATTTTTGGCCTTTTGATTTTCCAAGAAAAGTTAAAGTTCCTTTTAAGAGGTAGAGTCTAAAATTTTTATTGTTCTGTTTGTCTTCCACAATTGTTCTAAGATTGGGCATGTACGTCCATAGATTGGGCAGTCCAGTCTTAAGACTGGCCACCCAATTGTCACTGTCAGAAGATTGGCCTGGCCAGTCTTAAGACGGGGCGCGTTCCAAGATTGGGCAGAACAATCGCGCTGAAATCGGAGAATGGTGTATTATGGACGGATGCACATGGCTTAAGTATTATTTTCTGTGTTTTTGTTATTTAAATGCGTAGCTAGCTAGAAAGTAGGTGTTTTACATCTCTGCATTGTGTGGGTATTGCCTGACGATATTATTCAGATTTATTTTCACAGATGAGCAAAATCCAGACAGCTAGCCAGGTAGGTTGAGATGATAACGTGTCGATTCAACGTTTTGCATGGCAAAAAGAAAAAAACAGTGCTTACCTATCTAAAAAAAGTGTTTATTTAATACGACGTGTGTCTGCGTTGACCTGCGTTGCAGCTTTTATATGCCAATAGGTAGAATATTTTCTCCATTAAAGGGATTCCTGCATTGAAAATGATATGTTTACATGTTGTGGAGGATAAAAAGTTGTTTATCAAGTACTTTGGAATTTTTTTATAATATTTTTTCGTTCTCAAGTTATATTCAAGATTTAAATATTTAACATCTGAGAAGTTATGATGTCATAAGTACTTCTCTAAAAAATGCTGACGTTACATTTCTACCATTAATTAAAGATGAGATCACTTTTAAGCTACAAAACTTCACATTATGTCAAGATATCATCAAGAGCATAAATCCAAAAATATTTAAATTATTAATATTAATATCAATGATGATGTCATAAGGTCAGATAGAAGTCTTTGAAGCTAAATATCTCAAGAACGAAAAAAGATTTTTAAAAAATTCAAAAAGACTTGATAAACAACTTTTTATCCTCTTTAACATACAAAAATATAATTTTCAATGCTGGAATCCCTTTAAGCTAATAATAAAATAAAAATATTGGGTAGTTTTCCATGTCTTGTTTTTTTTAAGGTTGAAGAACTTTGCTGATATTTTTTTGAGGTTGCGTGCCTTTTTTGGTCATTTTGTTCCTTTAGGGCCACCATCCAAAATATGTTATGTTCGCGTCCTGAAGACCCTGCAAAAATGAGTCGGTCGGTCGGGTGTATTTTTTCCCGGGATTTTCAGATCAGAGCAAGTAAATTCATTCCCAGGGCCAAAAAACAGTATATCGCTTGCAGACCCTTTTTCGCCACCCTGTAAATTGTCAAATTGTCAAATTGTCTGCTGAAATTCTCAAAATCACTAGAATCCCTTTGTAGAGGGATGAATGCTGATCTTAAACGCCTTGTGTGTCGCCAACAAAATATCACTGAATTCCAGCAAAACAGAGTTTCTTGTATTTAGATCCCAATCTCGTAGGCTTGAATTTTTACCTTTTTTGATTCTATGCGGTAAGCGCATTTATCCTAGCAAAAGTGTGAAATACCTGGGTGTTCATGTTGATGAACATCTTTCCTGGAAGTATCATGTCTCATCTGTGGCTACTAAACTTCAAAGAGCCAATGGGATGTTATCTAAAATTCGTCACTATGTTCCCCTAAAATCCCTGCTAAACATTTACCATGCTATCTTTAGTTCTCACTTAAGCTATGCTTGCCAAGTATGGGGCACTCGAGACACCACAGTAGCCCACAGAATACTTACCCTCCAAAAGGCTGCCCTTAGGCTGATCACCTTCAGTGAACCAAGATCCCCATCTTTGCCTATATTTGCAGAACTTGGAATTCTTAAATTCTTCGACCTAGTTAAAGTCCTTAACATTCAATTTATCCACAAATTCCTAAACTCTAACCTCCCATCTGACACACTTACCTCACTCAAATTTGATCGAATCTCACACTCTCATGAAACTAGATGTAACACAATTGGTTTGCTTATTGAACCAACAGTTAACACATCGACGTTTGGATCTTTTTCATTCTCTAGAATCTCCACATTACAGTGGAACAATCTGCAAAGAAATTATCCTGATACTAACCTCACAAACTGTAAATTAAGCACAATAAAATCCCTAGCCCAAGTCATGCACATTACAATCATTACATTTAAAAAAGCTGTTTGTTTTTGTTCTTTGTCCCAGTGTATCAAGCTAGGTTTTATGTCTAAAAAGATGACCAATGATCCTAGACCAACAATTAAACAGCGGACGATGTGGGTAAGCTTCGTATATTTAGGCCACTTGCAGTTGATTCTTTGTAAAGTATTTATTACAATGGTTACAAAACCATTCACCCACATATATACCACTAAGCACTGTCGTTTCTTTCGTTGTTTTCAGCCTAGCCTTGTTTGTATTGTATCAACGCATTCAGCTTTTAATTCTTCAATTACTGTGTCTACAATAGAGGAGGGTGTTACGACAAGCATAGTTTTCTTTGTATTTTCGCATCATGCACGCAGTTAATATTTTTCAAAATATGTTTAGGATAGATTTGTTCTCTTGTTTTGAATTATTAAAATAACTAGCTGTCAGGGTAAAAAGATAAAAATGCTTGCATGCTCAAAAACCTGTTTTTAAAAGTTATACAACAAGAATTACTCTTGTGCCATGTTAAAAGTTATACAGCAATAATTATTCTTGTGCTGTTTTAAAAGTTATACAGCAAATTATACTTGCTCTATACAGCAAGTTATATTTGCGCTATTTCAAAATTTATATATACAACAAGTTATTCTCCTCCTACTTAAAATAATAAAAAAAACAGGGAAATTATTTTTATAAACAATTCTAGTGTTCTTTTAATGTTTTTTAGTGCGAAATCTTTTTACTGACCATATAGTGCAGGTCAACTTGTCGAAAAAAATAGTCTTGTGTGCACAAACTTGTTAGAAGCAAACTTTCGATTAAAATGAATTCATTAGGTGGTGAATATGCAAAAAAAAACATGGTGGCATTTTTAGACACGCCCCTAAGTGGAAATTGATGATGTCAGCGGTTTTACAGTCAGCAAAATAAAAAGTTCAATATTTTTCAAATATTTTGATACCAATACCTAAAAAAATGAATGATATCATTTAAATCGAAGTACGTAATTTGCTTAATAACAGAAAGACAAGGACACAAACCTAGTTTTGACAGTGCATTCAATATACCATCATCAGCATCTAGAAACTGTTTTCACCAAAACGATTTTGATTTCCCACTAAACCTGCCAGTTTGGTCGTATCCAGTAAGGGTGTGGAATCCTAACAGTGTGTTTGCTTTATTTGCACCAAGAGCTTCAAAGCAGTTCACAAACAGAGATGTCATGCAATGTTTCACCTTTACCAGTACGAAACACTGAGGTAGAGATTGAAAGTGATGAATCAACAACAGAAAAACGTCAGTGTCTGGAGAATATACAATACATTCTGCAAATGGGTCAGATCTTGCTATGTCCCAACAGTGCAGAATCAACAGCGTATCAGCTTCTTCATGATCATGTTGCATCATGTCCACAGAGAGATGGTTGATATTCGTCTTACTGATAGTGCTATAGGTAACAAAATATTCCTGATTTATTTCTTCTAGAACTGTAGCAGTATAGTTGGCAAGATAGACTGTTAGGTCTTGCTTGGTATCAATATGAGACAACAACTGTTTTAATGGAAAATTTGCAATGTTAGTCATTTCTCCAATTTGGTAGCGAATCTCGTGTCCAGATGTACGTTTGGTTCGTGTACAAGCTTTCAATGATTCCTAAATGTAGTGATCGAATACCAACCGAACCTGTGTTGCTCGTCGGGTGAGTGTAATGATTCTTCTGGCAAAGGCTGCTGCAAGGTCCTAATGTCAAAAACATGGAGTATTGAATAATGTATCATACTAAACTATAGCCAAGTATACTTATCTTCATTCTAACACCCTGAAAGATGCAATTACAGAATCTAAATTAAAATGTCACAAAGTTATTTTTGTTATAAAAAAACCACCAAAAACCAACCTTGCACGTTTTTATGTTACTTGTTTTGGTAATCTGATTCAACACAGCCATACCATCGATTACTAACACTGATGTCTCAGCTGTGTCTGATGTCTCCAATTCATTCTGCTGTTGAAGCATACCAAGATCTTCGTTGTGATTTAGTATCTTTGACTTGTCTTTACACATTAATGGCTCACCATCTGTTGAAAACAAGGCTTTTGGTACAACTAAAAATTCCTAAGTTCCTAAGTTTCCTAGACAGTACTCCATGTCTAAATCAGGACGTTTATGTGATGCTGTGATAAATCGTGACAATAATGACTTTTCTTCCTTTATTTGCACCACTTTCCCTGCCAATTTTGACTTCATCACCTTTCCTTGCATTTTGAATGTCTTCAGTTTTCTTTTTTTCATAGATGACCAAATTGATTTTTGACCCTTCAACCTCTCATTGATAACCTCTTTGTACATGCTATCACCAATGACATTATTGTTTAAAACTTTGTTTGCAATGAAATCTGGTAGAAGTGCTTTTTGTTAGATTGAAATATAACACTTACAGTTAGTTTGATCCTGTCCAACTAGATTGATACTTTGGTGATACTTCTGTTGATATAAACTCAGCGTCCCATGCAGCTGTATTAGTTAGATAACTATAATGAGAAGATACAACTATCAATCTCCCCTCTTTCTTTATTTGTGTCAACTCTATTGGCTGGTCATCTTCTTTATCATCTGCAATTATTCACTTGCAACATAAACTTGATATACATCGGTAAACCATGGTCGAAGGAGAAATGTAACATTCTGGATCGAACCAATGAAATACTTTCTAGAACTGGATGTTTATCTATGTACAGTGGGGTCAGCAACATAATTATCTCCAAATCTTTGTGAACAAATAAAATAACAAAAATCCAAAATGTTTGTCTATATACAGTAGGGTCAACAGCACATCCCCTTCAAGCTGGAATGGTGTGTGGAAGCTGGCCATTCTCAATAGCCTGTTTCAGTAGCTTCCAAGATGCTCCACGTTTGGTGAGTGCATCACTGATTTGCATTGAACCTTCTATCCATGTAACTTTAATGTCACCTTCTTCCACCATTTCTCTCAAGGCACAGATTTCTAGTCTCAGACGTTTGTCTGATGGTTGCTTTGTTGAACCAAGTGCTTCGTATAATGAGCGACTGTCGGTTATAGCATAGACTTGAAGCTGTTGATGTTTTAATAACAGATTACTGACCATGTTAGAAACGAAGAATGCCAATTCGCAGCCGTCACACATTGCTAATGTTTCAGCAGCCAATGCTGACCTTACAACACGTTTGAGTCGAGTAGAATTCCACGCTAGTGTGCAACATTGTTGGAACTTATCACACAGAAGAACTATCTGGCCACCTTGACTTCCAGCATTTGGTAAACTATTGAAGCTGCCATCTGCATAGACTTGGATGTGAATTGAATTAAAATCAAGGCAGGGGAATGTCATGAATGATGGATTATTTTGGACTTTAGTGATGACTTTGTTAGCATCAATGACATCTGTGAATGTAGCTTCTTTGATTCTCCCAGACAAGTATGAGACTTCAAAACTGATTTCAGGTTTGGACATGCATGATAGCCAGTTCAATTGACCAATGATGGATCTCAGTTCTCCTCTAACATTTTCATTAACAGGTGTATGTTTGTCCATTTTTGGTGGTAGCTCGATCTTTTTAATTGAGGATGCAAAGTTGTTTTGAGAGAGCGTTATAGAAAAGTCTTCATGTTGTTTCAGTTCAATTCCCAAATATTTAAATGCTGTGTGATGTTCAGTACTAAACTTCAATACTTGTCCCAATGGCTGGATAACCTGTATACGAAAGGTTTTTGTGCCACTCCACATAATGTCATCCACATGACAAACAAGGATTCCATGCAACGCATCACCAACACGCCAATAGAACAACCCATTGTCAAATGGACTAGGGGTAACACCTAATTTGATCAATTCTTGTCGGAGTCGCAGGTAAAACTGGCGAGGAGCATCTGCAAGACCATAAACACACTTCATGAGTTTCCATAATTTTTCAGTATTGGCTTCTTTAGGTGGTTTTATGAATACTGTACGTTCTATGGCATATCCTTGAAGAAAGGCTGTTTTTATGTCTAGAGAATGGAGTGTCCATTTCATTGACGCTGTGATGGAAAGACAAAGTCGAACACTCTCTCTTGAGCAGGTGGGACTATCTGTCCGATAGTCTTGGGATTCTTGAAAGCCTTTCGCAACTAGTCTGGCTTTTGTTGATGGTTTGTTGTCAATAACTTTAGGAGTGATTACCCAACGTACATTCATAAAATTTTGACCTTCATCTGTGACTTCTTCATAGACTTTCTGAGACTTCCACGACTGAAGCTCCCGTTGTTTGGCAAGTTCTATGTCAGTGTCAACTTGGGCAATGAGGATTTCTGATTGTAATACCTCTTGATCGTTGTTGCTTTTGTTAGTATGATGCCACGTTATAACGTCACTACTGAAATCAACTGATTGAAATTCACCTTCGGGCGACTTAACATTCCATGAATACTTCCATTTTCCTGTCGATTTTCCTGATCTGCTATGTAGGGATCCCTTTTTGCATGTATCGTCATTTTTGAGTTGATACTCAACGGTGTCGTTTTTACGCAAAGAATTTACATCAGGACATTTCTGGTTGTCAGATGATGCTTGTTGGACATCAAGAGATTGTTGTTGTTCAAAATCTGTGTCTAATGTTCTTGTGTTTGTCGCTGCTGAAGACATGTAGCGATGCGGTCTATGCGTGTTTCTGGATCTTGGAGCAGTTGCACGTGGTGTAGGAGGGGGTGTTGGTGCGATTGTTGGTGGAGTAATGGAAACATGATGTGGTTGTTCATCAGAATCACTGTCGTCTTCGAGTGCTTGACTCTGTTTTTCTGGAGTACTTGGTGAACCAGATGTGACAGCATCTTTTTCTGATGATATATGATTTGAATCATCTTGATCACAGATTGTAGAATCATTGTTTCGCACAGGGGGATTTCGAGCTGGTCGTATGCGGCAAGGGTGTACTCTGATGTAATAGCCACCATGTTTGAGCAGTGTTTGCTGTCCATCTTTCCCTAAAACTGTAGCTGGTCCTCTCCATTTTGTTTCGTTGTTCCTCTTGTAGTAAACAATATCTCCAGTGAGAATAACAACATCACTGTAGGTACGAGTATTGCTTGAAAGGGCACGGCGAAGTCGTTCTGATCTTTCATGGTGCATAAAGGCCTCTCTAGCGGCATGTAGACCATTTAAATTCTGGCGAAGTATATCACTCGTTGGTATATCTGCAGTCAATGCTGGCAATTCATTATTCATAGCACTAGGGAGGCGTGGATTGCCTCCAATTGCCAGTTGATATGGACTGAAACCATGGCAATTGGTGAGGGAATTCTTGGCATTGACACACCAAGATAGGGCGATATCGAAATCACAGTCGGTATCTTCCAGAACTTTGTCCAGCATTGCGGATATAATTTGGTTGTGACGCTCAACAAGGCCATTGGACCAAGGAGATTCAGCTCCAGTTGTTCTCACTTTGATGTTCATTTGTTCACACATTTCCAGAAAGGATTCATTGATAAATTCACCACCATTATCAGATAGGAACTTATCTGTAGTGCCATAAACACTGATCCAGTTGGAGAATATCCCTTTTATGATGTGCTCAGGACGTTTGGAAGGAATTCTTACACAGGCTGAAAGACGTGTAGCGTGGTCGATCATATGTAGCAGTATCTTTTGACGATAGAATTTTAGATCCATGGCAACAGTGTCTAGAAATTTGTTGGCTGATGGTAAACCAACAACGGGTCTGAGTGCAGCTCTGCCATACTGTTGACATGTTTGGCAATTTTTCGCAACAGCATGCAGCTCTTGCTCCAGCTCTTTATCATGTGCCCAGGGGTCGCCAGCAGATTTTACCAACCTGATGAGTTTGTGAACTGGTGCATGCGCAAACTGACGGTGTATCTTCAGTGCTTGGTTATGCTTTGATGTTGCTTCCTGAACAGATAAGACAATGTTTGGTTCGCATTTTGTATCAACCATGGACAAGAGTTGTGTTTGTCTGGTGAGTGGAACTGTATAGTGACCACTCTTCGTCACATTGAGGTTCACAACAGTGTTAAATACTGACGCAGTATCATCTTTGAAGTCAATGGACATATTTGCTTTTTTCATAGCTTCTCGAGAAAGGAGTAGTGGAATGTCTTTTTCAACAATGTCAGTGGAAATACCTATTTCACGGAGACCAAGAAAGGCAGGTATGGTGGCTGTCTGGGTAGATGTGACTTCATTTCCATCTCCAAAGCGATAGACGTTGGAAACAGGTGATGTTTTAACCTTTTTAACGTCAGTTTCGGAAAGGCTTTCGATGAAAGTGTTATACCAACTACGACCACAAACTGTTTTCGTAGCACCACTGTCAAGAACAGCAGCATTCCAAGATTCTGCCACCAGTCCAGGAAGATGTTTTGGGTGGTCATAATCACTTTGAAATAATATAATCTTATGATAAGTGTCATGTTCCTCAACTTGATATAGGCTCGGATCATCTTCTTGCTCCTGGAAGTAAACATATCTGTGAGGAAGAGGTTGATTTCGTGGACGCATGGAACGCTGATTATCGTTTTGATGTTTTTTATCAGGGCAATCTGCAGCCCAATGATAAATTGATTCGCAAATTCTGCAACGACTGATTTGCCCAGTGCGTGATGGTGGATTTTTGGAACTTGGCACAGAAGAGTATCTTTTCATCGGTTGTTGGTTGGTTTGTGTTCGTCTTTGAGGATAGCGTTGATAATCTTGATTACTATGTCTGCCAGCAAAGTATGTTGGATAACATCCGTCATTGTCAATGTTTTCATAAGTGACTTCATTAATTTCATGGACTTGTAATGAATTGGAAGCTTGTGATAAGCTTTCTTTATCTGGGAAAATTTTCTTAAGTTGGGCTTTCATGCTGATCAATGTAAGCTCTGTAACGGTACCTTTGGCCAACTTTTCATCTTGCTTTGAGAGATTTGCTGATTTTAAGAGCTTGTAAGCAAGGAGATCTTCGGATATAGTGGTACCATGGCTCTTCAGTTTGAAATACAACTTTTCAAACTGGTGAATGTGTTCTTGAATGGAAGTTTCAGATGTCCGCTTGTAAGTGTCAAACTTATCCAGAGCTTCGAACTTCTCTAATGTTGTGTCTTTCAAATAAAGTTTATCTAACTTTTCTAAAACCTTTTCCAATCCATCATCGCTATTAATGATTTCTAATTCAAGTTCAAGTACGGCTTCTTCAGCCGACCCATCTAATGTCAATAATACGGCTGCTCCGTGCTTCTTTTTCTCGAGTGTGGTGAATGAGGACCAGATATTCACTTTCTTTTTCCAATCACTGTATAATGAACTTTTAGACAACAAGGGAGGATTTTTGTTTGACGACATTTTGTATCCAAAAACCGTGTAACATCCAGAGTCGGGGATCTTGTTCCAGCTGCTACCACTGTTAGAATGAAATATAACACTTACAGTTAGTTTGATCCTGTCCAACTAGATTGATACTTTGGTGATACTTCTGTTGATATAAACTCAGCGTCCCATGCAGCTGTATTAGTTAGATAACTATAATGAGAAGATACAACTATCACTTTTGACACATCATTGGAAACGCAGTCGCTATCATCGAAATTCAAACTAAAATGTTCCATTGTCTCAACTAACTTTTTGCTGTTTCCACACAGTCTAGTCAAGTGTGATACGGTAATTTGGTAGTGCTGTTTTCCTTTTACCAGTCTTGGTTAGGTCATACAAATCATAAAATGGATACAATATTGAATTCAGCACAGGTGCTGTCAAGCAGAAACGATTTAATGTGTTGGCATTCTGTGTTAAACCAATAACTCCTCCAGAAACTTTTATATTTTTATTCTTTTGTTCCATCGCATGGTCTGATCCGATCGCTGTAAATGGTATGTTGCTCTTATTGACACTTAAATTTTGTTTCAAGTAGTCCCGGGTTTTTTCATCTTTCAATTCCAAATCCAACATGTTAGCCAGGTATAGTGGTGTCAATCTAGCATAATGAATTTAATCATGCGCAAAGAAGTATTTTACAAATGTGTTCAAGGAAGAAAGATGGAGATTACAAAGTCCCTGTCTTGATGAGCGTATGAAAAAAAGAAGGCATTCACACATGTCCATATAATTTCTTAGAAATTTACCTTGGTTAGTAAGGGAGTCACCAAAGCTCTGTAACTTTTCCAAGATTTTTGAATCTTCCATGATCTGAAATACTTGATCACTGATGTTTTTATCTTCTCAGTATTTTGAGAAGTGTGACTAGGAAAACCTGATAAGTGTTGTTGTATATCATTAACATCTGCAGAAATATCGTCTTCATGTTTTTTGTACCAATCCATGAAATATATACGTGTTAGTGCTAGATACATTGCCATTGTGCTTCCACGCCTCTTTTGATATGCTTTCCTTCTACAATATGTCCCATGGTAGTGCTATACCATAAAATCCTGCTTCTGTGAATAATTTATCCAGTCCGCTGCCATCATTGTATTTCCCCAAGACCTTCAACATTGCAAATACAATGTGCAATTATGTACTGTACTAATCTATGCACAACGTACTAATGATTATTAAAATCAACCAACATACTGAGTTTGAAACTACAATCAATTGTTATTCACAAAATATAGCAAATTCAAGGAACTGGTCTGTGGATTTCAGGTCAGCGTTTTTGTTGAATTCTACCATTATGGTATTCATTATGTCTCATTCTAAGTATCACACACTAGCAATTGATAGGATCTACCAACATACCAAGTTTGAAGCTTTAATCACCTGTCATTATTGAGTTATTGCAGATTCAAGATAATGGTCTGCAAATTTCCGGTCTGTATTTTACTTAATTTAAAACTACTATAACTTGAGAACCGTACATTTTGAACATATTGTTTTTATACATTTTTTGTTCTGATTAAAATTATCTATTGATTGGTATCAAAATGTTTGAAAAATATTGAATTTTTTATTTTGATGACTGTCATCAATTTCCACTTAGGGGCGTGTGCAAAAATGCCACCATGGTTTTTTTTGCATATTTACCACCTAATGAATTCATTTTAATCGTAAGTTTGCTTCTAACAAGTCTGTGCACACGGGATGACAAGTTGACCCCCACTAATAGTTTAGTTGACAATATGTAAAGTCTTTTTCAGCATAAAAAAAGGCGCTCCACAGCAGTTACAGCAAATATCGTTACCATCTTTACTAGCTTAAAACATAGTTCCGATATGTATAAACAAATATGGTGTTGCTTGAAATGCACTATAACTGCGTACTCTGTTGTTTTGATTAGAATGTTGTGTTTTCTTCGTAAACTAAACTAAAATATAAATTCTATTTTCATGCTAAATGCTAATCAGACAGATTTTATTCACGTCTTAGTCTTTGACATAAACTGACTGAGTTGGTCCTACAAATTTTAACACTGGAAACAGGCCCTCCACCACCAGTTCAACCTATAATAATTAAGCTAACAACAATTAAGTCTACTTGTCATTTTTAGGCCACTTATGTTTGAAATTCCGTTTATCGTCATTTTATAGCCTCTATTATAAAGTTAGGATGGGGTGGATCTGTGGACATTTTTCAAATCAAAAAAAAAAAAGTTGGTGAAGCAAACAAATCTTTCAAGAAAACACACTAAAAAATAATAATTAGCTATTTTTAAAGTGATACATGCACAAGTTTTATTACAATCAGAAAAGTTTCTATATACTTGCCGCAATACCCTCCTTCATTATGCTTATTGTAAATTTTAAAGTTGCAAAAAACTATAATAGATTATGAATGAAAACAGTCTTTTTTAACTGATTTTTGCACGTTTTGTTACATTGTTATTAAAGTAAGAAACACCCTATATTTGCTTGCTGTAGTCACAAAGCTGCTTCATGTTTGGCAATACTGCTTATATTGGCTGTAATATTGATTATTACGATTATTGCTTGAAATAATTCTCACGCGAAAATTTTTTATGCAGTTAAGAATTTGAAAATAATATATAAGAAGATAAATGTTCTACAATAGCTTTGCAGGTAAACATCTCAATTTTTCAAGAGCAATGTGTAATTTTTAGATATAGCAGTTGCGCCTTTGTGGGCGCGAAGACATGCAATTGCCAAGTCTCATGGAATTCTCTGTACTATGTTATTTTGTACTTAACATAATAAGCTTAAGACACCAGTTATTTCAAAAAAAATATCTTTTGCATTCATCTTAATGTACTTGTCCATTTTAACTCTTTTATTTAGATAGTCAATAATTTAAATTGTAATTATAAAATTGAAAAGTTATTTTTTCCAACAGCAAAATTAATTTTACAAGATGCATGCACGTCTTCTTTTTAGGGCTTTATTTTAATAGTTATAGTTGTAAAAGAGAAAAAACCCTGGCAGGATGGAATAATTATTTTCTGCCGTGTTGGATTTTCCTCCAGGTTGGTGCTTGGTAATTAATAAATGCAATACTTTTAAAGCATGGCAATTAGGGCCTGTTTTTATGATTATTATTGTATTTACAGTACATATTTCGTAATTATGGCATGCCTATTTTCCCTATACATTAGCCTAGATTTGCCATTAACATTAATATGATTTTATTTCAGGTTTTAAAACTGTATGTTAAAACATGCTAGACTACTTTTTTTAAGAGAATCGTATGTACAAATGTTTTTTTAATAATTTTCTTGCTATTGTAATAGACATTAGCTTTAAAATGACCTCAAATGAAGGAGACTCAAGTTTTGTGGATTTAAATCTGTTTTCAAATGATAGCAATGCTGCAGACGTAACAGAACCCTTAATGAGCGAGCTGTTTGAAGATTGTGAAGAAGTTATCAATGACAGTGAATTTCTAGAAAATAAATCAGGTAAAGATATATATGTAATATTGCATAAAATGTTTATCAAGCAGAGCTTCAAAAGTTTTTTTTTACTGCAACCTTGTTGTGGGACAGTTTTAAAACAAATTACTGTATAGCTTTAGTAGTCTAGTCAATTAAGTAAGGCAAGGTGAATTCCAATTGGGAAATAGCTGTTGTAACAGCCACTGAAAATGCTTAATTTTTTTAAAAATTTAACCTTTTTTTTACCCCAATTTTATCTAACCTAAAAATCAGCAGTTTGATTCAGCCACATCATTTGTGTACGTAATGTTAAGGACTGCCATATGCTGTGAGCTTTGTTTATTGTCAGACGTTTTAAAGGGAATCAACAAAGTTTTACTGTGTAATATGTAAGTATACAAAGAGTAGGAACACAATGTTAAGGACTATGTTAAGGACAATGTTAAGGATATTTTAACTCTTCTGAGTTAAAATATATAGTAATCATTTAAATTCTAAATTGAGCAAAATCTTTGCATCTTGATGTCTTCATGTTTTAGTTAACTGGCTAATAGCATACAAGAGGTTAACAAAAATTCACTAAATTTAAATGTGAAGATCATAGTCAATATTTAGCATCTCCTCAGCTCCTGCAATTTATACCTCAGCAGTCAGCAATTGCTGAGGTAAATGGAGAGGTAAATCTTATTTGCCTTGTCAATTTTTCACTGAGATATTATTTTCCATTGGCTACATTTAATTCAGCAACAAATTGTGAGCTTTAAAAACACATTAAACAAAGCAAATTGTATTCTGACAATAATTTCAGGTTACTACAACCCCTAGGGTCAGCTCATAATAAATAGATAAATAGTATTAACATAAAAAAAACAAAAAAAAACAAAAAAAAAATAGAAAATAAAAAAAATTAAATAATAAACTCCCTGGACATGAATTGAAGCTCAGTAAAGAACATAGATAAGATTTGAATAAACCTTATAGCAGCTACCTAAAAGCAATTGAACAAGGCTTCTCAGTCACTTTGAGTAAACACATTTACACTGCGATTTCGAATACATCTGTGTACCAGGCATGAAATACTATGATTTAAATTTTTAATACTTTTTAAAATAATATTAAATAAAAATAACTTGGTCAGACAAGTAAATAAAAATCCAACACGCGCAAAGAGAATGTGGATTAAGTTATGGCATACTTACGGTTGCATGGCACTATTTTGTCCTCCTGTTAGGGCCCCTGTTTGACTTGCATTAAAGAAGCTAAAAAATGAATTGGTAAAAAAATATTTGACTTACCTTGAAAAGTGTGTTTTTGATTTCTTTAAAAAAGTTTTGCTTGGATACCATTTTGGATTACAGACACAAAGTAGGGTATTTAATATAGCTGTCATTACATGCCACAAAAGTTATTATTGTGCAAATGTTGTGCGTGAAAACAACATGGAATAAGTCATGGCATGCAAAGAAACTAGCTTTCAAAGTGGCGGAGGGAGAGTCCTCTAAATGTGTTTTTTGTTCATTTCTCAACATAATATTTTTTAACTATCAAGAAAGGAAACAGGGAAATACGAAAAGATTTTTTATTAACACATTTTTGAATAAAAAAGAAAATATTGAAAAAAAAGAAAATAAAGAACAAAATATATTATATTTGCAAATTATAAACTATTTGTTTTATAAACCTAGTACACCAAATAGATCAAGTTAAAAAAGATTTATTTTATTTTTTTATTTTATCTAGAACAGTTTTAGCTCCACGTTTTTAGATTTTCTCTGCAATAACATCTTGATAAAGTTTGTGACTTTATTTAAACTTTTCAAAACTTCTCTTAACATAATTATTTTTATATTTAGATATTAATACTAGTTTATATATTATAATTATACATTGTTTGTTATAGTTTGTAACTGTTCATCTAGCATTTATCACAACTTTCCCATAACACTTGAACATCTGGAAAATCTGCAACATATTTATAAAGGACAAAGAAACAAGAATAGGAAAGCCAGGTAAATTAAATACATGGGTAATATAATTTGTTGAATTTAAAACCTGCTATATGGTATGTATTATTATAAGACTCCAGGCAATCTATAGGCATTATTCTTTGTTTCTTAATTTTTATTAGTCACACAAGTAAACCATGGTGATCATTTTGCTGCTCTTTGTGTGTATATACGTGGCCGAATGCACGATATTAAAGATAAAATATAAGGTAGCTTTTTAATTCAAGTGGAATGTGACCACAAAGAGCCAAATAATCAAGGCACAAATATAGTGGACATAACGTGGTTTATAAACCAAACAAATTTGTCAAAAAAGAACGTAGAAGAACATTTATTTTATCAAAAGCTATAGGAAAAACGAAAATATTATTCGTAGTTTGGTTGCACAATAAAAAACCAGTAACATATTCAAACAAATAAAAACTGAGTTGAAGACCAAATGTTGTGAATATGAATTAAGTTTTTTGGAAAAAAAGTTATGCTTGTAATTAGTTTCAAGTTTTTTGTACTCAGCGTTGTTAGTAAGTTTACTATGAGACTATGATGGTTGGACTATTCTAGAAAATCATTTTCTGGTATTCTTAAGATTTGATTTGATTTTTATTTAGATTGTTTTATCGGAAACAAGATGAACTTATTGAAACATTTAAAGATGTTAATCAGTTTTCTGATTCATTTGAATATGAGCAAAGTGTCGATTCAAATGTGCTTTATGCTGCCAAGCTTTCATTTGCATGTAACCTGGTAAGACATTTTTTTTCCTTAGTTGCAAGTTTTTTTCTGTTATATCCGTATTTAAACGTACTATTTTTCAGTAATGTGAACCTAAGTTATAGTTAAAATACCTTTTTGGTTATGTCATTTAATTGACAGACAAACTCATATATTGACAATTGTTGCTTTCAAGCAAATTCTCAAAAAAATTAAACTTTTTACAGGGAAGAAAGGGCACTCAGCATCCTTCTGTTCTTGCCCGGATCATGTGAGTAGAGTTGATGTCTCACGTGGTTAATCTGTTTTATGGCCTCTTAAAAAACCTTTAGACAGTGGTATATATGTGTAAATATTAATAACTTGCAAGATTGTGAAATTTTTACAGTATCAATCTTAAAATATCAACTATGCTGTTTTCACATGTTAGTCTAGACGAAATTCTTTTTAGGTTTTATTTACAGCGAAAGTTGTTGCAACAGTAATGTCTGGATCCATGTCCATATTATCTAGCGTGGTGGATAGTGCTGTTGATCTTGTTTCAGGTGTCATTGTATGGTGTACAAATCGTGCAATCCGACTAACAAATATATATAATTATCCTCTCGGTAAGTTTTTTGTTCACTGCATTTTGGAGAGCATCATGACTAATGCATTGGTATTTGTTCTGTATATTTGTATTGTAACAGGTAATTCTGCAGGTTGATTTTCATTGTTTATTATTGCGTTTTACTTTACTTTACCTCAAGGTAGAAATAGATTGGAACCAGTCGCAATCTTACTGCTGTCATCGATCATGGGAAGTGCGTCTGTATTGGTAGTGCGTGAATCGACTGAAAAAATTATATCTGGAAATATATCTATTGACTTATCAGTAGTATCCATAAGTATTGTTGTATGTAAGTGAAGTTTACTATTGCGCTGTTTTAATGTAAACATTGAAATGGTGTTGATACATAAAATTGCAAAAACATCTCTTAGTAAACAAGAATTGAATCTCCACTAAATGCTTTTTTTATGAAGTTACCGTTGTTGTGAAATTTGGTTTGTATCTCTACTGCCGTTCTTTGAAGTCTCCCTCCACGCAAGTGTTGGCACTTGACCATCGGAATGATGTTTTATCGAATACATTTGCATTGGTGTTCAGTGCAATTGGTAAGTTGTTTGCTGTATGAAGTAATACTTACACCCTCAACGACCTGTATTTTTAAATTCCTGCAGACTCATAAATCTACACGTTTATTTTTGGATAAAAAAAAGAGGCATTTACATTCTTTTTTTTTCTTTTATGATTTCAGGTTCTTATGAATGGCAGTATACAGATCCAATTGGTGCGATAGTTATAAGCATTTACATCTTCGTAAATTGGTGGCGTGAAGGAGCAAGTTAGTAACGTCGAGCCGTATTTTTAACTGTGCCATTGTATACTACTTTGTCCTTCCTAGAAGGGTTCGAATTAGGAATATACAGTTAGTTCGTAAAAATCTGTTTACTGTAGAGAAGAAAACCCATTGTATCTGTGGCCTGGAAATACTGTAGGTCACATATCATTGATTCCTTGTTAGCGACAGTCTTAATAAAAATTGGTGATAAAACAATAAAAAAATGGGATTCGCTGTTTTAACATTTTCTTCGTAGACTGATTCACAAAGAAGGCATTTCGATTCTCATATCACAAATTGTGACCTGCTAATACGAACCCCTGAAAGATCTTTTCACATAGTGAAACAGACTGATAACATTAATAAAAAAAAACAAATCACACTAATCTAATAATTACATTATAGCCTTAAATTCTCGAAATTTACTTTATTGGGAATAAATTTCGCGAAATTTATATATTTTGCGGGGATTTAATTTCTCAGATAGTCTTCTTTTAAATATGTCGTGAATTCGCACATAGCCCAAGATGTGCAGGTTGTTTAGGCGTGTTCCAGATGCCAGGTGTGCTCTGTCCGTATTCTCGGGAACTTTTAAAATGTCATGACAAAGTAAGGAATATCAGCATTTTATTTGATATGTCAGGAAAATCACAGAAATTCTAGGTTTAAATGATCAATCAGAACTATTGAATGGATCATGGATTGAATTTGGGTCACTTAAAGAATTAAAATTAATTTGTTATTCAGTTCTGTATAAGTAAAGAAATTTTTCTAGCTGGTAAAAATAAGAGAATTCCAAACATTTTAGTCAAAAATATCAGGAAAATGAAGAGTTAATATCAAGTGGACACTGCGGTATGTTTGTCACAGTTCAGATAGACGGGGAAAACCTGCGGTATGTTTGTCACAGTTCAGATAGACGGGGAAAACCTGCGGTATGTTTGTCACAGTTCAGATAGACGGGGAAAACCTGAAAAATGTGGGAAAAGAAGGAACTAAGAGATAATTTTTAGTCAACTTTTTTGAAATGTTTCCAGTAAATTTTTTACTAATTTCATGACCATATGCTTTTCCTGGTGTTATATTTTTGCAAGGTGCATGCCTATTATGTTTGAAAAAACATTTGCATTTTGGATCAGTCCGTAGGAAAATAATGTATTTTCTTGAGGCCAAAACTCAGGAAAACTATACGGAATAAAATAAAACGGTCTAAACCCTGGGTGTAATTTCTATTATAGAACAAATACGAAGCTTGGTAGGACACACAGCACCGTCGTGGTTTCTGCAAATCATCACTTGGATTTGTCTGCAACACTCGCCTCATATAATAGCAGTTGATACGGTGAAAGCTGCTAGTATCGGAGTCAACTATCTTGTAGAGGTAACTAAAACGTTTTAAAAATCTTGACATGGGTAGAAATGACAGGGTAGCCAGCGATCTGGAAAAGTTGGAGATTTTAATATTGCGTCAAAAGGTCATGGGAATTTCAGTAAATTTTGTCAAGCAAGTCAGCAAGATTTACTTTTAGCTTTAGAAAAACCTGTAAAAAGACTACCCTGGATAAGAAGTTCTTTTTCCATTACAAAGAAATAATTTAATAGGGAAGAAAATTTGAAAGATTTTTTGGTGTAGACTTTTGCGAATGGAAACCAATAATTTTGTGTGTAATAAACCTTCGCGATGAGCGAAAAGAGTGGCAATTTGGAAAAAAAATCAGCAAAGAAAAATAGGGAATGGATTAAAAGTCATTTAGAAAACGATTTTATTTTTACTTTGGAAATACTGTTTATACTAGTAACTCATTTATTAATCATCATCTGAAGTATATTTTTTCTCCGGTTTTACTTTCGCATTTTGTCCATTTCGCGGAGGACCAGGTCAAACTTTCGCGAAAATGGCTAAAATTCGCGAAAGATTCTTCTCCCCCCTATTCGAAAAAAGAAACTACAATCATGTTCATAAATTTGTGGAAATGACAATTTTTTTGGCCATTTTTTCAGCAAGAATTACCACAGAATTATTATTTGGGGTATTGGGTCTAACCGAATAACCTAAGTTCCTGAGACTTAAGTCTGTTGTGAACATTGAAAAGCGAACTTCCAAGTTTAAAGTGCGTGAGTATAATATGCAAGTGCTGCAAATCATTGCTTGTGGGTATGTTTTTCGAAATTAAGCATTTATTCCAATCATTTTTTCAAGATGTTTGTAGTGATTAAATGGTATTGACATGTCTGTTTCATCACAATGAGTGCAACTGATCAGGCGATATTTTGCTTGTTTTTGTTACGCAGTTTGAGAGGCGGATTATCGACCACTTGTTCCATTATACGTTGCATCTTTATTTAGGTGCATATCGTGTTACCGCGTCATATGTCGCTCGATAAAGCGCACGATATTGGCGAATCATTGCAATTAAAAATTGAAAACGTCGATCGTGTCGAGAGAGCTTTTGTTCATCTTGATTATGAATGTCTCCACGATCCTGCGAAAGAACACAAACCTTTACATATCTTCAGATCACAAACTTCGAAAGACAATGACGCAACTAAGACTCAACTTATTGAAGTTAAGACGTAATACGTTGTTTTTGTGGATTGAGTGGAAGTAAAGGGAGCGAACATTCGTTTCACTCGTTATGGTGGTAACGACGCAGACAATTTTCTGTTCTACAGCGTTTTCTAAAGTAGTCTGGAGAAGCTAGAAAAAGGAAAGAAATTCTTAAAAAATTCTTTCGTTGCCGAGTAACGTTGAAGGTTTAGGTTTTGCATTACCGCTTAAATACGATGAGTACGTAAAGAATACTTTAACTAGAAACGGATTTCGGGAGATTTTATTTTCGCAGGGTATAAAAGGCTGTTAAAGAAAATTAAAAGCTAAGAAGCCAAGAAATTGAAACTATTAGACTTCGTTAGTCTGCGTTCAGAATAAATGACTTTTTTAAACTGGCAGTTTCATTAAAAAAGGCTGTTGAAGAAAACTGAACGCTGTAAGTTGTTGGGCCTTGAAAGTCTTAAGAAGCCAAGAAATTATCAGACTTCGTTAGCCTTCGTTTATAGTAAATGACTTTTTTAAATTGGCATCTTCATTTGGTATATTCTTAAAGATGTTAACTTGAAAAAGTTTACCCATGTTATTGATATGTATTGTTCTCTTTGTCATTATAATTTCATGCCTCTTTACATACCGACGTCTTCGTTGCGATTTAGAATACAGTGGACTCTCTCTCTGTATCTCGAACTTCTCTCTATCTCGAAAATTTTTTTTTGGCCCCTTGTAAGTTTAAGATAGAGAAAGTCCGCTGTAATTCGAAAGCTATTTGCAGTTTCAGATTTGTCAGTTTAATTATTTTGAAGCAATAATATATTAAATAGAAATATATGTTTGTATATACATATATAATATAGAGTAAGTTCAACCTCGTCCCCAGGACTATTCGCTTCTCAACGGCGCTGCGCTTTCTGATAGTTCTAGCGAAAGCGACGCCACGGTGAAAGGTGCTGGGGTCGAGCTTGGAGTAAGTTGTAACACACACTCTGTTGTTGGTCCTGTTATTATTATACTTATCACGATAGTTGATATTGTTCAATCGTGTATCAAATATAAGTAAAAACGTGTAGTGCTGAAATTCAATTGGTTAAGCGACAAGTGTGCGTTTTCCTCGTGCAGAAAACGTAGAATAATTTTTTTAACTTGTGAGCAACGTCTTACCTATAAAAAGGTAGTAAGTTTATACCGTATGTCACATGCTTATACCAAGCTAACTCTGGTTAGTTTGATTCGTCAATCCAAACCGTTGCAGCGGGTTGGAGACAGCTAATTTTATATTCCTATTGGTTAATTTGCTTAGCCTTAACGAGTCAGCCTATTCAGGATGGCCGCACTTCCTAAAACCTAAATAACCTGAAAATTTGGACTTGAAATATTGATAAAGTTTAAAATTGTTTATGGTGACACCCATTATTTTATCAAATAGTGAAATTTGAGCATACATTTATCTTGCAACAGAACTGATGAATTATGTTTACATATTTATAGTTTAAAAGTTGCGGAAATAGTGCCTGTAGGTAAATAAGTGTATGTGTTTTTAACTTTCAGCAACACGTTCATTCCAACCCAGTGCAACCCAATTTCTATTTAGACTAAATTGTGACGAAAAAAGAAATGATACTCTAACTTGCCCCTCCAACCTATGATAGAAGTCACACGTGCCCCGCCCGCCCCCTCGTTCCCACAAAAAGATAAAACGACAGAACAAACACCCCTGTATTCGCATAGACGGCTCCAGTGCCAAGCGGTGTCCCATTTTTTTCAAACTTTAGTCCGTATTTCTATAACTTTCCCCTTTAACCCATAAGTCTAGTCACACGTGCCCCGTGCGCCCCTTCATCCCCCCCAAAAGGATAACGACAGGACAATTAACCCCGCACCCTGATGAACCGCGTCAGTGCCGAACAGCGGTTATACGTCAATGCACCAATACGCGTCCGCAATCCGATACGCGTCTTACCCTCCCATGCAGCCCTTCGCGAGCAATTGTAGTTATGGTAAATCGGCAAAATTAAATAACGCTTATATTAAGTCATAAGCCGCATTTTGCCCCAACAGGTTGTAGCCTAGAAGTCCGTGGTGAAAAAGCTACAACCTTTGCCAGTCTATAACAATTTATCGCGCGTCCCTTTACCATTTATTCCCGCGATGCCCCAGAAACTTGAGGTAAGAAATTTGTGACTACTGCAAGACGGTGGCTTTAATCTTGTCACGCATATCGCTCCGCAGCCTCTTGCCTAGAAGCTTAGATAAATTGGTAATTATAGCAAGCGATAGTGCAACTAGTGCATGTTGCGAGCGCGCTTGTTCTCAAAATATTTTGTATATGGTTGGGTACAGAGATTGTTCAAATTTGGACTTCGTTGAAATTAAAAAAATAGCATAATTTGTTGATTTAAATTTATTTGGAAAAATAATTTTGTACGGGCTTACCATGGCAGTGGGGAGGTGTATGTGTGTGAGAGATATATCACTAAAAATAGCGATAATCCCTGTATTTTATTGTGCTTTCTGATGCTGTTGATTTATATTCTTTTTGTTGGGTTTGATAATTGTTTTGTTTTGGTTTTCTTTGATTTTTATGGTGGTCATTGGATTTGGTGTTTTTTCGAGTGGAATTGGAGTTGGTGTTTTTGTAGTATAATTTAGGTGGTCGGATTTTGAGATTCATGAGTGGTACTGGTCGCTGCGTTTGATTTGGAATTTCTTCTTTTGGGAGGAGTGTAGTTCTTTTAGTTATTGGATTTTTCTTGTTTGTGGTCACAGGTGGAGACAGAGGTGTAGAGGGATACTTACCTGACTTACCTGGAGAGGGTTGGCCGCACGTTACGTTGTCTGGTATGGGTGTAGGTATATGTATGTACTGTAATTGTAATTCAATTTGGTTTAATTTAGATTGTATGTGCGTGATGTTTTCATTGACTTGTTCCAGAAGAATATGGTGAAGGGAGGTGGCTGTATGTTGACATATCTGCTTCCAGTGGGTAGTTCGGTTTTTTGTAAGGGAAATGGTGGGGATGATATTTATGCATGGCCCAAAGTTCTCGATTTCTGTTTTTTTTAATTTTTCTTTTAGGAGCAAGTCCAAGCTTTGTTTTTTTTCTTTTTCGAGGTGTCTTTGGTGCACGAAGGTAGGGGAGTCTTCTGGAGGAGCAAACATGTCAAAGTCTTCTGGAACGCCAGTACTGAGTTGATCGCAGTCCATGATTAAAGACTAAAATTTTAAAGCAAAAAATAGCGAACAACACTTTATCATTTATTTTGTCGGGGTTAAAAAGGGGAGGGGGGGGGAGGGGGGAGACCAAAAGGGAGGTGCATGTGAAATAGTTTTATAACGATCCCCTGGGTATCCCACTCAAAGAGAGCATTTTGTTTTCAAATATGTCAAAATAATACCATGTGTTTAATTTGTGTTCCAAATTGGTTGTAATCCATCTAATTTGGTGGATGCGTTTTATCGTTTTCATAGCGTTTTTGTTAAAGTGGCTACATAAAATATGTTGTATGCAAATTTGTGGGGGGCAACCATTTCCAAACATAAATAAAATTAATTTAAATGTATCTGAATCGGATAGAGGGAGGTTAGTAAACAATAACTGCATATCTAAAGGCCATGTGTGTATTGGGAAAAAGCTGTCACCATTTATAGACTTATAAATTTCGCCGCGTATTTGTTGGATATTGCTATTGTTAAGATTGCTGAAGAAAATTTCTGTCTTTTTTATATCTCCTTCACCGGCGTATGTTGCGTTCAGCGACATTATCTGCGCAAAAAAATTATATAATAATAATGCTGAGACGAATAATGGAATGAAACAGAACGGAAGAAAACCGAACGGAGCGGACTGTCAAAACAACGAGAATGATCAGTTTGCCAAAACGGCCTTCATCAGGAGCAGGTACCGCTTCTTCCCTGTTTCTGTGAAACATGTTTCACCTGCCCGACAGGGAAGTGTCCGAGCAAACTCCTTGCGATTACAGAAGTCCCCGTTCGTTTTTCTTAGAAAGAAGTGTGTACTTAGACCAGATTGAAAAATAACGTCGCGATGTGCGCATTAGCTATATGCAAATTGAACATACTTACTGAAGATAAATAAAATATGTTGGTAGCAATGTTTACAGTTGGAGAATCTCGAAGATAATGTCAATAATATTTTGGTTGTGTCTAGGCCCCCAAAAAAATTTTTTCGAACGCGTTATTCGATTAAACGGCGGTGGTTGCGGACTTTGATGTAAACAAGAATGTTCGAATCTGGGAGCGGGAAATTTCGATCCTTATGTCTGGATAATTGTCGGACGCAAAAGGAAGCATAGAGCGGGAATTTTCGATCCGAAAATGGCGGGAATTTTCGATCCGATTGCAAAAAGGCGGGGTTTTTCGATCTGTCTGGATAATTGTCGGACGCAAAAGGAAGCATAAAGCGGGAATTTTCGATCCGATTGCAAAAAGGCGGGAGTTTTCGATCCGTTTTATTAAAAGACAAAAAATGATTAATTCGAGAATTTTTGGCCCTTTTGAGAAGGAGTTTTGTCCCCTAAAATATAATTGCTTAATAGGACCTTTGACTTAAGGACGACAAGGCTGTTGAAGAAAACCACAATAATGTTTTACCTAAAATATATATATGTAGACAGAAAAAAAATTATTTTTATATAATTACAAAGGTTTTTGGGCCGATTTAACCAAAGTGTCTCTTTGGCTTGTGCCCCGTGTGTATGCAGTTAAGGGGCGGGACGGCCAGATCGATTTTAAAGTCTCATTTTTTTCGATAACTGACCAATGTTTGTGAATAATTCTACTTTGCGCCATACCAACAGGGGAAAATGGAGTGATGAGTGGTGTGATTTCTTCTACGTGTGTGTGCATGACGGGTTCGAGGAGTTCATTTCTCAAAAAATTCAGAGCCTTTGAAAATTTATCAATTATGAGATTTAGGGGGTATCCTCTAGCCAGGAATGTGCGTGCAAGAGTATATAATTCCTTTTCTAAATTTTGGTCATTGGATATGATTGTGCAATATCTCAATGCCTGGGTATATACGATGCTAGCTTTAACATGATGAGGGTGTTCAGAGGAGTAGTGTAAAAGCATCATTCTATCAGTAGGTTTGCGGAATAGGGTTGTTTGTAATTTGCGAGACTGGTCAATATATATGCGTGTGTCAAGGAAGGGAATATCTGATTTTGAATACTCAAAAGTAAATTTTATGGAAGGGTGAATTTTGTTCATGTGTGTGAATAATTGTTTTAATTGTAGTTCAGTTCCCGTAAATATGAAAAAAATGTCATCTATAAAGCGCTTCCAGAATTCAATAAAACCGGGAAAATCAGCTATGATTAGGCCTTCAAGTACTGCCATAAATAGATTTGCGTAAGGTGGGGCCATTCTTGTACCCATGGACGTTCCTTTAATTTGGTGATAAAATGATGTCATAAATTTGAAAAAACTGTTTTTAAGAATGAGATGCAGCAGCGTGTGAAAGACATGATTTGGTGGGGTATATTTAGGCATTTCATTTCTAAATTGTTTTATAAAATCGAGTACTGCTTTAATTCCTTCATCATGGGGGATGTTTGTGTATAGAGCCGTAACGTCTGCTGTTACAAGAAAAGCATTTTCGGGCATAGGTGGGAGCTCCCGCAATCCTCTGAGAAAGTGTTTTGTGTCTTTAATGTAGGACGGTAGTTTCGTGACCAAAGGTTGGATGAAATGTGTTACGTATTTTGATAGGTTGTCTGTGGCGCTGTCGCAACGGGTTGCGACAGCGCCACAGAACAAAGAAACAATCGGTCTTAGTGGGATCTCAGGTTTATGCATTTTAGGTAGTCCGTAAAATAGTGATGTGCGCGGTGGATTAGGGGGAGTTAGAAATCGTCTAGTCGTTTTATCAATGTATTGTTTAACAAAAAGGAAATCGACATAATCTTTTACCTCTTTGCTAATGTCATTGGTTAGGTCATTTGGCATTTGTATGTATGTGTTTCTATCATTAAGGTGCAAGTGGACTTTGTCTATGTATTCGGTAGTGTTAAGAATGCAGATCCCCCCACCTTTGTCTGCTGGTTTTATGGTGATGTTTGGGTTTCTTGCAAGATTGACAAGAGCTCTTCTGTGTTGGTGATTTATATTATGTTTCCCGGGAGTTGGAGAATTAATTAAATTTATGTCGTTTGTGATTTTTTCAAAATATTCGAGCAAGTCCTTGTTATCAGGTGTAGGTGGTTGCCAATTTGTTCGGACGTGGAAGGGGTGAGGCTCAACTTTCGTATTTTCAGGGCCCTCGCTTGCGAAAAATATTTGTCTTTTCATAGTAGTAGTAAAATTTTGTTGGTGTAGGCACAAAGGAGAGACCCCGAGAGAGGATTTCCGTTTCTTCTGGAGACAATGTGTGTGCGGAGAGATTGGTAATTAGGTTGTTTTCGAATATTCTTTTGTTTTCTTTTAGTATTGCCGACGTTTTCCGGGATAAGCTTTTGTTGCGTTTCTTCCATTCCACGCTATGTGGGAACAGACGTCGGATCGAGGGAAGTTTTATGTTTCGTTTTATAGGTAAGATTTCCAAGTGTTCTGCAATGGAGGGAGCTGTTTGCGTCAACGATGTCATGCTTGCGTAAATTTCTTCCTGGTAATTCTAAAACAAGGGGGGGAGAAACTTAAAAGAACCTTTAGTAACTATGTATCAGTTAACCTTATAGGGGAAGATTTGAAATTAGCGTGGCGCTGAAAGAAAAGCGTGGTGTACAGGTAGTGTGTGTGTATTCAAGGAGGGTGGCCTCCGCTCATGTAATATCATATTTATAGTTTAAAAGTTGCGGAAATAGTGCCTGTAGGTAAATAAGTGTATGTGTTTTTAACTTTCAGCAACACGTTCATTCCAACCCAGTGCAACCCAATTTCTATTTAGACTAAATTGTGACGAAAAAAGAAATGATACTCTAACTTGCCCCTCCAACTAATGATAGAAGTCACACGTGCCCCGCGCGCCCCCTCGTTCCCACAAAAAGATAAAACGACAGAACAATACATTTATCTTGCAACAGAACTGATGAATTATGTTTACATATTTACTGCAATTCAAATGAAAAGCTTCTCTGACATTGAAAAAAGAAAATGCTTGATTATGAGTAACTCACTTTAAAAAGAAAAAGTTTACCTGAGGAGGCAACAGAGAAAGAGAGGGAGACTACCCCAAAAAAGTCTATCACTAAAAAGAACCTAGACTAGTCTAAATGTGTGTAGATGCGATCACAAACAAAGCAGCTTCTCCTTCAGAACCACTGGCTCAAAAGATTTTAAACTTTGCAAAGTATGTAGGCGAAAAAATTGTCAAATTTTGATAAACGCAGCAGACGAATCGCGGAAAAACGTATATCTGATATTTTATTTGAAGCAGAGATTAGATTTAACACAGGCAGGAGAGCAAAAAAACACTTTTGGATACAATTGTTAATCTTTGCAGCAACCTTTCGCCTTCGCTACGCACCAAACCCAGCCCCGCGCCCTTTTCGCTCCTAAATTCCACCAACGTACAGGAATCAAGTTGCTTTTTATAACAACCCCCATGGTCAAGACCAAGCGTCATTCAGTTATGCCCAACCCGAACAAGGAGGACAAACTTATATGGAAATGATAAACAATAGTTAGCTATATTTATGTTTCTTTTCTTGTACTTTATATTTTCTTTATTAAGACCAAGTAACAAAAAAATAAAGTATGCCCTATATAAGTCAAGCATATCTATTTCCTATTTTTCCAATTAGCAATACATCGCCGACTGGTGGCCTTGTGGTAGAGCATTCACCTCCAGCGCGGAAGGTCTTGGGTTCAATCCCGACCGAGTCATGCCAGAGACTATAAAAGTGTAAATCGCTCCTTTCTGCTTAACGTTCAGCATGAGAATAGTATTGATATCTTAGGCGGTTGTCTAGTTGAGCGGTTGTTGTGCTTGCACGCCTTCCGTAGCTCAAATGGGAGCCTTAAATGCACTAGGACCCCTTCGCAGGACCTTCATTGATAACAGTTCCTATAGAAACTGAAGAGGCTATCCTGGGTAAATAATAGTAATAATAATAATAATAATTCCATTGCCACTCAACTGTCCCATCATTTACAAAAACGTCCATAAAAGTTTTCCCAACTGCTTTGGCATGTAAAGAGGCATTGTGCCCACGTCGAGGAACTTCTACAGAATAAAGCGATTCAGTAGGTGTTTTGCACGCCATATTCCCTCTGCAATTTCTCCAAAATAGTATCAATAAATGAATATGGACGGTATACATTGGCTGATTTAGTGCTTTTAATCAACATGTTGTTGAGGGCAAGTGCGGTAAGGATGCAATCTTCCACGTATCCCGGCTCAAGATTGATAATACTAAAAAAGATTCTCCATCTGTTAGCCAAAATCCCGAACAAATTTTCTGAAATTCTACGCTCTACTATGCCTGTAATTGTAAATTTCCCTTTCTTCGTTCAAACCTGGTTGAGGAAAAGGCTTCATCATAAATTCTTTTAGAGCGAAAGGCATCATCCCCCAGAAAAACATAAGGTACTTTTGCACCATTCGTAAACTAACCCTAACCCTAACCCTAACTTTCCGTTTAAAATACCTTGAAGCAGAGCGGTTTTGTTCCAAATGCCTGAATCATTGACTCTCCGTTCGAACTTACATTAGCGTACAAACATTCGTAGTTTGGCCCAGCAATAGCCATCAAAATTATAGAGTGCGTATGTTTGTAATTATAGTAGAAGGATCCTCCATTTTTTGGCTTTTGAATCCTTACGTGCTTACCATCGATCGCACCAAGAGCATGTGGATAATTCTAACGATCTTCGAATCTTTTCGAAACATTGAGACGTCCAGCTTTCGTAGCAGGAGCTTTGATAAAATCAGGTGTCAGACTTTCAACAACAGCTTTACAACATCCTTTCACATACGATATTACACTCATCGATATTCTATACTGAAAGCTCAAAGATTGGAACGATTCACCTATGGCTAAATACCGGAGAGTTAAAGTGAGTCGCTGATCAGATTCTATCGGTCTAGTCTCACCGAGTCTTTTCTTGGGGGAGATTAGGTCTGAATTTTTGCTGAGAACAAGCTCAAAATCCCCCACATTCCCACATTTCTTGGAAACCGTGTCTATCTTCAATAATCAGTTCCTTCCTTTCCTTTCTCCTTTTTCTCCATTTTCTTGTTTTTCTTCGGGTTGGTTTTTCGTCATCTGAATCCACCAACTCGTTTAAAACGATGACAGCTGCAAGATCCTCCATTATGAATTGTCGAATGAATGAACACGCTATGTTGGATGAGAAGCAACTCAAATGCAAAATTTGATTTCACCCAACATTCAAATTTTCATCCAACAATTACCCAACATTCAAATCAAAATGCTGAATGAGATGTTGGATGCATTGCCCCGGCCTTAAAAAATAATTCTTCGCAAGTGTTTTCGAATTGTCTATTCGTGAAAAAGTTCTTTGCCTCAACATGACTGATTCGCAAAAATTAATCTTTACGAAAATAAGTCTTTGTGAAACTAATCAACTGTGTGTATTTATTTAGTTCAAATTTTGTAGTTTAAATGGGCCGTGCCGCTGAAACCCCGAATAAAATAATGAATTTTTCACAAAGTGGCAAAAATGTAAAACTTAACTTCCTATTTTTTTTGCTGGTCAAACGAGACTTAAAATCCGAAAAAGGCTGATTTATCCAGGCGCTTTTTGAACTCGGAAGAGCAAATTATTTCACAACATGGAAACGAGGCTAGGTGAATGGAACTATTGGCGGAGATGAAGCATGTAAATATTCGCCATATTGGATTTGAGCGAAGTTGGAATGGTAGTTGTAGACCATGATTTTCAATTTAACCGTTGTTCCGAAATCCTTTATATAAAGCACCAAGACTTAGCTTCCCTTTTGAAATTACCTTTAGTTACTGATCTTCTGTAATTTTGGTTTAATATCCGTTGTAATCATTACGTTATGGTTGTTTTAAACTATAATACTCGTGAATGTGTGAATGTACAGCCATCCAGCAGAACAATATGTAGAAAGGCGCTGCAAGTCGTGATACATTATGTAGAACTTTTACCTTATTCGATATAATGTAATGAGAGAACTGTATCTAAAGAAATAAGAAGATGTGTGCAGAAAAATTTGGAAAGACAGAGCGATTTAGGTATTATATAATTTTCTTGTTGAGTATATTTCAGCATCCATTTTTTTATGTTGTTTTGACATAAATTAACATAATTTTGCGTATTTTAATTATTCGTAAATTTTTTATTATTTTTATGTTCACTGTTTTAAAACATGCGTATAAATTTCATTTGAGGCCGCGGTAAGTACATTATATTGTCACGTGAACATTTCCTTTTTGCCGTTTAAGTGATATGTAGGTCATGTGTATCATTAGCATAAATTAAATTTTTGAAATTAATTAATTCTTAGATTTGCTTTCTTCTCATGCCCGCGTATTTATTGACCAAGTTGGCCCATCGTTTGAAAGGAAGACCTGAAATTTAAGTAACGGTATGTGGAACAAGATTTACCAAATTACAATAGGTTCTTATTATCTTTTTGAGATATTTTTTTTTAAATTGTGTATTTTTAGACCTCAAAGGTTTTTGCTGTTATTACCAGTTGTTTAGAAATGTTGGGTGTCTTTAATAAATAAATCTTCTTTTTTTTTTAGTTTTCTGAGCCGTTTTGAAAAATTGCCTGCTACCGTAGTTATTCGTCTTGCGATTTTACATCGTGGAATCTGATTAGGTTGTTGTTGTGTTGTGGTACAATTTAGGAACGTACCTTAGTAACTCCTTAATATGGAAAATAGAATTGATTTAGAGAGAAGAGGTAGTGAGAAAGACAAGGTATCTATTTTTTATCACATTTTTTTAGCTATGTTCTTTTCCTGCCCAATATACTGATTTAATTTTGTTTTATTTCAGGTAGAGGAGCTCAATCTAGACAACTGTCGTTCAACAACTATTGTTGGTCTTACCGATGAATACTGTAACTTAAATACTCTTTCACTAATAAATGTTGGAATAACTTCCTTAAAAGGATTACCAGCTCTGCCAAAATTAAGAAAGGTAGCTAGCTTCTTAACTAATATACAAAGTTTTGATTTCTTGCATTTGCCATGGGTATGTGTTGCCCGTGCTAAATAGCATGTTAAGATTATGTGTGGATTATAGATAATATTTTGCAGTGATAGATGAGTTCTTAATGTTTATGCATCATTTTCTACATAGCTCGAACTTAGTGACAATAGAATTTCATCTGGATTGGACTATTTATTAAAGACACCAAATTTAACCCATCTGAGTCTTAGTGGCAATAAGATAAAAGATTTAGAAAGTTTGAAGCCATTAGTAAGTATCCATCTGTTGTTTTTTTTAATAAATTCTTATTTTATGTTATAATTTTTTCTAATAAATATTTTAGGCTAAACTGGCTAGTTTAAAGAGTCTTGACTTATTTAATTGTGAAGTTACGACGGAAAAAGACTACAGAATGAACGTATTTGAATTGATACAACAAATTACATTCTTAGATGGTACTGACAGGTAAGTTATATATAAAAGCTGATACATTTGCATTACATTGAATTTTATCAACAGACTTCTAATCAGGGCGGTGTCATTTTTAAGCTCAATGTAACAATGTGCTAACTTTTTTAGAACAACGCTTGGTCTAAAATGTTAAAATAATAGGTTGAATTATAGGTTAAAATATTCCATCCTATCTTTAAGAAATTAGCTTCGAAATAAGATGAGAAAGATAATGTTAGATCAAGTTTTCTAGCAAGTTATTCTTACTACCCTTTGGTTTAAAGGTAGTGACTGCTTAAATTAAGTATTCAGTTAACTGAGAGATCAAGTCTTACTATTTACGAATTTCAACTTAAAAGTTGAAGAATAAAACTTCCAAGCTGTAATGTTGTTTTTGTGATTTTCGAAGCTTCCCCTCCATGCTTCCAATCACATTCTCCATTTTGAAATCAACGCTGTGCACGAAAACGAGGCTTTTGTAATATGTTTTCCATTTACGTCAGTGGTCATATTCCATCAAAACACAAAACCAATAGGTCTCAAGGAAATGAATGAATTTATCAAAAAAGCAAATGTGAGTTTTACCCCCGTCACCAAGAGGGTGAGATTCGAATGAATAATTTATTACTTTTTTTCTTCTTTTCGAAACTTTGTAAAAATTAAAAATTAGACTTAAAAATATATATGTTTGCCGTCACCCGAGTGAGGGTTTCAGCACTGACCCGGTCGGTCGGTCGTTCGGTCAGGATTTTATTTTATTTTTATTTTCAAAGCATGTCTATCTACGATATATTTTTTTTATATTTTAAAAGAATGTACTAAATAAGCGCCACCAAAACACAAAGCGATCAAAAACGGTCTGGTATTACAAAGAACGTAAGGTATAGAGAACATTAAACTCAGCCCCTTTACTTCATGCTGACACTCTTATGCTTGGCTGGTGCATTACACTGAGACTCGAACGAAAGACAGGAGACCATTTGGAACCATGCCACAAGTCAGTCTGACCTTCATCGTCACAGAGAATACTGCGAGAAGAGTGCGCACCCATGCAAGTTATATATAACCAGAACATGGGAGAGGTTAGGTGTCCTGTACCTTAATACAGCTTTCGGACGAATGTTCTCGTGATGTAATACCAAAGAAAAAACATGTTGAATAAAGTTTGAAAAATCTTTTTAGAAGGGGAAAGAGAAATCAAAAATGTCTAGAAATATAATTAATGCCAAAAACATATAGCAAATCTGCCAACACATCATCGCGTTCAACGTTGTTTCAACTTTGCACTCGTGGTTGATACGTTTTACAAAATTCATTTTTTTTTGGGTTTCGTTTTAAGGCTGGCTTTCCTGCATCTGGCAGAAAGAAAAAAAAAATTTTTGTAACAGTGACCCTAAAAATTTTCCACTCAGCACTAAATTATTGACCCGGTCAGTGTCTTATTTGAAACCGACGAAGAGGTTTGTGGCGAAGCCCATTAAAAAAGAGAAGGAGTTTGAATATCTAAGATATATCATTAAGTAAGGTCATTGAACGTGCGTCAAGTGAAAAGAAAGCTAGTGCATAAAATTGGAGAAAACGTCAATGTGCGACAAAAAATTGCGCCGACAGAGCTACCTGACAGGGATAAAATCAATGAGAACTCCTTGAAATACAAAAGAATTAAATTGTAATTTATATAAAACCCGTAGAGTTATTATAAATACATTTCATTAGTTTTCCTCGTCTCCTCTCCAAGAACAATCCACCTCGGGTAACTTCCGTCAGGACTACGGTACTCTTGACGTATCCTATTCACAATACAAGAGGGTATGACATGATGTATACCTGTTCCGAATCATTAAAACTGGGCTGGGTTTCCGAGCCACTAGCTCTAACGGGTTTATATTGAAAGTCAATAACATTAATTTTATTGCTTTTAGTCACCATTTTCATTGAAAAATTGTTTTGAAAAAAGTTTGAAGAATATATCGAACGACTAGAATGCAATCTACATATGTATTCCACAAAGAATAAAATGATAAAGACATCTCAGCGTTACTTCAGGGGGTTTATGCTTTTTCTTGTTCTCAGTCCCGGAAGTAGTATATGACGTCAAACGCATAATTACGCATATTAAATTTTTTACCCAGTCTCTAACCGCGCAAACATTCAGAATGAACAAAGCTGTGCTTCGACATGGCCACATGAAATAAAGTTTTGTTTATGTTTGTTTTTATCAAAGATTGATGGGAAAGGTAGCAGTTTTCTTTGTCAGTGTACGAATATGAGTTAGTACAGCCATTATAATTTTCAAGCAGTCACTACCTTTAAAGATATTGTTCTATCAGCCCTTCAGCCCATGAGTTCATTTCTCAGGAAACATTTAAAATTTTTTGTGAAATACCCTGTATTATAATTAATGCTTGATGTTTTATTTTCCATGCTTATAATAATACATACAGTGGTGGGTTCACAGTAATTTGTCGTAGTCATTCAAATATGGAGACTACAAAACTATTTGTTGTGAATAAAAGAATGCAGTTGACACTAGCAGGAAAAATAAAACTGCACATAACGAATAAGACATTTAGTTTTAGTTTGGTGCCACCAGTTATTCACTTTACTCCATTTCAGCACATTTTAAAATTTATTATACTCATTATTATATATACTCAATAAAAAGATGTTCAATGTTCACATTAAATATTACACACACAAAAGTTAAACTTTTCTTTCTCATCAACTTTATTGTTTTTTTGAAATTTCAAACCTCGTTTTAAAATTGTATTTTGAAATCTTATTGGTTGATAAATTCCTATTTGCTGTGGTAGTTAAAGTTATTCCAACTACTGCAACGAATGCTTGCGAATGTGAGAAAATTACGTAGTATGCTAAAAAAATATTGCTATCATTTGTGAGCAAAAAGTATGTTTCTATGAAAGTAAAAATAGACTGCATAGTTATTTTATTATTTCAGGGAAGACAAAGAAATAGATGAATCAGAAGATGAAGGTAAAGAAATAAGATATAAATATTTTTGCACATATTATTTATGTCATTTACATGTAAAATACTAATCATATTTTGAGTTCATATTGATTTCCAATCTCATGCAAAAATTACATTAATCTGAATAAAATAGGTTTCTATTTACAGCTATTTATAAGTTGGTAAACCTGCACATTAGCTAACGTGCAGGTTTACTTTTATACTATATATACATATGCACCAATGGTCCTATAATATTACAGCTATATATTTATTACTTTCTTTTCCAAGCAAAAAAAAGAAGTTAATTCTAATTATGCTTGTAGGTGCTACTACTCCTAGAAATGCAATATGCTAGAAACTCCCAGATAGTTGCAAAAACTGGAATGGAAAACCCATGGAAAAATAATTTTCGGAATCTATTTTTAATGCAAACTCCTATGTTGTTTTTGTTCTTGTTGAAATTTCTGTTTTTGTGAACTCCTGGAGGAAGGCCAAAAAAATTCTAAAATACTCTTAGAAAAGTCCTAGAATTTACTTTTTAAAAATAAGTATAGTTATGTGGTTTTCTTAATCTTTTTCTATATAATTAATTTTCTAAAAATAGGTGATGAAGATGAGGAAGAAGAGGAAGAAGAAGATGGTCTGGAAGATGATGAAGGTTAGTCACAAATTTATCCAATGAAGATTAATTTGAATAAAACATTAACTCTAACCTAACCCCTTTCAAATGAGTGCAACTTAATTCTGAATTTACTAATTGCTTATGTTGTAATTTTTTTTGTGAAGATGGTTTAGGAGATGGGGTTGAGGATGGCATAGATGGGGTTGAGGATGGCATAGATGGAACTGAGGAAGATGAGGATGATGAAGATGAGGAGGAGGGTGTTTACGAGGAAGAAGAAGAAGAAGATACAAATGACGGAGTTGTTGAAATTGATAATGAAGATGACGAGGATGAAGAAGATGATGAAATCACTGAAATACAAAATATTGGTTAGTTGTATTTCCTTCTTGATGTAGCCTGTCTACTGCATAAATCTGGGTAAACGTCATATCTATCAGAAGTATACAGAATTTCGGATTGTTCCTTAATGTGGTATAATAAGGATCATTACAAAGTCTGTCTTGTTACTACTTTTTTTTGCAAAGAAACACCTTATAACAAGTAAAAAGTTGGTTTTAATTAAGCAAAATTTTTACAAATTTTTGAGTATAGTTGAGTTTGGAAATTTTTTAGCCAGTGGAAGTTTGGATGATGATGATGACGACGACGAAGACGAGGAGGAAGATGAGGAAGACGATGAAGATGACGGTCCTGGGATTGATTACTTGACGAAAGAAAATATGAGTGTAAGTGAAAAAATGTTTTACTTTTGTTTATTTTAGCACATTTTGCCTAAAACTTTTAACGATATGTAGGACGACGATGAAGATGATGAATTTGCACCAATTGAAGGTGTAGAAGATGAAGATGATGAATTCGATGATGAAGAAGAAGAGGAAGCTGCAGCTACTGAAGAGAATCGTGGTCAGAAAAGGAAACTCGAGGCTGAAGACCAGCGTGGTGAAAAAAGAAAGCGGGATGCAAACGATGAAGATGGGGAATAACCTCTATGAATCCTTAACCTATCTTGAAGGAAGTACTTCACAAAAACTCAAGTTCAGAATTCCAAACGTCTGGCTAAAAAGCATTAGAAAATCAATAACGCTAATATCAACAAAAACGAAAATATTATGTACAAAAAAGCTGTGCAAAAACGTATTTGGGAGTATATCATTTTTTAGTTTTTTGTTTATATGATGTTAATGATTTTCTCTTGTAAAAGAAATTAAGTTAGCATCCGTGAAGATGTATCGTTGGAGTGTTGCTGAATAAGCAAAGACATAAACAATCGTCGTACTGATGAAAAGCCACCACTACCTTGTAAATATTACCCGTCCCACTGTAATTAAAAATGGTGGATTATGATGAACAGTTCTATGTTGTAAAATGAGAGTAATGGCAGAATATACTGTTTGATGTTTAATTTGTTTTATGTAGTAACTAGAGGATCCTCCTAGGTAGAAAACAACATGCTATTTGCATACATTTGCATCCAAACCTTAGCAGCCATTTAAAAGCCGTTAAAAAAGATTTCGCGGAAATAAAGAAAGTTTCGGTTGGCCAAAATTGAGGTTGAATTACCGGCTAAGTATTTTACAACGAAACTTTTTAGTGGTTACCTGCAGTTTACTCCCAATTACTTCATGTTTACTCGAACTTTTTACCCGATTCCTTGACACTTCCCACTTTAGGCAAAAACACCTGGATTATATCTCTGTAAGTCGAGCAACTTTGTCGGACTTGTAGAATTTTCTCGTGATATCTGAATTTTCTAGCAATCTTATCTAATATATCTCCTTATTTCGCTCAGAATGCTCCCCAGAGTCATTGAACACTGTATTGGCGCACATTACATCATGGCACTTTTGATGACCCATTATATCCAGCTTTATGGCAAGACTATCTGTTATTGCATTGCAACCACACCTGATGATGAATAGTAAACATAATGATAATATTCATAATAACACTTTCCACTATTGAAAGGACAGCAACACAACATCTTAAGCTTGAAGTAATAGCGCCATGTTATAAAAAAGAAATTCACTCAAAAAAAAAAAATCAAGAACAAGGCTATATTACAAGTAGACTGTGAAATATTATTAAATGACAAACCAGTTTGGCTTGAGCTTCCCACACACTTATCTGTTGATATACGCGTGGTACGTGATAAAATGCTGCTCTGGAAGATAGTGGTTATAACGCAGGATCAATAATTGCACGATCAGGTGTCACCATTTTATCGTTTTCTGATTTGCTGTGACAAGAAGAATAAGGCAACTCGAAAAACCGGATAGCTCCCTTGTCAATATCTTCAGGACAATGTTTTCAAAATGGAATAACTCTGCGGTCAATCTTATTGCATTTTCAACTGGATATTTGTGTTGATTTTTGTCTTGCCAATGTTGTGGATAGCTGCTTTAGTGTAACTATGGTCACATCCAGTAAATGCATGTGCAAAGAGTATGTACCTCAACAGAGTATCATTTATTGGCAAATTGTTAAATATTGTAGCACATTTGTTGATTCTCTTTCTCATCATTTCTGTATTGTTGTGAACATGTATTAAAAAGCAGAGCGCATCGCATTTGAATAAATGGTGACAGCCTTTTGACTCGCCAATTTCTATTGCAGTTTTAACAATGGTTTTATCGACGTCACTTGGGCACAAGTTGGAAGCCATTTAACTATTCATATTCCTGGAAAGAGCACTAACAAATCTCTTCATTTCTGTAGGTTTATCTTTTTTCTGCTTGATTCCATCAATTTGTACAAGTTGTGCCACTTTGCTAGTATACGATATCGATCTTTAAATAACGACAAAAGTATATAAACCTTTTGAAGATTTTACTGAATTTCTTCCAACTGCAATACCCACTATAATGCTCTACTATCTGGAACTTTTGTTAAAACCGGTTCGTGTATTGGTCGGGTATGGGGAAGAATGAATGATTTCATTTTTGATTCTGAGCAGATCTATTTACACCGGCTTTTAATAACGGGTAGGATTACATGTCGTAGTGGAAATAATTCTCAACCTATCTTTCTGACTTTTTCTCCACAACAAGAACTAACCTTAGGAATAATGTCAGGGGATCTATTGTATGTTTTCATTACGGATAGTGACTCACGATTTGTAAGGTAGTGATCTAATTTTTCCTTACGTGTAGTTGGAGAATGTGTTACTATCCAGTTTTGTATATGGTGCACCTATCTCTTCAGCTCTATCACAGGTGACACATTTCGTATCATCAACTAAACCGGAGTCCAAGCAAACAAGCTTATCACCAACTGCTGATGGATTGTATTTATGAAACCTCCAAGATTTAATGAAGTCTTCACAGCCACGCTTTTTTAGGTTGACCTAAATTTTACAGGACTAAAACGACTTGTGACTGATTATATTTTTCAAAGATGTAACACGACATTGACTTGAAGGTCGCTATGGATTAATAAGAACTTCCACCGGCCTGTCAATTTATCAAATTTGGTCATTTACCACGACACAATTTTCGTCATCTCAAGTATGTTGTCAAGAAACGAACTAAGGATGTTTCTAGATATTACAAAATTTCGCAACTACAATAATATAAAAAATCTTATGCTGTAGATCTTAAAAGGTAAGATTTACTAACAAGTATGGAATTTGCTATTTCTGCCTCGTACAGTTAGTCAACTATAAAATAAAGTCTGTAAAAATAGTTTGTCAGTAAAAAATAAGTCGGTTAAAATTTACGGTCGGTACAAAATTCACTGAAATGAGCTAAAACTTGACCATTTACCAGCTGTTATTTACTTAAGGAAATGAATGCGAAATAATTTGTCTCGGAATCGCAAACTTAAATGCTACTTTTTAAGGCATAGACAGACATCAGCAATATTTTCTTTTCATCATGTTAGCAATGTTTTAGTAAATTCAATAGTTTTGCCTATTTTTTACCCCGCTCTTCCCCCCATTATTCATATTTGCCCGCTTTTCTCTTAACAACCCTCTCCGCATCTCAATGAGAACACAAAATTGTGATATTTTCTTCCATTCTTGAAGCTTAGTATAGCTTCTAAGTAAAAGGAAAAAAATTCCCTGAACAAGAACAACTACTAAGAATTCTCTATTCAAAATACCCTTTCTCTCTAAATACAAAAAAATCTGTAAAGGATGTCTGCTCACGGCTTAACAGCCTTCCTCCCCATGCCCGCAAATGTCTCCATTTTTGCTAACACCTTGCCCCTCCTAGGGTGCAGAAGTCGTTTATGGATGACCTCTTTTACCTAATCTCAAAAAACAGCCTAAAAAAATAAAATAAAATAAATAAAATGCGAAAATGCACAAGTAGATTGGCGAAAATAATTTATCGCAAAAAAAAATTTTGCGAAATATCTTAAGGTGGTAGTAAACCTTTAAAACCAAATTTTAAAATATTAATATATTGGTTATCTTTCTGCAATTTAAAGATAGCTTAGAACTGGAAAAATACATTTCCATGAAAAAATATTAAAAAAACATATATTTTTGTCTCGCTTAACCCGGAAACAGGTCAAAAAGTTCAAAAAGTTTTTACAGGATATCTTCTAATTAGAAAAAGTTTTGTAGCTCAAACTTTCCACATCTTTTCCTTGCAGTATGCTCTAGGAGACATAGTAAAATCATTGGCAGAAAACTAACCCATCAAAAGATATTCACAAAAAATTCAAAATTCTATTTTTTACTAATAATATAGGATAAACAGAGATATTTTATTCTGCTTTGCTCAGTTGAATCAACCTCTTTTTACTATGTCTCCTAGCCATATATCTACTGAACCTATCCTGAAAATTTGAAACAATTTGGTCAAAGCTACGAAGAGAAATGGCGTAAAAACTAAGCGAAATACGAGCAAATTTTAAAAGCGAGATAATCAAACTTTAAAAATAAATACAAATAAAAAATTACAAAACTAGAACTAAAAAGCTAGTAATCTCCTGTAGAGTATGATGGTTTGGGTTCATTTTCTTTCTCTGTGTCTATGAATCCTTTCCGAACAGCTCTTAGGTGTTTTCTTTGAGAAATCCCGGCTTCACTTGATTTCCTCTTCATGGCGTTAATTCTGCTGGTGTCGCGTTTCGCTAACCGATTTTGTAGAAAGCACAAATTGTTGAAACCAAGTAAATCAAAAACAGGCTTTAGACCACAGGAACCATCATTGAACTCGATTATTGCAGAGTAGACACCTAATTCAAGTATCTTCTTTGACACATACACTGACTTTGGACATTTTTTCCAAATTACTCCATTCAGTGACTCATTATTGTTCTGTGTCTTTCCATGCGTGCATTTTGAAAGCAATTCTTCACTCGATAAATCTCTAAATATGCCAGTCAGTTCAGTTTTCAACGCTAATGGGAGACTAAGTTTGGGTTTGTATGTACTTTTACCAGTAATTTGATCAGATTGCCACAAACACCAAGAGTTGACATCTCTAGGACAGAATTGATGACGAGTAATCAAATCTGCAATGTTACTGTTGTGATATAACACAGCATATACACACTTTTTCATTTTATATAGGTTATTAACATTTTGCCTAATTGCCATACCGTAATAGTTTTGCAAGGTGTTAATGGCTTTTTCCGTTAATCTACCTTTCCCATTGATACGTTTACCATCCGAAAGTATTTTTCCCTTCAATTTTTGGCACAGATTACGACAACGTGTCCCAAGTCGTTTTTGCACATGACCGACACACTCCAATTTTGTTATGTTGTAATCGGCGTAGGGCTTTGACTCTGACACTACAGAGAACGATGAAGTGTCTCCATCACCTATATACTCAGTATATCGGAGTAAGTTTCTATCAACAGAGCGATGGAAAATCTCCTTAGCGCCAGCAGCTTCCATTGAACCTGAACTGCCAATATGATTTGCCTGACACACATGGTTTGCCTTCCAATCATTATACCCTTGTGAATTTTTCTTTTTGTGCCACATTTTACACCCAAAACAGTTTTTAGACATCACATGAGCATCTAAACATTTACCGTTTAAACTGTCAGTAGAAATTACAGTCACGACACCGTTTATAGATGCGTGACCTCTTTTCTGCCACGTGCCATCAACCGAAACTTGACAATTTTGAATTTCATTTACATCGCCTGCTTTTTTTCTAAGACATTCAGCAGCAGAGGCAGTTGATTTGTCAGCAACTTTCTTGTAAGTGGTGTGTAAAATGTCATTTAGGTTGGTGTAAGTTGGTTTAGAAAAAGCCGGTGGCATGTTCATCAGCGCTGAAAACAATTCAATGGATTGATAGCCTTTTCCAATTTCTCGAAAAGACAATACAGTCTGAAGATTTATTTTAAAAGGAGCTCTCCCAGTGAGTGCTTTCACAGAAGACACTTCAGAACTGTATAAGGACTTTTCAAATAAACAATCGTTGCAGTTGATAACCAGCCGATAAGAAAATCCCTGTCGCTTTGAAAGATCGTTCAATAAACATACGTCATTCTTTTGGCACCGAGGGCATTGTAAAAACAATTCTAACAGCTGTTTCAAAATCCCAAAGTTTAAAATTACATTATAGTTGTCATTGTCATTGCCACAAGAGGTTTCAGGGATGTTGATTTTGTTTGCACTAGCACATGACAAGTCGTTCTTCTGTTTTTTCGCTGAAGCAGATTCACATAATTTTTTGTTGCCTTGGAACTTTCGTTTTCTTTTTCTTGCTCTGTCTCTAGGCATCTTATATTAGTTTTATCCAGCAAAAAGGCAGATGATAATGTTATACATCCAATAATAAACTTTTTACTTGTTAACTAAACGTTTCTGATGCAGTAAATCAACTTTCTTTAGGATCTGTGGTTGCCATTTAGTCTCTCACAACACACATCTTTCGGTTGAAAAAACGAAAATCCTAGTGTTTTTAAGCTGTGACTTCCAGATTGCCGTTTGCATAAAGGCCAGTCTACACTATGTCTTTCTATTAGGCCTATACACACTTGTTTACTTGTTTAAACCCCCAAATGACGCAAAGAAGAGAGGGTATAAAATACTTTTTTTAAGGAGTTTTTTTTCAATCTTAATACCATGGCCTGTAAAATCCTATTTATTGATACTTTTACAATATTTATGGTATTAAAGCTATATATTTTTGAAATCTACGATAAATTTTGAATAAAACAAGTCAATAAAATTTTTCCCTAAAATTTACGCCAAGAAGTGTTTACTACCACCTTAACATGACTTATTACTGATTTATGCATTTGCGAAAATAATTGGTAAATTAAATCAACTACAGGTATATGAATTAGAAGATTAATGGAAAAAATTCTCTTAAATTAAACCTTGCAATGTCGCGAATTTGTGTGCTTTTCGCAAAATGGTTTAATTACCACTGTCACCGTTTGCAAAAATATGCTCTCGCATATTTTTGTCAATTCCATTGTTCGCGAAACTTATTTTTTTCAAAATCGCAAAAATTGTTAGATCAGTCAAATTCACCCCGCCCACACTTCTCTGTTATTAAGATGTTTTATACATCTTAATAACAGAAATAATTTTTACTTTTGCTGACATTGTGCGAGCCACAGAAGCAAAGATTCATTAGTCGTTGACTTCTTAACCAGATCCTGAGAATGAAAATTCCTTGGTGAATATGATTAGGACACAGACTTTGATGTTGATGAGAGATTTTATGAAGTGTCGTAAACCGTGCTATAAATTCTCGCAAAATCTAAAAAATTCAAAAAATTAATTCGCGAAATTAAATTCTCGCGAAAATATATTGCATTAAGGTAACAGCCGAGGTTATAGAAATATGGAAATACCTCTCTTCAGCAAGCTCCAGCGTTTTTTCGCCTGCCACGCAGATGCTTGAAGCAAGACAGCTTACCACTCAAAATATAAACGAATGACGTCAAGCAAGAGTATTACCAGCCTCGTCCCCAGGGTCTTGTGGCCCCTGAGCCGTTATTACGGAGTACTTCATCAACAAGGCAAAATGCCCTGGGAACGAGGTTGGAGTATTACCTTATCGGACAAAACAAAGTCGGACAAAATTTCATTCGGACAAAATTAATAGTCGGACAAAATTTTAGTCATTTTTGTTCGACTTATAATAGGGTCCATAGGCCATTCTTTTACTTCAGATCTGGGGTGCGTTGTAAAAACCATCAAATAGTGCATGAAAATACGGTTTTAACGAGGGGTCAAACAGCTTCCAACGATCACTCGTTCAAAAGTTATGAACAAATAAGTTGAGGTAATTATTGGAGTCAATTTTAGTCGCAAAAATGCTCAATTCTTGGTGAAGCGTGCAAAATAATTTGGCACAAAGACAGGATAAATAATTAGTCAGAAAAACGCTATTTGAAGGTCACTTTCAAACACGTGTAACTTTTTACTGACAAGACATTGACCTTTCATATTTTAAGGATAAGTTATAATTTTGTCCGACTAATAATTTTGTCCTTTTTTGAAATTTCTCAGACTACATAATTTTGAGAATAAAAGCTCTTTTCAGATCAAGTTGCTCGGCAATTGAAAAATTGCATTGGACCGGCAGATATCAAAACTTCCTCCAAACTATATGATTTGAAACCCTTACACGCTGGTTGGATCGTAAATTTGTATAACCACATGCAAAACGAAAAAGAGATTTTTTTGAAGGAGCTGGTATCTGTAAAGCAATCAACGATGCACAACATATTTCAAAAGTAGAAAATCCCTTTAAGACATAAAACTAAACTCATCGTCTTTACTTTACTTTTTGTGAGGGATTGTAGTAATACATTTACTACAATCCCTCACAAAAAATATTGAGACTGCAATTAATAAGATGTGCCCTGGTTTGTATGATAGCTTCCCCGTCCCCTACCTCAATGTTGAATGTGAAACTAGCAGAACGTGTGAGCGAAGCCAAAGCTGCACCTCAGAGACACCAACTTTGAATTTAGGGGGGAGGGGAGAGATAGGGTTATGCCGATGTTGGGACAAAACCGTGAGCACTTTATCATTTTACGTCAAATCAACGATCATACCCGTTAAATCAACGATAGAAGAGTCCATAAAATCCGTTAGCACTTTACCATTTTACGTCAAATCATGGATCATGTCCGTTAAATTAACGATATCCGTCCCCAACCCCCAATCCCCGCCGTGTCCCCCCACCCCCCTGGGCCCCAACCCCCCAATCCCCGCCGTGTCCCCCATAAACAGTGATAGGATTCAACTGTGTCTATAATGGCCCCATGCCCACGTGGTAACTCCATCAATGATTCTTTTATCATCATCTGCATTGAGCGCCAGCTTTCGTGTCTTGATCGTATGAATATCATGCTTAATCGATTGGAAGGTCAACTGCTCACGATAAATATTCACACCATCCAACAAGCATCTCCTATAATCATCAAACCCTATGGTCTTCCTCACCACACATTTCTTGACTCCTTTGCACTTCTTCAATTCATTCCCCTCCAGCCGTTTGAATGCATATGTCTTGGCCCGCAATGCGATAAACTCCGTCATAACCTTCCCTTTTAGCTCATCCTTCATGAGACCCACGACCTTTTTGTTCCTACCAATGGGTAGAGGTCTTCCATCTTTCATATTATACTCACTGGTATCAAATCTCTCGCCAACATCGTTGGCGATATCCCTGTAGAAGTCTTCCGTCTTGATGTGGTAAATAAAACTGTCCGTATCCATATAGCAAAGCTTAATTCCGTCACCATATTTGGGTCTCATATAGTCATAATGAAACTCATACATAACATTCTTGGACAGGTCGAGGATTGCGCAACCAAGATAGATTGGCTTGTTCATCACAATCTTGATCCTGCCCATCTCGACACCCATCAGTGTTTCAGAGAAATGGATAGCACCCTTGAAGTTGGGCTTCATCACCAGCTTCTCGTATTTCTTTTGATTGGTGGCCAAACGTATATCCTTTTGCCCACGTTGATTCTCCATTGTCTTCCCAAACACGGAAAGATTCATCAACTTGAAAAAATTTTTCTCAAAGTTATTCTTCGAATTCGTCCGCAACGCGGTATTAAAATCAATATAAGGTTTCAACCATGCGCGTTGATCAAACCCAATCACCCGATGAACCTTCTCAAGAACAAGACCATGTCCCAGCGCCTGATTGAGGGAACGGATGTGAATGATATAATTCTTCTTGTCAAAAAGGCACGGCGTCAGCTTCTCGACCCCATTGATGGTCTTCCTCTCGGGTAAAAAAGGAAGATCATTGTGTGCATCATGAAGCTCCCGCGGATATTTCAGATCCACCTCGAGCATATACCCCCTTTCACCATTTTCTTCAGCCAACATAGAAATCACTTCAGTATTGAACCGCTCAGGATTATCCCACTCAAACCCTCCAGTAGGCAACTTCTGAATCATGGACCAACCATACAGATTGTTCGCGTCCAGATATTGCAGGTACGAATCCTCTTTGGCAGGATCATACATCTCACCCATATACTTGTTGTTTGAAACCGCATGTCGATGAACGGCCTGGGTGATACCTCCCCGAATCCCATGCTCCATGAATAGAAACATATCCATATCCGAAATCAAATCAAGCACAATCCCGGTCTTTTTCAGGGCAGCCATCCATGCTAAACCCGGAGAAGTGTAGAAGTGGGCGGGATCCAGTTTGTAGTTTGTCAAACATGTGTCTCTGAAAGTCTCAAAGACATCGGCAGGTAATATAACGTCCGTTTTGAGATAGATATCATGATAAGCGCCCATATTTTCAACTTCCATGTCCTCCCACACCTTTTGAGCATGCGCATAATCGGCATCACTGATACCTCCCAAATTCAACTTGCTGTAAAAGGAATCCTTTGATGGTAACACACCTTCATCGAACCTTTCGAAAGAATCCATATATTCATAGGGGTATACGCCCTTTCTTCGCATTAATTTGAATTGCTCATCATTATTGAAGAATTTTCGAAGATTTTTACACTGATCGTCAGATAGATTGTTTATCAACGAACTCAAGCCGCTTGCCATAAATCTGAATGAGTCTATGAATCTCAGCTGTATCATTTTGTCCATGGTCTCACCATTTTTGTCAACGTATTCACCAACCTTGACATCGGTCGAGAAAGAGATATATTTTTCTTTGTTTTGAGCGATTACGCTCATACCCCCTTCCCCATGCTGTTTCGCAAGCTCCTTGATGAAAAGATGCGCATCGTATCCACTAAGATTATGAAAGACAACCGGAATATAATTGGGTATCTTATAACGGAGATTACATTCCCTATGGGCAGATCCGCGAAACTTACCTGTAAAATGACAGTGATCTCGAACCTTGACGTCATATTCACTAAATTCTACCATGCAGATGTGGCATTCGGTGGCATTTTCATAGCCATCAAGTTCCTCATCGGTGAGATCGTGCATACCTATTTTTGGAAACATATTATACAACCTTTTGGACTCGGAAACTACATGATCAACAAATCGTGAAACACAGTCCTCACCGCGGTAAAGCGTCAGAGGGTTCGAAACCTCACCGTGCGCGAATTTGGAGTAACAGCAGAAGCCGGATGGGGTGTGTAGGTTGATGATCTGAGTAGACTTCCCAACCTCCTCATCGCATTTCTTGAGAATCGATTCGAAATCGGCATACATGATAAATGGAGCCTTGAGCTGGTACTGACCATTGTTAAATTTAAGGGTGCTACCCTCCTTAGGTAGTTGAATCTTAGCGGCACCGTTACCCTTACAATATTCAAAGTGCTCATCCCTTCTTTGCGCATTGGAAAACCCATTGAGACAGTTCAAACAGTAATGCTCCTTATGTTCATGTTTGGAGTTGCACTTGCTCAGCACACCGCTCAGGTTCTTCACCGCGATATAATGCCTCTTTTCATCCTCACACAATAAGAACAAAACAACCACGTTTTCACGATCAAGATGCCTCGACCTACGGCACATATAGACACCTTCCACATCATCTTTTGTCAAAACATGCACAGTGATATCAGGGTTCCTTCTCTCGAACAAATCAATTTTATTCAGGGCCATGGGTAAGGATAGACCATCCCAATTACACTTGTCTTCAAACTTCCTGAGGGTTGAGATTCGTTCGGGATGATTATCGATCCTATCATGATATAAGGCTGCTAAAACGGCCCATTTGAAACACTCCTCATCATTTTCATTTTTGGGATTTATGACGGATTTTTTGCCACCGAAATTCTCAGGTAAGGGTAAATAAGAGCTACCTCTGGTTAATTTTAGTTTGTGAAAGTCAACATGCATATGTAAGATTTTATCAATTGTGAATCCACTTTAGGGTAGTGCGGGGTTTTCAATCTGCTCGATTATCTTATTATTCATGCGATGGACCACATCGGAAATGTCATGCATGTTGTGGATTATCTCCATATGGCTGTTGAAAGCTTTATCAACATACATTTCCATGGATTCGGGATCGGATAAATCATCCTTTACCCACCTCACCCACAATGTCGCCTGAGTCTTCAGGGACTTCTTCCGTTCGAGCAAGTCCTTAATCAATCTCCTAACGATTGGATTAACCTTTTTCAAAAATACCCTGACATTCTTCTTACCATCCGAGTTTATCTTGAAGCGTTTATATGAACCATCAAACGCTTCTTCAATAGGGGTATATGGATTTTCCTCTTTCGGTACAGCCGGTCCCCCACCGACCTTTTTATACAAACCCATGATCTTATCCTTCATGGTTTTGAAAGCTTTTGATGTTTTATCCTTGATGGCTCTAGGTACATGTTTCATCAACCAGTATCTCCATTCAATCAACTTGCTTTTCACCAGGGACCGATTCTTCCCCATTTCTTGCTCCTCAAACAAATCCATGTCTTCTTGGGGTGTATTAAATGGCCTCGGTGCCGGTACCGGTCTGGTGGGCCTCGCGGTGGGGGCGGGTCTCGGCATCGGTATATTTGGTCTCGGCGCTGGTACTGGTCTGGTGGGTCTCGGCACGGGTACCGGTCTAACCGGTGCTGACACGGTAGTGGGTGTCAATAATTCGATCAGATCGGCCTTTCTGAGCCTTGAGTATCCATGTAGACCGCGTTCTCTAGCGAGATCCCTTAATTCAGCAACGGTATTTCTCGAAGTCATATCGGATTTTGATATACGATCTATAATCTTTAATATGGTTTTTTATAATCATGCAACTAAAAAAAAGATACATAAAATTTGTTACTCGAGTGAGTAACAAAAAAACAATCCGACCCCTCAAATATATTGTCTAATGACAAGATCTATTGTCGCGCGACATATGGGGCATTTATCTCCCCTATCCTCCAATATATACGCGCATGACAAACAGCAACACATATGTCCTGTTCCACCATGCACAATGGTTGCATTCTTTCGCTTGGAAAGACATATTATACATTTATCATCATCCTCAAGTTCCTCGTCATCGTTATCGTCGTCAACCGGCACCCGCCATGGTCGTGCTGGGGAGTAGTATCCATGAATCTATAGGCATCGATATTCTCGTCATAGGCATATCGACCGGTGTGAAGATCCCGGTGCAATTCGGCTAAACGTCTTCTGAGCTCCGGGCCGCGGGTCCTTTGTATTCTGGCCCGATACCGGAGCGATCTGGCCCGATACCGGAGCGATCTGGCCCGATACCGGTGCAATTCGGTGAAATCATTCTCAACCGATCGCGTTGGTACATTATCCGCGCCCTCCTCCTCCTCCTCGTCAATATGTGCTATAAATTCAGCAATATCATCATCAACCGGTACCGGTCTCTGTGGGCTCCACGATCTTTCCACCAACGGATGGATGAATCCTATTTCCTCTTCATTGGCATATCGAGCTATTCCAAGTTCCCGGTCATCATCGTCAACCGGTGCCGGCCTAATCACTCTCGTCAACAACCCAGCAAGGTCCGCCTTTTTGGTTCGTGAGTCAAAGGCGAGTCCGCGCGATCTTGCCAGGACTCTCAGTACTCCTCAAAGGGAGAGTTAGATAGGAGTGAGACAAGCTCATACTTTCGCAATTTCGAATAATAGCGTAGACCGCGTTCTCTAGCGAGTTCTCTTAATTCGGCAACAGAAGTCATATCAGCTTGTGATATACGATTATGAATCCTTAAGATGTTTTTCATAATCGTAAGCCAGTTTTTTGGATCGTTAGGATCTCCAAGGTGGTCGAAAAAATGTCGGTGGGTACTCCCCCATGGAAAAATTAGGATCTCTGAGGTCGCTAGAGCATCACATTTGTTACTCCTGTGTGAGTAACAGAATACGTTTCTAGGTCCAATCACTTTTTGGAAGACCGCTTATCGTTATAACGTTTTTGACATCTTAGATATGCTTCCCTGTTGTTCACCCTCCAGTTTGAACAGTATCCATACCATGCTTGTTTGGTATCCAGGTCGATGGTGTAGGATGGATCAATATCATTCCTCTCAATCACCCCAATCAATTTAGCTTTATTCATTCCACAAATATACTTAATCCCACGGGATTTGGCCACTTCTCTCAACTCTTTGATTTTCATTAATTTGTAGTCGGGTACCCGAGCGGCAGCATCACAATGTAGATCGGTATTCATGTCAGACATCTTCATATATATAATCAGTAAAAACTTTTAAGCACTTTTATCGTACCACATCATAACAAAAAGGAGATAAATAAAGGTGTGCATAAATAAAACATGTCAAACTCTAAACTTCAAGAGACTTACTATCAACCTCAAAATTTATGGAAAGGACAAAAGGCTGTTCAGAATTTAATAGTATTCGGTTTCAAGCCAAAGGAGATTAAGAAGTGGCTATCAAAACAAGCATTTTGGCAAGTACATTTACCCGCTCCAAAACATGTTGAAAGACCACATTATGAAGTTACCACCCCTAATGATTTACATCAATTCGATTTATTGTACATGCCCGGTGACATACTGTATGGTAATAAATATAAGTACATTTTGTCGGGAATCGATGCTGCTTCCAGATACAAAGTAGCCCGACCTTTGAGGAGTAAGAAAGCCAAAGAGGTTGCCGCTATGATTGAGGACATCTACAAGGCAGGACCATTAACTTATCCGAAAACTTTCCAATGTGATAACGGTTCAGAATTCAAGGCAGATGTATCAAAATTGTTGGAGAAGCATAAGGTTGAAATTAAAAGAGCGACTACAAAATATAAGCATACGCACACAGCTTTTGTTGAGGCGTTGAACAAGATACTTGCCGAAAATTTATTCAAAATACAAGATGCCCAGAACTGAATGATTCGGAAAAGGTATCATCTACATGGGTTAAGCATTTGTATAAACTGATTGATAGGCTAAACGATACAAAGACGCAGATGATTGATATGAAGCCAAAAGATGCTATTATAATGAAAGAGGTGCCTTTGGTTAATCAAGAGAGCTATCCTTCTGAAGTAGAATTACCTCAAGGTGGCTTGTATAGATATTTACTACAACCTGGTGAAGAGCATGATGATGGGCGGAGACGGGCAACCGATAGAATATGGTCGAAAAACACATATAGATTGCGTGAGGTAATAGCGCAACCTGGTAACCGTGTAATGTACTATGTTCAAGACGGACCCGGACGGGATTTTGTAAAAGAGGAATTGATGTTAATACCTGAAGATACAGAATTACCTCCTGATTATGTGCAAGGTTGGTGAAAAAGGGGGACGATACATAAAAAGTATCTTTACCTGTTTCTGGTAAAGATGATTGTGCCGGGGATCGCACAGGGTTTAGTGTTGAGGATCGCGCCACATAATGTCACAATTAAAAAAACCTCCTTACTTTCAAATATTAATTTTTCAAATAGCACATGAAATATGTGAATGGTATGCAGGCACACATTACTAACTTTGTTCCTGATTTAACGTCTTTTTTAGGCTTTGAACCTCCGCCATTAAACTTTTTTCGAATTGATTGCGTGTTTCGCTCTCCATCTTTCTATCCGTTTTTGTCATCTTTTCAAGAGCTTCGTAGTATATACCACACAGGGTTTGAAATTCCATGTGGCTAATATTATCATCATTCAATGCTCGTGAGAAAGAGTTTTCAAACACAGCAATGGCAGATGTTACAACATCATATAATTTCATGACTTTGTTTAGTTTATTTTGATATTTTAATCAACGCTGTGATAACGGTACAGGATATAGCTCCACCTATGGATACACTGGAAAGTCCTATGGAAATGGGAATTCCGACAAGTGTGGCGCTGGTTGCTATCGTACCAATACCGGTGGAAATGGCTAAGGTTTCTGAGATGTAGAGTGAAATAGCTAATCGGTGTAATGCCTTGTTGTATTTCTCATACTTGGTGTTGAATTTGTTTTTTAATTTTATCAACTCTTCAAGTTGAGAATTAACCGTATTTGTGTTAAACTTGTCTTGCTCACTCGAATACTCGGGAGCTGTGGGTAGCTTTGGATAAATCTTAAGCTCGGCCATTAGTTAACAAAGAAAAACTATCCTCTAAATAATTAAAAAAACCTCACTCCATCTATTTTACTTATCTTTTCAAAGAGCTTCGTAATATATACCACACAAACTTTGAAATTCCATGCGGCTAATATTATCAGACGGTTGTCGTGATAAAGTTCTTTCAAACACATCAATAGCAGATGTTACAACATGACATGATTTAGCTATGTTTCTTTTCCTGCACAATATACTGATTTAATTTTGTTTTTTTCAGGTAGAGGAGCTCAATCTAGACAACTGTCGTTCAACAACTATTGTTGGTCTTACCGATGAATACTGTAACTTAAATACTCTTTCACTAATAAATGTTGGAATAACTTCCTTAAAAGGATTACCAGCTTTGCCAAAATAAGAAAGGTAGCTAGCTTCTTAACTAATATACAAAGTTTTGATTTCTTGCATTTGCCATGGGTATGTGTTGCCCGTGCTAAATAGCATGTTAAGATTATGTGTGGATTATAGATAATATTTTGCAGTGATAGATGAGTTCTTAATGTTTATGCATCATTTTTTTTACATAGCTCGAACTTAGTGACAATAGAATTTCATCGGGATTGGACTATTTATTAAAGACACCAAATTTAACCCATCTGAGTCTTAGTGCAATAAGATAAAAGATTTAGAAGTTTGAAGCCATTAGTAAGTATCCATCTGTTT